>JBBGZY010001113.1:627500-992500 GCA_037952925.1 Lithobates clamitans | reverse complement strand
ACAGCACCCCATATTGACAGAAAAACACAGAATTGTTGACATTTTTGCAGATTTATTAAAAAAGAAAAACTGAAATATCACATGGTCCTAAGTATTCAGACCCTTTGCTCAGTATTTAGTAGAAGTCCCCTTTTGATCTAATACAGCCATGAGTCTTTTTGGGAAAGATGCAACAAGTTTTTCACACCTGGATTTGGGGATCAAAAAGAAAGAAAATATATATATTTAAAGTGATCCTAAAGTCTCAGTTTTTTCTCTTTAAAAATAACAATCATGTTAACAATCTGTGTAATGGTTTTGCACAGAGCAGCCCAGATCCTCCTCTTTTTAGGTCCCACGCCGACTCTCCAGGCCCCTCCCTCCTGCCGAGTGCCCCAACAGCAAGCAGCTTCCTATTGGGCATCCAAACTGAGCCGCTGCTCTGTGTGTCCATTCACAGACACAGAGCTGCGGGTGCCCCCCCCCCACTCTCCTTATTGGCTCACTGTCTTTGATTGACAGTAGTGGGGGGCCAATGGCGCCACACTGCTGTCTCAGCCAATGAGCAGGGAGAATCCTGGGCAGCCGAGACACTCCTGCAACATTGCTGGATCGAGATGGACTCGGGTAGGTATCAGGGGGTATTAGAATGCATCAGAATGCATTAAGATAAAAAAAAAACCTTCTGACTTTACAAGCACTTTAACAACAGTTCTGATAATGATATATATATATATATATATACTGCATCCTATATATTCTAAAAAAATATATACTGTCTACTATACATATAAAAATTATAAAAATATATATATTTCATATAATAAAAATATACATATATCCGCTGCTAAGGAATGGCACTTACTGCATAATTTAAGGCGAGGGGCAGGGGAATCCCCCGGGGTGTACAGACACACATACACACACAGCTTGGGCTCTGTGACATCACATCAGTGTTGCTGAAGCTGCGAAAGGCTGCAGGATCTCATAGGGAGGGCTGCCCAACAACTCCCCCCCCCCCCCTCCCTCCTCTTCCTCCTCCTCCTCCTCCCCCCCCCCCCTGGACCACCGCTTCCATCCACTCCATACAGAAAACACAGCCATGGAAAGGAGCTGCTGGAGGATGGGGGGGAGATAAACAAGGCAATCAATTGTAATGAATGCTCAATTAAATCCGCTAGATGGAGCAAGCTGCAATCCAGTTTGATTTCATTAGTGTGCCAAGCTAGGAAGAGAGAGGGAGAGAGAGAGAGAGGAAAAAAAAAATTAAAAAAAAAAAGGATGCTCGCGTCTGAACAGCGTAATTAGCAGCGGAAAGAAAATTGCGAGAGGTAAAAAAAAAAAAAAAAAACAAAAAAAAAATTCTGTGGTTGTCTGCATCCTTGCTGTTGAGCCTGACATCTCAATGTAAGCTGTCTCTTATTTTTTTTCTTTCCCTGGGAAACTGGTCATCGGTCCAGGAAGGCACCCAAGGCGAGCGTCTTTGCGCTTTAATGAGATCAAACGCAGCAGTTGGACCTGGTCGCAGAAGGCTACAGGTAAGTGGCTTTGCGCCTACCAGCGTATACAGTATTTGGTGTTGCAGAGATGTGGACTGTGTTTTATTTAACGTCTCGTCTAGTCGCAAAGCCTCCTACAGCATGGTACAGTTTGGATGGCAGACGTGCAGTCAGTGCCATTTTTTTTTTAATGATTATTATGTAGCAATTATTATTATTGTGTATCTTTTTTTTTTGTTGTTGTTTTTTTTGTATGCAACTACTGCAGCTATGGCTTTGCAGTCTTCCCGATTATGCTTAGTGCACAGATTTAGTACAGCAAAGGGTTAAGTCAAGCCCTAGGCAAATCCGGCAGGAAAATCATATGTAAAAGTATTTAATTGACAGCTGGTAGGGACTAGGCGCTATCCATCACGCAATATTGACGAGGACGTCGTGCTTTTAGCAGTGCAGCTGTGCCGAGCCGCTTGGACGCTGCAATACTTTTACGTACATTAGAGAAGACTCCGTTACCTTCATATTATTATTTTTTTTTTCCCGTTTTTTTTTATTTTTTTATTCCTTTAAGCCGCTGTAGTCTGTCGCTGCTCATTTCACAGCTTGTCAGGCTGGGATGGAGATAAGACGCAGGAACAGAGCCGGTAGTCATGGTGGTTTGAAAACAAACAGCGTCCATGGGATTTGTCTTTTAGCTAAATTGGTCCGAGTGAAAGCATGGGATTTTTTGTTTTAAGGAAAACACAAGATAAAAATAATAAGATAAAAAAAAAGTAGGATGGAGAACCCTGTCATTTTTTTTTTTTTTTTTCGTTGGTGCGTGTTTGTGTTGATACATGGCGACGAGTTTTGCAGGTGTTTTGGAGGATCTGGTCACTGGCTACTCTAACATGTCATGGAAATGAGCTACGGCTTAGAGGTAATCTAATTTATACAGATGAACACAGACATGGTATAAAGATATGGGCTCATTTAGCAATATTTTAACATTTTTTTTAATCTAAGGACTGTATAGAGGACAGGGGAACATCAATTACATATTAGGGAAAGAGGTTTTTACAGGGTAGGAAAGGATTCTTTACAGTCAGAGTGGTTAAAAAGAAACGTGTCCCCTTAAGTCCCCCCTTACCTTGCTTGCAAGATTGAAAATAAACATTCTCACCTGCCCGGTGAAACAGTGTTGTCCAGTGGCACCATCTTTTCGGATGGTGTCATCAGGCTAACTCCTCCAGGTCCTAGCAGCCAGCCCTCAATGGTGCTCCTCTGTGCATGTGCAGTGTCTCCAGCATAGTTCCATAGCCATATGATATGGGCGACATGAGTATCTCAAGAGACTTCAAAAGGGGAGGCGGGGGGGGTCATCATACTTGGAAAATGTATTTTGTATCTAAAAAGTGTTGTCCAGTGGCACCATCTTTTTTGATGGTATAATCAGGGGCAGGCTTACTCTTTCAGGTCCTAGCAGCCAGCTCCCGATGGTGCTCCTCTGTGCATGTGCAGTGTCTCCAGCATAGTTCCATAGCCATCTGAGATGACCGACATGGGTATCTCAAGAGACTTCAAAAGTGGAGAATGAGAGGGGGATTATCATACCTAGAAAAGGTATTTTGTATCTAAGGACAGGGGAACATCAATTATGTATTAGGAAAAGATTCTTTACAGTCAGAGCCGTTAAAAAAATGTCTCCCTTAACCCCCCCCCCCCCCTTTACCTTGTTTGCAGGGTTGAGCTCAAATCACATTCTCACCAGCCCAGGCTAACTCCTCCAGGTCCTAGTAGCCAGCCCCCTGATAATGCCCCTCTGTGCATGTGCATTGTCTCCAGAATAGTTCCATAGCCATCTGAGATGGGCAACATGGGTATCTCGAGAGACTACATCAAAAGGGGAGGGAGGGGGGTGTCATCATACTTGGAAAATGTATTTTGTATCTAAACAGTGTAGTCCAGCGGCACCATATTTTTTGATGGTATAATCAGGGGCAGGCTGACTCTTTCAGGTCCTAGACCCCAGTGGTGCTCCTCTTCGCACACGGAGTGTCTCCTACATAGTTTCAAGGCCATCTGAGATGGGCGATATGGGTATCCCAGGGGGAAATTATTCCTCAAAAATGTATCCCCCCCCCCCAAAAAAAAGTGATTTCCTGAAGGTGGGGGGAGGGACAGCTTAATCCCCCCTTACCTTGTTTGTAGGGTTGAGCTCAAATAACATCCTCACCTGCCCAATGAAACAGTGTTGTCCAGTGGCACCATCTTTTTCGATGGTATAATCAGGGGCAGGCTAACTCTTCCAGGCCCTAGCAGCCAGCTCCCGATGGTGCTCCTCTGCACATGTGCAGTGTCTCCAGGATAGTTCCATAGCCATCTGGGATGGGTGACATGGTTATCTCGAGAGACTTCAAATAGGGAGGGGGGGGTCATCATACTTGGAAATTGTATTTTTTATCTAAGGACTGTACAGAGAACAGTGGAACATCAATTACTTATTAGGGAAAGATGTTTTTACAGGTAAAGAAAGCATTCTTTACAGTCAGAGTGGTTAAAGAGGAACATTTCCTGTTAACCCCCCCTTACCTTGTTTGCTGGGTTGAGCTCAAACAACATTCTTACCTGCCCAGTGAATCAGTGTTGTCCACCGGTGCCATCTTCTTTGCCGACATCACCAGGGGTACGCTAACTCTTCCAGGTCCTAGCAGCCAGCTCCCGATGGTGCTCCTGTGTCTCCTACATAGTTCCATCTGTGATGGGCAACATGGGTATCTTAGGGGATTTCAAAAGGGGAGAAGGCGTGGGGGCATCATTCTTGAAAAATGTATCTCCCCCCCCAAAAAAAAATGTTATTTTGATTTCCTTAAGGTAGGGGGGGGGGTTAAAACTTACCCCCCCCCCCTTACCTTGTTTACTGGGTTAAGTTCAACTGCTGGGTTGCGCTCAAACAAATATTATAAATGGTTATAATACTATATGATAGCATTGGGGTCTCTATCCTTTTGACAGGAAATTTCTGGAGCAGTTACTACATTGCTTTGTGTGGGGCATTATGGTATGGACCCAGATCTTGCTGCATATACCTATCTTATGCCATGCGGAAAATGCAACCGTGTGCATGCTCCATCGGTCTTTTGCTGGCGGAATTCCAGCCAGCAAAAGATTGAGAGCATGCTCTCAATTTTTCGGTCGGGAAAAGTTCCTATCCGAAAATGCGATCATCTGTGGCAATTCCGACACGCAAAATCCCTACGCATGCTCGGAAACAATTCGACGCATGCTCGGAAGCATTGAACTTCATTTTCTCGGCTTGTCGTAGTGTTGTACGTCACCGCGTTCTTGACGGTCGTAATTTCAGCGGACTTTTGCGTGACCGCGTGTATGCATGGCAAACTTGAGCGGAATCCCGTCAGAAAGGCCTTTTTCCGACGAGAAATAGACTCGTGCGTACGCGGCATTAGAGTTAAAAAGTTCACAGATAATCTAATTTTGGCCACCACATTGGTATATCAAAATATTTGTGAATAATAAATAAGCTCAGCAGACTTATTGGAGCTCTATATGAGATGGGCATCCAAGAACTCCTTTGTGTGCATAGCCATGTCCATCAGCTTGGTATATCGATATCTTAGTGAACATTATATAAGCTCAGCAGACATATTGAAGCGCTATATGAGATTGAATTCCAGGAAGACTTTTATGTCTATGGCCAAGACCATCAGCTTGGTATATCAAGATATTGGTGCATATTATACAAGCTTAATAGACTTGGTGAAGCCCTATATGGGATTGGTGTCCCAGAATACCATTTATGTCCATGGCCACCAATTTGGTGTATCAAGGTCTTCGGTAATAAATATATAAGCATGGCAGACTTTTTAAAGACCTATATAAGATGGGCATCCAAGAATCTCTTTGTGTTCATTGCTATTGCCACCAACATGCTCTAGCAAGATCTTGGTAAATATTATATAAGCTCAGCAGATTTATTGAAGCCCTACATGAGATTGATGTCACTGAAGACTTTTATGTCCATGGTCAAGGCCCTCAGCTTGGTATCAAGATCTTGTTGAATTTTACATAAGCTTGGCAGACGTACTGCCATCCTTAATGAGTTTGGTGTCCTAGAACTCCATTTATGTCCATGGCCACGGCCACCAACTTGGTATATCAAGGTCTTTGGTGATTAATATATAAGATTGGCAGACTTTGAGGACCTGTATGAGATGGGCATCCAAAAATTCCTTTGTGTCCATTGCCATGGCCACTGACTTGCTCTAGCAAGATCTTACTAAACATTATATAAGCTTAGCAGACTTATTGAAGCCCTATATAAGACTGATATCCCAGAAGCCCTTTTCTGTCCTACGGCCATGGCCACCAACTTGGTATATCAAGATCTTGGTGCATATTATATAAGCTCAGCAGATCTATTGAAGCCCTATACGAAATTTATGTCCCAAAAGACTTTTATGTCCATGGCCAAGGCCATCAGCTTGGTATCTCAAAATCCTGATGAATATTATATAAGCTTAGCAGACTTACTGAACCCCTATATGAGATTGGTGTCCCAGAACCCCATTTATGGCCACCAACTTGGTATATCAAGATCTTTGGTGATTAATATATAAGCTTGGCAGACGTTTTGAAGCCCTATATGAGATGGGCATCCAAGAACCCCTTCGTGTCCATGGCCACCAACTTGCTCTATCAAGATCTTTGGTGATTATTATATAAGCTTAGCAGACATTGAAGCCTTATAAGAAAATGATATCCGAGAACCTCTTCTGTGTAAATATCCATGGTGACCAACTTGGTATCTCATGATCTTTGTTTTTTTTTTGTTTTTTTTTTTACATAAGCTTGGAAAACGTATTGAATTCTTATATGAGACTAGCATCCCAGCACCCCTTTTATGTCCTCTGGAGGATCCCTCTGGAAGGGAGTGAGCCCCTGGTTTATTGCATGACTGTTTGGATGTTTTGTACCACATATATCATGAAGCAAAGCTATGATCTGGGAAACGTGTTAAGCGTTATCTTTATCTCACTGCAGGAATAAGCTTCAATTGAATGGAAATAACCTGTTTTGCATAGAATGTAAGGATATCTTAGCTTGTTGATCAGTGCTTGCTGGAGGTTATATGTATAGATGTGGTATATTGTAACATTTGATATATGAAATTGTATGAACCTTTTATGAGATCTTAATATTTATAAGTAATAAAATATCTTTTTAGTATATTAAACTCTATGATATGTACAGTATGCATTGAGCTACTATCTAAGAAATGTCTATGGAATGCTAAAGATGGTATGTCAGTATAGATGCGAGTCAACTGTGGGGTTAAGGAGACAAAATTAGCTATAGTTCCCCTCCTGGAGGTATCTGTTTTACCATCCTTGCTGGAAATTGTGAAAACTGATGAACTTCATGGTCAATTGTCCTTCAATAAAATCAACTTTTTTATCTATATAGAGCAGTGGTCTCCAAGCTGCGGCCCGGGGGCCGAATGCGGCCATTTGCTTGCTTTTATAAGGCCCTTGGGGCAGTATTTTATTCACTGACACCAACGAAGGGGCACAGTTCCCCCCAATGACACCAACAATGGGGCTCAATAATAATGATGGGGGACCATTCCTTCCAATGACACCAATGATAGGGGACCATTCCTTCCAATGACACCAACAATGAGGCCCAATGACACCAATGATGGGGGACCATTCCTTCCAATGACACCAACAATGAGGCCCAATGACACCAATGATGGGGGACCATTCCTTCCAATGACACCAACAATAAGGCCCAATGACACCAATGATGGGGGACCATTCCTTCCAATGACACCAACAATGAGGCCCAATGACACCAATGATGGGGGACCATTCCTTCCAATGACACCAACAATGAGGCCCGATGACACCAATGATGGGGGACCATTCCTTCCAATGACACCAACAATGAGGCCCAATGACACCAATGATGGGGGACCATTCATTCCAATGACACCAACAATAAGGCCCAATGACACCAATGATGGGGGACCATTCCTTCCAATGACACCAACAATGAGGCCCAATGACACCAATGATGGGGGACCATTCCTTCCAATGACACCAACAATGAGGCCCAATGACACCAATGATGGGGGACCATTCCTTCCAATGACACCAACAATGAGGCCCAATGACACCAATGATGGGGGACCATTCCTTCCAATGACACCAACAATGAGGCCCAATGACACCAATGATGGGGGACCATTCCTTCCAATGACACCAACAATGAGGTCCAATGATGGGGGACCATTCCTCTCAATGACACCAATGATGGGGCATAGTTCCCCCCCCCCAATGACCTCAACAATGGGGCACTATAGCTCTCACTGACACCAAAAATGGGGCATTGTTTACTCCAACTGATGCTGGGACAATTTCTACTGATGATGGCCAGGACAGTAAACTGGCCCTTTGTTTAGAAAGTTTGGAGACCTCTGACATAGAGGCTTATTGAACAAGGCAATGCAAAATTATGGGAAGGAACCAATCAGAAACAGTTTTAATTGTTCTGCTGGTTCCTAGAATATAAAAAGGTGAAATTTGTTTTAATTTTGTACATCATCGTTGTGATCCGGGGCTGATGTCATTAATTGCTTTCTACAGGGAGTTGATGGTGCCAAATGATGTTATATAAAAGAAAAAAAAAATGATTTGTTTGCAAGCTGATAGACTCAACAAAATGGTCATGATTTGAGAAGCAGTTGGTTACATTAAAAGATTGCATTTCTGCAATCATGTTTCATGTTTCAATTCCTGTTCTTAGCTGACAGGAGTGGCACCCGGTGTGGTCTTTTGCTGCTGTAGCCCATCTGCTTTAAGGTTCCATGTGTTGAGCGTTCAGAGATGGTATTCTGCATACCTTGGGTGTAATGAATGGTTATTTGAGTTACTGTTGCCTTTCTATCATCTCCAACCAGTCTGCCCATTCTCCTCTGACATTGTCGTAGCTGCCAAAAACATTATGTTGCAGCTTACCAGTCATTAGATGTGGTGGCTGCATTATTTTCTCTTTTCTTTGGCGTTTCCCTCCTCTGTTTTGACCTGGAAGGAGCACAGGAGGCACAGCAGACAACAACATTGGTGGGGGGGGGGGGGGAGTTACTGTATTAGCAGATTTAGATACACTAACAAATAGAGGCCAGACCACAGTTCACACTTCATAATCAGTTACAGCAAACCATTTTTTTTTTCCCTTTGGGATAAAGGTTTTGCATGAATAAAATAAAAGCTGATCATTGCAATCACCGCTGTCAGTGTTAAGTGGTTTGTCTTATTCATGTAATGTGATACATTCTGCTTGAACGTGTGAAAAACAACAGACTAGCTGGCTGGATCACCAGAAGAAAATAGAAGAAAGAAATCCCAAAAAAAAAAGAAAACGAATGCAGCCATCACATCTAAGAATCGGTAAGCTGCAAAATAATAAACGATTGCTTTTGGGTTTAATGTCGCTTTAAGGACTCAGATTGGTGAGTTTTTGGTGAATTCCTCAGCAAGTGTATCCGGCAGACGCTGGAGAGTGAAAATATCAATTAATATTTCATAGCAAAATCTGCTGGTACACAGGCACGGAAAATAGAGAATGTTGTGTGGAGCTGTAACGATCGGTGCTACTGTCTGCTTTAGGCACACTGCCACTTCGGGGCCTATTTATAAAAATACGAGAAAAAAGGAAAAACGGGAAGAAAAGTGCAGCTTACTAGATGATAGGAAATAAAATTAAAAAAAAAACCTGATCTGTGTCAGACATTCGTGAGCACAGCCGAGAACTGCACAGGCACCAGGATTTACATGATTCTGCGCCGACATCTCAGGCCAGAAAGCAGATCCTGACCCTGAATGATGTCTAAACAAAGATGGTGCCGTTCTTCTGGAGAGAAAAAGGCATTGTCAGAGGCAGTACCGGGACAGGTTTGTCTGGTGCCCAGGGCAAGGCTGTGGAATGGCATTCCCCTTCTAAGACATGCTGTAGAATGAGCTTACTGCCCGCATTCTCCATTCTCTCTCCCCTTGCTTTGCTGGGCCCAGGGCAGCTGCTCCTCCTGCCCACCCCTTGTCCAGGCTCTGGTCAGGGGGTGTATTGCGATCTATGTGAGAGGTAAGAAATACATTATTAGTAATACGTACATTATTTAGCATGCACTAGCTTTGATTTTGGCCATAGGGTCCATTTACATTTTTGTGATGCGTTACATACAAGGTGAGGTTGAAAAAAGACACAAGTCCATCAAGTCCAACCTATGTGTGTGATTATGTGTCAGTATTACATTGTATATCCCTGTATGTTGCGGTCATTCAGGTGCTTATCTAATAGTTTATTGAAACTATCGATGCTCCCCGCTGAGACCACCGCCTGTGGAAGGGAATTCCACATCCTTGCCGCTCTTACAGTAAAGAACCCTCTACGTAGTTTAAGGATAAACCACTTTTCTTCTAATTTCAGTGAATGGACGCGTGTCTTATTAAACTCCCTTCCGCGAAAAAGTTTTATCCCTATTGTGGGGTCACCAGTACAGTATATATAAATTGAAATCATATCCCCTCTCAAGCGTCTCTTCTCCAGAGAGAATAAGTTCAGTGCTCGTAACCTTTCCTCATAACTAATATCCTTCAGACCCTTTATTAGCTTTGTTGCCCTTCTTTGTACTCGCTCCATTTCCAGTACATCCTTCCTGAGGACTGGTGCCCAGAACTGGACAGCATACTCCAGGTGCGGCCGGACCAGAGTCTTGTAGAGCGGGAGAATTATCGTTTTATCTCTGGAGTTAGACCCCTTTTTTAATGCATGTCAATATTCAGTTGCATGCCATTGCTGAGCCTATCATCTACTAGGACCCCCAGGTCCTTTTCCATCCTAGATTCCCCCAGAGGTTCTCCCCCTCAGTGTATAGATTGCATTCAGATTTTTGCACCCAAATGCATTATTTTACATTTTTCTACATTGAACCTCATTTGCCATGTAGTTGCCCACCCCATTAATTTGTTCAGATCTTCTTGAAAGGTTTCTGCATCCTGCGGAGAAGTTATTGCCCTGCTTAGCTTAGTATCATCCGCAAATACAGAGATTGAACTGTTTCCCCATCCTCCAGGTCGTTTATGAACAAATTAAATAGGATTGGTCCCAGCACAGAACCCTGGGGAACCCCACTACCCACCCCCGACCATTCCGAGTACTCCCCATTTATCACCACCCTCTGAACACGCCCTTGTAGCCAGTTTTCAATCCATGTACTCACCCTATGGTCCATGCCAACGGACCTTATTTTGTACAGTAAACGTTTATGGGGAACTGTGTCAAATGCTTTTGCAAAATCCAGATACACCACGTCTACGGGCCTTCCTTTATCTAGATGGCAACTCACCTCCTCATAGAAGGTTAACAGATTGGTTTGGCAAGAACGATTCTTCATGAATCCATGCTGATTACTGCTAATGATACCGTTTTCATTACTAAAATCTTGTATATAGTCCCTTATCATCCCCTCCAAGAGCTTGCATACTATTGATGTCAGGCTAACTGGTCTGTAATTCCCAGGGATGCATGTTGGCCCTTTTTAAAATATTGGTGCTACATTGGCTTTTCTCCAATCCTCTGGTACCATTCCAGTCAGTAGACTGTCAGTAAAAATTAGGAACAATGGTCTGGCAATTACTTGACTGAGTTCCCTAAGTACCCTCAGGTGCAAGCCTTCTGGTCCCGGTGACTTTATGTTACGTTTTTCAAGTCTATTTCTAATTCTGTCCTCTGTTAGCCATGAGGGTGCTCTTCCTGTGATGTGTCACAAGGATGAACACTGCAGTTTTGGTTACTGAAGCCCCCCGATTCCCTCGTGAAGACTGAGGAAAAAAATAAATTCAATACCTTCGCTATCTCACCATCCTTTGTAACCAGATTCCCCTTCATCATTCTTTATGGGGCCAATATGGTCTGCCCTCCCTCTTTTACTGTTTATATACCTAAAGAATTTCTTTTTTTTGCTCTCCTCTGCTATATATCTTTTGTGTTCTATCTTAATTGGACCCTTACATTTCTTGTTGCATTCTTTGTAAAGTTTGAATGCTGATGATGATCCCTCAACCTTGTATTTTTTGAAGGCCTTCTCCTTTGCTTTTATATGCATTTTTACATTGGAGTTAAACCACCCAGGACTTTTACTCACTCTTTTAAATTTTTTGCCCAATGGGATGCACTGGCTAATGCCCTCATTTAATATGCTCTTAAAGCAAACCCATCTCTCCTCCGTATTCTTTGTTCCTATGATTTTATCCCAATTTATATCTTCTAACAAGGTTTGTAGTTTAGGGAAGTTGGCGCTTTTGAAATTCAGTGTCTTTGTATTCCCCTTAGGTTTCCCATTTGTGTGATTTATACAAAAGCCAATTGACCTGTGATCGCTGTTTCCTAAATTGCCCCGTATTTCCTTATCCATGATCAGGTCTGTATTGTTGGTAATCAGTTGGTCTAGTAACGCTTTGTTTCTAGTTGGTGCGGAGGATGTGCATTCACTGGAACTAAGGGGCCAAGCCCAACCCTTAAAAAACAACCCCACACAATAATCCCCACACAATAATCCCCCCTCCACCAAATGATTTGGACCAGTGCACAAAGCAAGGTCCATAAAGACATGGATGAGTGAGTTTGGGATGGAGTCCTGACCTCAACCCGATAGAACCCCTTTGGGATGAATTAGAGTGGAGACTGCGAGCCAGGCCTTCTCATCCAACATCAGTGCCTGACCTCACAAATGCGCTTCTGGTAGAATGGTCAAACATTCCCATAGACACACTCCTATGGCTGTTATAGCTGCAAAGGGTGAGCCAACTCAATATTGAACTCTACAGACTAAAGCCTCGTACACGCGATCGGATTGTTGGCCATCAAAACTGTGGACTTTTGTTCGAAGGGCGTTGGCCCAAACTTGTCTTGCATACAAACGGCACACAATTGTTGGCCAACAATCACGAACATAGTGGCGTGCTACATGTTTTTTCAGCTCTTTAGCGCCACCCTTTGGGCTCCTATTGCTAATTTCGTGTTAGTAGGAGTTTGGTGAGTGCTGATTTGCGCTTTTCATTTCGCGCTTTTCATTTAGTTTCTGAACGGCCGTTCGTCAACCAGACATGTTGCGGAATCGGAGGGGATAACGTGTTATTTATTATTGGCCTTGGAGTTATTGCTTTGACATTATTTTTTTGGTTGAATAATAATGATTTGATTTGGTATATTTTCTATATTTTTGGATGCATAGAATGAACTTTTTGGTTAAGTTCTATTGGCAGATAACATGTCTAATTTTATTTGTTTTCTTTTTTTAATGCACAATAAAAAAAATTGTGGAGAATAATACTTGGCTGTGTGTTTTACTTCAAATGACAGTTTGGGAGTCGGCAGTTACATTTAAAAAATACAATGTAAAATTGACAAGGGACACCAACATAGTTGTATCTTTGATCTTAAAAACTACAAGATAATGGTGTTGTGGTATCTTTCCCCCCCCAAAAAAAATAAATAATAATATTATTCTTAATATCACTAGAAAAAAAAAAGTCTTTGAAAATTCGTTTGCAATAACTCCATCAGTATCACCAGCAAAGCAGCTTCATTATTATCCCATTAAAGAAGAAGAGAATTGTGCGCTGCATTTGGAGATTTCATAAATGTGGCACGTCACAAATGTTAATTCTCCATTACGAACGCTAGTTTACAAGACCGACCGCTTCTTTCTCGTCCTTGCTTCCGAGCTTGCGTGTTTGTACTTTGGACTTTTGTCCGACGGACTTGTGTACACACGCTCGGAAAATCCGACAACAGACCGCGGAAAATTTTAAAACCTGCGATCCAACATTTGTCCGCGGAAAATCCGACAACAGCTGTCCGATGGAGCGTACACACGGTCGGATTTACCGACAACAGCCCGTCATCACACAATTCCCGTCGGAAAATCCGATCGTGTGTACGCGGCTTAAGACTGGGATGCCATTAAAGTTCATGTGCGTGTAAAGGCAGGCGTCCCAATACTTTTGGTAATATAGTGTATGTGGAAAGGCTCCAAATGGAATTTGCTGAGGGCTACCCAACACTTTATTGATGAAACCTGAATATCTGTCTTCCTAAGACAGAGAAATATCTCCTGATCAATGAATGTAATGAAGGGGGGGGGATGTGTAACTAGGGCAGGCAAGGGTAAGATATTGATTAACTGCATTAAATGCATAATAATTATTCATTGCACCCCAGTGTGTGTGCAATCACCGGGGCAGATAGCCTGTACACGGGGGGTCACTGCGGGGATACACGCGTTGGCTGGAATACTAAACTGGAGCAAAGAGCAGCATAGCAGAGCTCTGAACAAATGAAAGGTCGGGTGCTAAAGGAAATACTACCACTGCTGACCTCCTAAAAAAATACTAGTTTCCTGGCTGTCTCTGGCTTCACTTCTTTTTCAATTTTCAGAACAAGCAGAACTGATTTTTTTTCCCATTCAAACTCAGAAAAATCTAAGCTGAACTCCACGTAGCTGTAAAAAAAAAAAAAAAAAAGATAGCACCAATGTAATCATTCTGTTTTATTTAATTATTTTGTTTTATGTATTTAATTTAATATTACATTTTACTGAATGTATTATTAACTTTAACATTCATTTTACTTTTAAATGTATTTAAATGTAAATACATTTTTATTTTTTTAACTTATTTGAACTTAATTTAATATTACATTAAATGCAATATTAATGTTAATATTAAATTGCATTCATCTCATTTACATTTTTTATTAATTTCAATATAAATATTAAAATGCATCATTAAATGTGCATTTTTAAATACATGTAGTGTAAGTACCTGAATCTGAGTTGGAATGAGCCCCTTGTAGTCTCTGTACAGCACAGTGGTGGAGAGGAAAGAAGAAAAAAAAATCAGTTGTGTTGCAGCACAAGAGGCATGCTGGTAGGAGGAGAGAGTGGAGTGGCAGAGAGTGGCGTTGTTCTAAATGTTTTATTTACTTTTTTTTTTAATTTAATTTTTTATTACATTTTATTGAATTTAATATTAAAGTATAACTAAAAGGCAAAACTTTTTTTTTTTTTTAAGTTTTTGATAGAGTGCAGAGGGATTAAAATACTTGTCAGTTCGTATTGCTGTCTCTGCCCCCATTAAAGGAGATACAACCCTTCCTATTTGTCCTGTTTACCATTATCATTAAAGGTGAAAGTAAAAGAAAATCCCAAATTTTGGGTTGTCCCCTTTTAAGTAATAGAGGGGAAATCTTCCGATGGGGACACTAGTTCTGGTGAGCTGGGGGTCCCCAGGGAATTCTCTCAATTTGCAGGGAATTTCTCTCACTTCCTGTTTTGCTATGGGACAGGAAGTGAAGGGAAATCTTGGCAATGGGACACGGATGGCGTAAAAAAAAAAAAAAAAAAAAAAAAAAATCTGACAGGGGTTTTAAGCCTCCTTGCTCTATCCAAAAAAAAAAAAAAAATGGCCTATAGTTCTACTTTAAGTTTAATAATAAATTACATTTTTTAAATGTATTTAAATATTTTTACCTTAATTTAATTTAATATAAAATATAATGTAATTTGAATTTAATGTAATATGAATTTAATTATTAAATTATATTACGGATTTTTTTTTTTTATTCATTTCAATATAAATATTAAAATGCATCATTAAATGTGTATTTTTAAATACATGTAGTGTAGGTACCTGAATCTGAGTTGGAATGAGCCCCTTGCAGTCTCTGTACAGCACAGAGGAAAGGAAACATCAGTTGTTTTGCAGCACAAGGTGCAAGCTGATAGGAAGAGAGAGTCGAGTGGTAGAGAGGTGAGCTCATCTGTCTGCTCCTTCTCCTTTCATGGTCTAATCCAGGGGTCTCCAAAGTGCCACTCCGTTCCTTGCCTTTATCCAGCCCTTGGGGCACTATTCCTCCAACTGACACCAAATATCGGGAACTATTTCTCCCACCGACACCATTGATGAGGTACGGTTTCCCCTCACTAAATCCCATAATGGGGTATTTTCTACTCCCTCTGGCCACAGTTTGGCTCACCTCCCCAAATCCTGAAGACAGTAATCTGGCCTTCTGTTTAGAAAGTTTAGAGACCCCCGGCCTAATCGAAGGCTGAGGGAGAGATGCTCACCTGACATGTTGCGTCCTTACCGGACTTTCCGAAAGCCTCTTTGAGAAAGTCCAGTAAGGACACAACACGTCAGGCCTTCACGCTAGACGGTGACCAGGTGCCATCTTGAACTTCATCTTTGTCGATAGACATCTGTGGATCTCTGTATTCAATATGCATATTGAATATGCTTATCGAACTTTATCAAAGCCTCTTTGAGAAAGTCCAGTAAGGACACAACACGTCAGGCCTTCACGCTAGACATTGACTAGGCGCCATCTTGAACTTCATCTTTGTCGATAGACATCTGTGGATCTCTGTATTCAATATGCATATTGAATACGCTTATCGGACTTTCTCAAAGCCTCTTTGAGAAAGTCCAGTAAGGACACAAAACTTCAGGCCTTCACACTAGACGGTGACTAGGCGCCATCTTGAACTTCATCTTTGTCGATAGACATCTGTGGATCTCTGTATTCAATATGCACTTCGGAAACTTTGTGAGTGAGATTTTACTTTAATATTTAATTTATTTAATAAACATTGAAACATTTTACACTATGAGGCTTTCCTTGTGCTTCTACCTTTATGAGTGCATGTTGTGCCAGAAAGAGGATCTAACTGCTGGGGACATTTTTTTTTCTGCTTAAAGAGGAGTTCCACCCAGGGGGGCCATTAAAAAAAAAAAAATTAAAAGTCAGCAGCTACAAATACTGCAGCTGCTGACTTTTAATTGGACACTCACCTGTCCCAGGGTCCAGCGGTGCGGGGGATCGAAGCCCCGCTCGTCCCCCCCCTCCGCTCGTCGGCGCCGGCATTTCAACTGTGGGCGCCGGGCTGTGGCTTCACAGCCTGGCACCCACTGCGCATGCGCGAGCGGCGCCGAGCGCCGTGATTGGCCGCTTAATCACCTGGGACCTGCAATGGGTCCCAGATGATTGACAGGAGGGAGGGAGAAGAGCCGAGCCCTTCCTGTGCCAGGGGGAAGTGATGTCACCAGCCCAGGCAGACGAAGGGGCAGACTACGAGGGACCACCTAGCAACAGGCATTTAGAGGTTAGTACAAAAAAAAAAAAAATATCCAAATTTTTTTTGTTTTTTTTTTTAGAATTATTTAGATATGTTTGTTTTTTTGGGTGGAACCCCACTTTAAGTACTGTTTGACCTCCATTCTAGCAGTGGGGTCCATCTTGTAAAAGGTGAAGAGACACCCATCTGGGCACGGGGGTGGCAAAATTGTGGTGGATCCCGGTGAGGAGTAAAAAATTAGACTTAATATGTGGACACTGGATTATTGGGTTAGCTTGAAGATTTCTTCACGTTTGTTTCACAATTTATATATTAGAGTGCTTCTGGCTTTTTATGCACTTTCATTAAAAAAAAAAAAAGACTTTCATTTGTACATTCACTTTTTTTTGTTGCACTTTATAGGTATAGTAGTGTGAGTTTTACATTTTTTTTTATGTGGTTTTGATTAATTTTGTTTATATGCACATTCTGTGGAGCATTTCACTTTAGGTTACTCATAAAAAAAAAATAAAAAATAAAAAATAATAATAGCCGAGGAGAAAAGGGGGATAATTAGACTGATTAGGTTAAAACTAGGGGTTAATAAGAATTTAATCAGGAATACATTTTATTTAAAGTGGAACTTTACCCACAACAACTTGATAAAAAAAAAAAAATGTTCTTCAGCAAGGAACAGGCATTCTACATTAATATTTATGCTACCAAAATTAGTGTGTGCTGTAAATCGTCTCCAGCATTGCTCCTGTTTCTTCTTGCCGGAGGCTTTCATCTTGCTGAATCTCAGAGCCCCTGAGCAGCAGTAAATCTTTAGGCTGTCAGCAGATCGACCTCTACATTTTTGGCGCAGTGCAAGAAAAAAAGAGAGAGCAAATGAGCATGTGCAGAGCAGGATGAGACAGTGTATTGCTGGAATTTAAACCGCAAAGACACATATTGTTAATGTTTGACATAACTACAAAAGGGACCATCCTGAAGTGATCTATCAGGACTTAATTCTCTGATTAAAGTTCCACTTTAATTTTTTTTTCTTTTTACTTGTAAGTTTTCTTTAAAGTGATATAAACACACACTGTATAATTGACATTGTCCCATCTATATCTGTACATGGATGATGGCGCTGTAATTATTTTAACCACGTCACGCAAATTAACGTACACGTACGTCGGTACGTCGGTGACGTTAAATAGCGGGCTTATGACAGCAGCTGATATTAGGAATCACGTGGCTGTGGCGCACGGACACTGCACTGGGCCGGGAGGCAGAGCTGGCTGGTGACCACGTGACCACGCATGGTGTGAGAGACAGACAGCAGGTCACTGATGATCAGAGGCACGCGGCGGAGCAGGGGATGTTTCCTTTCCTTCCTCCATTCAGTCAGGACACAGACACAGTCCTACGCCGCCGCTGCGCCTCTGACACTATGTACGCAGGGACTCGGGAGCGGCTGCCTTATTGTTGAGACCGATTTGCTGGCTGCAGAGAGAGGGAGTACCAGCGGTCGGGCGCCCTAGGGGGCACTGTTCCTTAGGCGGCTGCCTAGTTTGCCTAGTGGTAGCGCCGGCCCTGACTGCGCACCAGTGCACAAAGCAAGGTCCGTAAAGACATGGATGAGCGAGTTTGGGGTGGAGGAACTTGACTGGCCTGCACAGAATCCTGACCTCAACCTGATAGAACACCTTGAATCGGAGCGGAGACTGCCAGCCAGGCCTTCCCGTCCAACATCAGTGCCTGACCTCACAAATGCGCTTCTGGAAGAATGGTCAAACATTCCCATAGACACACTCCTAAACCTTGTGGACAGCCTTCCCAAAAGAGTTGAAGCTGTTATAGCTGCAAAGGGCGGGCCAACTCAATATTGAACCCTACAGACTAAGACTGGGATGCCATTAAAGTTCATGTGCGTGTAAAGGCAGGCGTCCTAATACTTTTGGTAATAGAGTGTATCTTGGTTCGCAAGGGAGATCACTTACCTTAGAAGGCACTGTGCTTTGCTCCACCAAGTAACTATAGTTTCAGAGATCAGAACCCAGGCACCTTAGGCACATACAAGCATCTAGTTGCACCTTTGAAAGTTTTTCATTTACCGAGTTCTGGACTCAAAACGGACGATTGTAACTACGGTATCCGGCTCTTGTAACAAGGATAATATAAAGATATTCTACCGGTTGAAAAATTTGCGAGTGAACTTGTCCGTATCCAAGCATTTCCCTCTACATTGGTACATGGAATAGCTGAACGTATTCCCACCAGGGAAGGCCCATTATGTGTCTTAACAGAAATCGTTCATTACATCTTCTGCTGCAATTCTGAACTTGAAAATGTCTCGATCACTCTTCATGCTCAGACAGGAACGTTACTGTAGAAGATTACACTTTGGTAAAAATTGGCAGAGGTCTGGGGAGCGCAGCCCAAAAATAGAAAGATATTCATCATAAAATGCAAAGGGATTTTTAAGGTGCCAGACAGATACAATGTACTACATCATATTTTAAAATCCATATCAAGTTTAGTATTAAGTTTATTTCAACATTTTAAAATCATCATTAAAAAAGATTTTAGTAAGAAGTAACATGCGGTACATATATACAGTACAGTGATTTCTGCTCAACATGTTTCACCATGAAATGGCTTTTTCAGGAGAATTTTTGAATTACTGTACATAGTATCACTATAAATAGACAAAAACGACATTTAGAAAAACATAAATGTTACTCAAGACTCTGCACCCATATAGAACTGTATTTGCATATAATATAATCCTTGTACTGTATATCTGCACCACATGTGACTTATTACTAAAATCTTTTTAATGATGATTTTAAAATGTTGAAATATACTTAATAAAATTGATATGGAGTTTAAAATATGATGTAGTACAATGTGTTTGGCACCTTAAAAATCCTTTGCATTTTCTTACGATTGTTACACGATGCGGCCCGGGGGCCAGATGTGGCACTTTACTTGCCTTTATCTGGCCCTTGGAGCACTTTTCCTATCACTGATACCAACAGTGGGGCATCATTCCTGTCACTGATACCAATAATAGGGCACTATTCTTACCACTGACACCGACAATGGGGCACTGTTCTGCCCACAGGTACCAACGATGGGCACTATTCCTTCCACTGAGACCAATGATGAAGCACTATTCTTCCCACTGACACCAATGATGGGCCACTATTCCTTCCCCTGACATCAATGATGGGGCACTATTAATTCCACTGACACCAATGATGGGGCACTATTCTTCACACTGACACCAATGATGGGGCACCATTTTTCCTGCTGACACCAATAGGGCACTATTTTTCCCGCTGACACCAATGATGGGGCACTATTTTCCCCACTGACACCAATGCTGGGGTTTTATTCATCCCCCTGACACCAATGCTGGGGCTTTATTTCTTCCCCTGACACCAATGATGGGGCACTATTCCTTCTCCTGACACCAATGATGAGGCACTAGTCCTCCCACTGACACCAATGATAAGGCACTATTCCTCCCACTGACACCAATGATAAGGCACTATTCCTCCCACTGACACCAATGATGGGGAACTATTCCTCCCACTGACACCAATGATGGGGCACTATTCCTCCCACTGACACCAATGATGGGGCACTATTCCTCCCACTGACACCAATGATGGGGCACTATTCCTCCCACTGACACCAATGATGGGGCACTATTCCTTCTCCTGACACCAATGATGGGGAACTATTCCTCCCACTAACACCAATGATGGGGCACTATTCCACCCACTGATACCAATGATGGGGCACTATTCCTCCCACTAACACCAATGATGGGGCACTATTCCTCCCACTGATACCAATGGTAGGGCCACTATTCATTTCACTGATGCCAATGATGGGGCACTATGATTTCCACTTCCCATTGGCCATGGGCAGAAATCCTAGGGGTTTTTTTCTCAAAATGATTTCTCGACAAAATAAATAATAGAGACATGGATGGATGGGGGAGTTTGCTGTAAGTATTATACATGAATTAAATAGCGTTGTTGGTCTGTGGTGCTCAGATGCAGTGCACTTCTGCTTTAAAGGAAACCTTTCACCCTCTTTCCATCTATTAAATTTTCTCCCCTTTGGATAGTAAAACATTTTTTTTTCTGCCAGTAATTACCTTATACAGCCCACTTCCTCTTTCTTGTCTGGTCATTAGCCTAGGCCTATGTCATCATGCACAGCTCTCTCTCTCGTGAGAGTTTGCCAGGGAGGGGGGTGGGAGGGTCATAAGAGGGCCAATGAGAGCTGCAGAGCTGGAGGTGTGTGTCTGTGTAAATCCAGGAAGTGAACAGGCAGCAGCTTCAGCTGCCCACAGTTAAAATGGCTGCAGCCAGACTCAGTGGAGGGAGATTTCTGCAGCATAGTACAGAATCACAGTATATATAAAATATGCAAAGTGATTGGAGGGAAGCTTTAGAATGGCAAAGATGTTTTTATTACAAATGTGAGCCGACTGCTTTTTAACATGAGAAAGCGATGTGCAAACTGCCTTTTACTAACCTTTGTGTGAAAATATACGTTTCTTCCCATGTTGATCCCCTTTTGCTTCCATACTTTTTGTGTATCAGCCACGGATTCCATTGGTTCTACACTTATTCTGAGTTAGGGATTCAGACAGTTTTGAAGCCAGTGGTCCAGCATGACAGACTAGCCTCTTCTGCGGATGTATTTATCTCTATACAGACCCGCACACATGCAAAACCGGCATATGGCAGCAGTCAGTGAGGATTGCTGCAGAGTTTTTCATTGTGTTGGAAATGGCTGAAGAAAGGTGGGAAGCCGAAAAAAAAAAAAAAACATGATTTCAATGACAATAGAGAGTTCAGCCACAGAAACACGATTTCTTTGTAGGACTCCAAGGATAAATGCAATACTTGGATTTCTTGACCTTGCCATTAAAGTCGTGTAGCGGTGTATATGCCGTGTATACTGCTTTCAAGGCTGTAGTAGAGATGTACGGTAATGTATTGTACTTTTCTTTTTCTTCCCTGTCTTGTTGTTTGCGCTTGTCACAGTACTTGAGGTTTTTAACCACTTACGGACTGAGCCACTTTTTTTTAGATGTGTTTAAAAGTTTTTTTTTTTGCTAGAAAATTACTTAGAACCCCCAAACATTATACATTTTTTTTCTAACACCCTAGAGAATAAAATGGCCGTCGTTGCAATACTTTCTGTCACACCGTATTTGCGCAGCGGTCTTTCAAGCGCACATTTTTAGGAAAAAAATACACTTTTTTAAATTAAAAAATAAGACAACAGTAAAGTTAGCTCAATTTTTTTTTTTATATTGTGAAAGATAATGTTACGCTGAGTAAATTGATACCCAACATGTCACGCTTCAAAATTGCACCCGTTCATGGAATGGCGACAAACGTTTACCCTTAAAAATCTCCATAGGCGACGTTTAAAAAAATTCTACAGGTTGCATGTTTCGATTTACAGAGGAGGTCTAGGGCTAGAATTATTGCTCTCGCTCTACCGATCGCGGCGATACCTCACATGTGTGGTTTGAACACCGTTTTCATATGCGGGCGCTGCTCAAGTCTGCACACAAGCTCGGCGGGACGGGGTGCGTTTTAAAAAAAAAAAAATTTTTCCTTACTTATTTTTTCTGTTTATTTTTTATTTTTACACTGTTAAAAAAAAAACTTTTATTATTATTATTTATATATATATATATATATATATATATATATATATATATATATATATATATATATATATATATATTTTATTTATATATATTAACTTTTATTAATATATAGTGTCACTTTTATTCCTATTACAAGAAATGTAATCATCCCTTGTAATAGAAAAACAAAGCATGACAGGACCTCTTAAATATGAGATCTGGGGTCAAAAAGATCTGGGTCCCTCCTGTACCTTTTGTATTGAACTGTACTGTAATTGTGTTGTCCCCTTTATACATTGTAAAGCGCTGCGTAAACTGTTGGCGCTATATAAATCTCGTATAATAATAATAATAATAATATTTACACTAAAATTCAATAAATAAAAAAAAAGTGTCATTTAAAAAAATTATTTAAAAATAATGGCCCTTTAAGAGCTATGGGTGGAAGTGACGTTTTGACGTCGCTTCTGCCCTGCAATGTCCTGGAGACGGGTGGGGGCCATCTTCTCCCTCACTCCTCTCCATGCCACTGACGCGAAAGGACCCGATTGCCGCTGCCGACGGCTCCGGTAAGCGGTGGAGGGCACCAGAGCGTGGCGGGAGGGGGGGACCCTCTTCCGCCGCCGATAGAAGTGATCTTGCAGCGAATCCGCCGCAGAGACCACTTTTATCTTGTAGCCGACCGCTGGCCGAACACGAGAATACCGGGGTTATGGCAGCTGGTGCCATAACAATGATATCTGTCCTCAAATCGAGGACGTATATCGGCAGTCAGCAAGTGGTTAAAGGGAATGCGAATGTGTAATGTATTTTGTGTATATATATATAGATAGATATATAGATAGATATATGTATATATATAGATATATAGATATATATAGATATATAAAAAAAAAAATTATATATATATATATATATATATATATATATATATATATATATATATAACAGCCAGAGCATAGATGCCAACTGTCCTTGATTTGCCCGGACAGTCCCATGTCTTGGCCCTCTGTCCTGGTATCACAGCATCAACCTTATTTAAGTTACTATACATGCACAGTAACTTAAAAAGGCATTAACGGCAGGGATCTGGTCTGCACATTTGGAGGGGGGGGGGTCTGGGTGGCCCACCCATGAAGTGAGTGTGATGGGCAGCTCCTCTACGTACGATGTCTTGAAAAAGTATTCACACCCCTTGACATTTTCCACATTTTGTCATGTTACAGCCTAAAACGTAAATGTATTGTATTGGGATTTTATGTGATAGACCAACACAATGTGGCACATAATTGTGAAGTGGAAGGAAAATGATAAATGGCTTTCAAATTTTCTTTACAAATAAATATGTGAAAGGTGTGGGGGGTACATTTGTATTCAGCCCCCCGGAGTCAATACTTTGTAGAACCTCCTTTCACTGCAATTACAGCTGCAAGTCTTTTTGGGGATGTCTCTACCAGCTTTGTACATCTAGAGAGGGACATTTTTGCCCATTCATCTTTGAAAAAAACTCAAGCTCTGTCAGATTGGATAGAGAGCGTCTGAACAGCAATTTTCAAGTCTTACCACAGATTCTCAATTGGATTTAGGTCTGGACTTTGACTGGGCCATTCTAACACATGAATATGCTTTGATCTAAACCATTCCATTGTAGCTCTGGCTGTATGTTTATGGTTGTTTTCCTGCTGGAAGGTGAACCTCCGCCCCAGTCTCAAGTCTTTTGCAGACTAACAGGTTTGTTCTAATGCCGCGTACACATGACCGGACTTTCCGGCAGAAAGGGTCAGACGGAATCATTCCATCGGAAATCCGAACGTGTGTGGGCTTCATCTGACTTTTTCCTTTCGAAAATTCTGACAGACATAGAAATAGAACATGTTTTAAATCTTTCAGATGGAATCAATTCCTATCGGGAAAACCATTCGTCTGTATGCTACTCCGACGGACCAAAAACAACGCAAGGGCAGTTATTGGCTACTGGCTATTGAACGTCTTTTTTAGTCCCGTCATACGTCATCATGTTCTAAACGATGGGACTTTGTTGTGATCGTGTGTAGGTAGGCAAGTCCGTTTCAGCGGAACTCCGTCGAAAAAAACGTCAGAGTTCATTCCAACGGAAAAACCAGACGTGTGTACGCAGCATTAGATTGCCCTGTATTTGGCTCCATCCATCTTCCTGTAGTGATCGAATATATGTATTAATATTGGGTGTATAGATAATTAATTAGTGGTTATTATAATGATGATGATGATGTAAGTACTCTTCCGCAGCAACCCAATTCTTCCAGAGAGATGCACTTTATTGACTTCCAACACAGAACAAAGTCCAAAGTCCACAGATGACAAAAGGATCCGACAGAGTATATAATTCAGAAACCCATATTCCTAGGCCTGTGTGTTCCCAGCCATGCACAGACAAGCCTCTCCTATACACAGACGAGCCTCTCTTCTCTCCCAAACCTATAGACTGAATGCTGTGTTATATACACTAAATGTTGAATGGCTGAGCAGTTTGATTGGCCTTTCAATTTAGGACTTTGAGTCTTTCAAACAGACAACAACCCCCAGCCGTGAACAGCCGTGAACCACCCCAATTTGCACTCCCGCATATCAACATCAACAAGTCCCCTTTAGATATGTGTATATCACCTGAACACCCTTTTGAATACCTTTTGGAATACCTACATTCCTGCATATCCACAAGCCCCTATGTTAAATTAGCCCCACAGGAGGGAGCCTCCGCTAGGCCAACCCAAAACACTTCCTGATCCCATTGTTACCCCCTCAGGTCTAATTACCATCAATAAATATTTCTTCTATGGTCCTTTAAACAATGTACCCTTTGAAATGTTCAATTAGGTTAACAGCCCATACCTCACATACCTAGGTAGACTTGCATGAGACTTACACATATCAGCTGTTCCCTTGCTATGCTAAAATTCAGTTGGACAAATCAACCAGTCAATTGAATTCTGGCCTGGTCAATATTGACTGCATGTGTACATACACACAACAATGTCCCACATAAATCGGTGAACATTACAACATATTACAACATATACCCCCACTTGGGTCGGTTCTATCTACTAGAACTGACCCATAAATCAAACAACAAAAAATATCATTACGATTTAAGGTACTGGATGCTTTACAATGGCTCATATAAAATATGAAGTTGAAACTGGTTACATCTCTCTTCACCAGCCTCTAAAATATCCCCATGAAACAGTTATTAGATAATATAACTTTTAGACCATGACTGGAAAAGAATTTGGTAAACATCAGTGGCCCATATAGCTGTTAGGCCTTATATCACACCAAGATCTTGAATATTGCGCAAAGACGAGCTGATGTCACAGTCCATCCTTCGGTCTGACTTCATCACATCTCTCACCGTCTCACTGAAAGTAAACTTGGTATGCTCTGGGAACTCCAATCCACATAAGTCCAGGATTTTTTTCATCTCCAGGCTCAAGCTTTCCATTTTTAAAGATGCTTTTACGCAAACAATCTACTTTCATCTTTATAGCAAGAAGAACGATCAATGTACCAGCACTCACTTTCAAGGTCAAAAGGTTTGGATATGGCAGTAAAAACTGTGCTGCAAACTATTTTCTTGCACTTGACATTTATGAGTCCATCTTGCAAGCATTTTACAATTCACATCTGCTTCTTTCCATTTCCTCAATTTGAACAATGATGACTGGGATGTGTACCTGTCAAGTATCAGAATTTGTTGATTGCCAGCTACAATTTGCTTTTGTAATTTGCTGTAGGCCGACCCCTCATTGTCTTCAATAAAGCAGTTACTTGGATCATTCAGTCCATAATTACACTTGAATGGTATACCAACATATACATATACCCCCACACGATGGTTCAGATAGAATCAGCTTGACATCAGTGTTTATCAGATCTTCTGTCCAGACAAAGCGGCAGTGGAAATTCTTGCCAGTATCTTCACCATGAAAGGTAGAAACTTCTTTTTCATCCATATATGTCATAGCCTTTAGCATATTATAAACAACTGAATCAACAAAGTTTCAAATCATGACTAGAGTGATGAATTTCACTCACCCCTCTTATAAATTTAGGAAAACCACCCAACATACTATAATTTATGCTATACCAAGCCATTGTGCAGCATCTCACCTTAGATGTCAAATATATTGATCAATACGCATTATGTAATATGTACAGATGTTATGAAAATTATTTTAGGTTAAAATGCCTCTCTTTGGTTTTAAGATAAAGTTCAAGAAATAAAACAAACAAAAATAAAAAATAAAAGGCAAAATATATCAGGAAAAGGGAGAAAAAATAAAAATTAGGGCGTTGAAGAAAAAAGAAAAAAAGGTCCATTGCTTGATGAATTTCGAGAGAGTCCATGAATGCTTTATAATTCCATGTATAGTGATATATTGTCTATTCAGCATTTCTCCCATAATTCTCCATCACTATTCAATTTCAGACTTCTGCTATTCACATGCAAGCATCTTCAGACGTCCCTGAAAAACAATACTCTCCAACAAAACTAATTAGCAAGGTCCTTAAACATTGTTTGAAGTTAAAACAAAACACTATTTACACGTTTACAGTTTGGAGCTAATTCACCCCCACTGCTAGACAAGTGTAGCGATCGAATATATGAATTAATATTGGGTGTATAGATAATTAATAAGTACTCTTCCGCAGCAACCCAATTCTTCCAGAGAGATGCACTTTATTGACTTCCAACACAGAACAAAGTCCAAAGTCCACAGATGACAAAGAAATCCGACAGAGGAAATATAATTCAGAACCCCATGTTCATAGGTCTCTGTGCACACACAGACAAGCCTCACCTATACACAGACGAGCCTCTCTTCTAAACTGTAGACTGAATGCTGTGTTATATTCACTAAATATTGAATGGCTGAGCAATTTGATTGGCCTTTCAATTTAGGAGTCTTTCAAACAGACAACAACCCCCAGCCGTGAACAGTTGCAGTCATAAACCGCCCCAATTTGCACTCCCGCATATCAACATCAACACGTCCCCTTTAGATATATGTAATTAGATTAGATTAACATACCACCTGAATACCCTTTGAGATGTTCAAATAGACTTGCATAAGATTAACACATCAAAGAGTCTTCAGCTGTTAAAATTCAGTTGGACAAATCAACCATTCTGTCATTGTCATTCTGGCCTGTTCAACATTGACTGCATGTGTACATACACACAACAATGTCCCACATAAATCGGTGAACATATACAACATATACCCCCACTTGGGTCGGTTCTATCTACTAGAACTGACCCATAAATCAAACAACAAAAAATATCATTACGATTTAAGGTACTGGATGCTTTACAATGGCTCATATAAAATATGAAGTTGAAACTGGTTACATCTCTCTTCGCCAGCCTCTAAAATATCCCCATGAAACAGTTATTAGATAATATAACTTTTAGACCATGACTGGAAAAGGATTTGGTAAACGTCAGTGGCCCATATAGCTGTTAGGCCTTATATCACATCAAGATCTTGAATATTGCGCAAAGACGAGCTGATGTCACAGTCCATTTTTCGGTCTGACTTCATCACATCTCTCACCATCTCACTGAACGTAAACTTGGCATGCTCTGGGAGCTCCAATCCACAAGTCCAGGATTTTTTTCATCTCCAGGCTCAAGCTTTCCATTTTTAAAGATGCTTTTACGCAAACAATCTACTTTCATCTTTATAGCAAGAAGAACGATCAATGTACCAGCACTCACTTTCAAGGTCAAAAGGTTTGGATATGGCAGTAAAAACTGTGCTGCAAACTATTTTCTTGCACTTGACATTTATGAGTCCATCTTGCAAGCATTTTACAATTCACATCTGCTTCTTTCCATTTCCTCAATTTGAACAAAGATGACCGGGTTGTGTACCTGTCAAGTACCAGAATTTGTTGATTGCCAGCCACAATTTGCTTTTGTAATTTGCTGTAGGCCGACCCCCCATCTTCTTCAATAAAGCAGTTACTTGGATCATTCAGTCCATAATTACACTTGAATGGTATACCAACATATACATATACCCCCACACGATGGTTCAGATAGAATCAGCTTGACATCAGTGTTTATCAGATCTTCTGTCCAGACAAAGCGGCAGTGGAAATTCTTGCCAGTATTTTCACCATGAAAGGTAGAAACTTCTTTTTCATCCATGTATGTCATAGCCTTTAGCATATTATAAACAACTGAATCAACAAAGTTTCAAATCATG
Source organism: Lithobates clamitans (assembly GCA_037952925.1). Taxonomy (NCBI): domain Eukaryota; kingdom Metazoa; phylum Chordata; class Amphibia; order Anura; family Ranidae; genus Lithobates; species Lithobates clamitans. The sequence goes on along the minus strand of JBBGZY010001113.1, from coordinate 963,916 downwards.
ACTAGAGTGATGAATTTCACTCACCCCTCTTATAAATTTAGGAGAACCACCCAACATACTATAATTTATGCTATGCCAAGCCATTGTGCAGCATCTCACCTTAGATGTCAAATATATTGATCAATACGCATTATGTAATATGTACAGATGTTATGAAAATTATTTTAGGTTAAAATGCCTCTCTTTGGTTTTAAGATAAAGTTCAAGAAATAAAACAAACAAAAATAAAAAATAAAAAGCAAAATATATCAGGAAAAGGGAGAAAAATTAAAAATTAGGGCGTTGGAGAAAAAAGAAAAAAAAAAGGTCCATTGCTTGATGAATTTCGAGAGAGTCCATGAATGCTTTATAATTCCATGTATAGTGATATATTGTCTATTCAGCATTTCTCCCATAATTCTCCATCACTATTCAATTTCAGACTTCTGCTATTCACATGCAAGCATCTTCAGACGTCCCTGAAAAACAATACTCTCCAACAAAACTAATTAGCAAGGTCCTTAAACATTGTTTGAAGTTAAAACAAAACACTATTTACACGTTTACAGTTTGGAGCTAATTCACCCCCACTGCTAGACAAGTGTCATCTGCATTCAAAAACAGATCTGGAGAATGTACATCTTGTACATTCATGACACCCTGTACCCCCTTCAACTGCTCTAATAATTTATCACGTTCCCCTCTCATCTTATCATACTCAATTTTCAGGTGGTCATATTTATGTTTTAACTGAGAGAACGGTATCCAAGTCTTTGACCTTTTCTTATTATTATTTTGGTCAGCTCTGTTTTTCATATTAATATCACCTATGTTTGACCCGGAGTGTCCTCTCTGGGTGTTATCATAGGATATTATCTTCTGATCTTTATGTTCAGTATTTGTCCTAAACAATGTAGCTAAATCAATTTTGACAGCTTGCTCATTTGACTTTCTCCATAAATGGTCTGCTCTCAACAATATGTCTTTTAAATCATGAGGATTTGGGGTAACTAATAAAATATTTTGTTTGATATCTTCATGCAAAGCATCTAGAAACATACTCATATGTATCAAGCCACCACGCTCAAATGCAAGATTATTACCGACCAATAATTCCATAATAGTTGCTATCCTGTGTGACAATTCATAGGGAGATTCATTTTGCATTTGTTGGATCTTCCCATGAATAGTAACATCAGAACGTACACCATACAAAACACATAATAATTCCAGTAATATGTCCCTTGTCCTCAGAGGCTGAATACAGATTTGTTTAATTCTCATCCACAGACCACTTCCTACAGAATGTTGCAAAACTCTTTCTAAGTCAGATGGGTTGAGATTGTACATATCTCTGACTTGCTGCACGTCACAAAACCATTTTAAAAATCTGTTTAAATCATGGTATGGAACCATTCCTATTTCTTTAAGAATTGCCTCTAATAATTTTGATTTCAAAGGCTTAATTACAAGCTGAACTTCACCTGTATTATTATTATTGTTATAAACTGTGGTAGTCACAGTGGGGGCAGCTGGTAATGCATTATCAGATTCAATATGAGGTTCTGTTTGCTGCAGATTGCTGAATCCAAGATTTGATGCATATCTGCATTCCTGAGATCTCTTCTCTAATTCCATAATTCTTAATTTTAATCTCTCATTTTCCTCTGATAATTCATCACAACATTTAGATTTCTCAAGTAAAGCTTCTCCAATCGTAACCGCATGCAATTTTAAATTTACTGTCTCGGTGTCTGATTGGTTTTGTAACCTCTCACAAACATTGTTGCTATTATCAACTGCCTTCTGTAACTGGGTAATTTCCTCAACCTTATAATTCAAAGAACTTTCCATTGTTAGACAGCAAGATAACAAGCCTTGTATAATACAACCTTTTCTTTTACTTTCTGAAATTTTGCTATCAAAAACATTTTTCTCTAAAAATTCCTTCATCATCGTCCATGTCTGCTTACATTTTTCTGGAATTTCATAAGGACCGCCATGGCGCTTAATACATTTTAATACCCATCTGTTAACTTTATCAGAACTGACACTAGCTTCACACTGAGTAAGCATTTTGACTATATTACTAATAATTTAAAAAAAAGAAATATTTTACTCACCGCATTAGTTACTCCTTCAGCTTCCAGTTCAGGTCTTCTGGTACACGACACAGTCCTTTTTTTTTGTTTCCAGTCTCCAGAGAATAATTCTGGGGTTCCCAACTTGTTAAATTTTGTAGATCAGACTCTCTTATGTCACAACCAGACAATAGAGTCACAGCACAGCTCTTGGTTCTTCATCAGACTTCTGTCCACCTCACAGGATTGTTGTCACCACCGACTTCTGTTCCTAAGTCCGAAAATGCTCTTCTGGTCACTTGTCACGGCACCAGTGTAGCGATCGAATATATGTATTAATATTGGGTGTATAGATAATTAATTAGTGGTTATTATAATGATGATGATGATGTAAGTACTCTTCCGCAGCAACCCAATTCTTCCAGAGAGATGCACTTTATTGACTTCCAACACAGAACAAAGTCCAAAGTCCACAGATGACAAAAGGATCCGACAGAGTATATAATTCAGAAACCCATATTCCTAGGCCTGTGTGTTCCCAGCCATGCACAGACAAGCCTCTCCTATACACAGACGAGCCTCTCTTCTCTCCCAAACCTATAGACTGAATGCTGTGTTATATACACTAAATGTTGAATGGCTGAGCAGTTTGATTGGCCTTTCAATTTAGGACTTTGAGTCTTTCAAACAGACAACAACCCCCAGCCGTGAACAGCCGTGAACCACCCCAATTTGCACTCCCGCATATCAACATCAACAAGTCCCCTTTAGATATGTGTATATCACCTGAACACCCTTTTGAATACCTTTTGGAATACCTACATTCCTGCATATCCACAAGCCCCTATGTTAAATTAGCCCCACAGGAGGGAGCCTCCGCTAGGCCAACCCAAAACACTTCCTGATCCCATTGTTACCCCCTCAGGTCTAATTACCATCAATAAATATTTCTTCTATGGTCCTTTAAACAATGTACCCTTTGAAATGTTCAATTAGGTTAACAGCCCATACCTCACATACCTAGGTAGACTTGCATGAGACTTACACATATCAGCTGTTCCCTTGCTATGCTAAAATTCAGTTGGACAAATCAACCAGTCAATTGAATTCTGGCCTGGTCAATATTGACTGCATGTGTACATACACACAACAATGTCCCACATAAATCGGTGAACATTACAACATATTACAACACTTCCCATCAACTCTGACCAGCTTCCCTGTCCCTGCTGAAGAAAAGCATCCTCACAACATGATGCTGCCACCACCATGTTTCACGGTGGGGATGGTGTGTTCAGAGTGATGTGCAGTGTTAGTTTTCTGCCACACATAGCGCTTTAGGCCAAAAAGTTAAATTTTGGTCTCATCTGACCAGAGCACCTTCTTCCACATGTTTGCTGTGTCCCCCACATGGCTTCTCGCAAACTGCAAACAGGACTTCTTATGTCTTTCTTCTTGTCACTCTTCCATAAAGATCAGATTTGTGGAGAACACGACTAATAGTTGTCCTGTGGACAGATTCTCCCACCTGAGCTGTGGATCTCTGCAGCTCCTCCAGAGTTACCATGGACCTCTTGACTTCTTCTCTGTTGAATGCTCTCCTTGCCCGGCCTGTCAGTTTAGGTGGACGATTATTTCTTGGTAGGTTTGCAGTTGTGCCATACTCTTTCCATTTTCGGATGGTGGATTGAACAGAGCTCTGTGAGATGTTCAAAGCTTGGGATATTTTTCTTATAACCTAACCCTGCTTTGTCTTCTCCACATCTTTACCCCTGACCTGTCTGGTGTGTTCCTTGCCCTTCATGATGCTGTTTGTTCACTAAGGTTCTCTAACAAATCTCTTAGGGCTTCACAGAACAGCTGTATTTATACTGAGATTAAATTACACACAGGTGGACTCTATTTACTAATTAGGAATTAATAGGTGGGGGTGTGGCGCTCCCTATTGAATGTGTTAATAATGCGTGTACGGTGGCTAAAACAAATAAGTTGAAGAAGTGACTGTGAGACTCTAAAAGTAAACCATATGTAAATAATTATATATAATGTGCATATATGTATATGCAGTCCCTATTGTATTGCATATACCTCAGATGCACCAATGGTGTCAAAGAAGTACCACTAGGTGCTATTAATGTGATAAATCCAATGTGTGTATATAATAAATATATAACAGTGCAAACCCATAAAATGCAGTGATATATATGGTAATCCAACCCAACATCCACATATATATATATATATATAGCCGTGCAATCCAGTTTCAAACAAGTCCGAAAAACCAATCAAAAGAAAAAAATTGTGATTGACATCAAAATGTGAAAATTCCTTTTCAGTAGATAAATCCCAGTGGGATTGGCAGCAGAAAAGTTCCAATGGCTTTGTGACTTTGGTGCCCACAGAGGTATTCCGTGACTTCTGTGCTCCCCTTTTGGCTCCCCACTCACCAGCTTCCACTACCCCTGCAGGGGTGACAGGCACTGTTAGGTCCCAAGGCCGTCCTCTATCCGATATCCCGTGGTTGCTGAGATGGAAAGCCTCTCTCACAGGGGTTCCGGACTCCCACCTTATACCGTGTCCAGGAAGGGGATCACCAGCAGAAAGCCCTCATAAAAAGAGATGCCACCTCATAGTGTAGTATAATTAAAAAATTTTTTTTAATAGTATAAAACTCCCCAGTGGGGAAAAAACATCGCACTACACTATGGGTGAAGCCGATAGCCAGGAAGTGCTTCTCCGCAGCGTGCGGCGTGCGGTCCAGCTGCTTTCCAGGCTCTCTCGCTCCGTACCCGGAAATGACGTAAGTGCGTAGCCCCGCCTTACGCGTTTCGTCATCGACGTTTTCAAAGGCGGCGCCATCTTACTACACCTCTCAGGTTTTAAGGTCGGCGGACATGCAGGATCCTCCCCTCTCCCATCACTATAGGGGTTATGATTGGGTATTCCATCCCGTGGCTCCCCCTCCCGGTACATTCTCATTAGGCGGTGCCCAAATCGGATCCCTGTACGCTTAGGTCGAGGCATTGATACTAAATAATGATCCATGCATCTCCGCTGACCCTTTACATAGATTGGCAGACATAATTAACAAGAAGTGGTGTGTATCAGGCATCTTGTATAATGTAAGTTGAGCTTAAACAAAATAAATTAAAGAGCATCTTGAGTTATAAGCCAGGTAAGTATATCATACAGACACAGTTCACAGTGGTGGGTAACGGTATTGCACGTCTTCCACCCTGCAAACCCAGCTTCTATCTTGCAAAAGTAGATGTAGTGAAGTGTCGACCCAAGTCCCGTTCAACATCCACCAGGGTGTGGAAGTGGAACCAGGATATTGGATATGTACTGCTATCTGTATGAATATCATCCGATCTACATACTTTAAAAAACAGAAGCTCCATAATACAGACTGATAGAAAATAAAAACTAATGAATTATATAAATAAAATTAGTTAAAAATACCAAAGAGATATATATATAAAAAACAGATAGATAATATTTCTGAGATCACCCAGGTCCTTCAGAAAGGAAAAAATTAAAATTATATGCCCAAAGAGTATTATCCATAAAGAACTAGCTGACTTACAGGCATTCCCATATGAGGCCAGTGTATTCCTAGATGTGACTACTGTATAGGCATATCGGACTATAGGGTACTCCTTCCCATGGTTTACTAACCCACGTACAGTGGCCTCCCTATGATATATTGGGTGGTGCATTTACCCACTTGCACCCGGATACTCCTTAGCATACTTACTGCAATATGGTATTCTCACCCCAGGCTCCCCCATACCCGTTTAGGGTGTTGAGATACCCGAGGAGTTGGGGTACATGGTATCAGTCTGGGGTGAGTTAAATTAAAGACATGAGACAAAAGTAGACTGCAGACACCATAAACGGAAATTGGTAAGAGCAGAGGGACATGTTTTTTAGGCACATACATATATATGGAACCCTATCCTGGTACCCATAAGTTGCACCTATTGTCCCATGCTAAAATATGGGTATTCCCACATATATCTGTACATGCACCTGTGTCCCATAATTATGAGGGGAATACTGGCTATGTTCAGGCCTATATGCCAACCCCATAATAGTAGTTTCTACAAATTATTCTATCGCTGTCCCCTCCTCTTCTATTGTACTATAGCCCATATACGTAAAGGCAGTAGGGTAGTTGGTGTTAAGGTTATATTCCCTCTTCTGTTTTAGGCAACTATCAGGTATAGGCAAAGTTCATATGCCAGAAAAGGGGGGCTAGGGGGAAGTCTATACTGCTACAAATAGATTTAAGGGTTAGCTATAAAACAGCTGAGGTCTATGTCCAAGTTTAGGCCTCTAGGGGCAATAGACCTCAGCCGATATATCCATCCTGTCTCATTCCTGGAGACTAGTGTTTCCTTATTGCCCCCTCTCCAGTGGGTTTTCACCTGATCAATGCCATAGAAGATCAGGCCACTGGGGTCTTTTTGATGGAATTCGGCAAAATGCCGTGATAAATGATGCTTCGGAAACCCTTTTTTAATATTTTTGATATGTTCCCGTATTCTGACATAGAGTGGGCGGGTGGTTCTGCCCACATATTGTAGATGACAAGGGCACTCAATGATATAGGTGACATGGGTGCTATGACAAGTTATCAACTCCTTGATCTGATATTCTTTATGATCCACAGTTGACTTGAACTTTTCCTTTTTCCTGGGTTGGGGCTTGCTGACTCTACAGGGTAGACATCTGCGGCATCTGAAGAACCCTTTCATATTGGGTATGATATTAGTTTGCCTGGGGGGGTCGATGACATTATGCACAAGATGGTTTCGAAGAGTAGGTGCTTTTCTGTACACAAACTTCGGTTTGCTGGGGAGGATTTTAGCTAGTACCCGATCCTCCTTCAGAATGGGCCAGTATTTCTTAATGATTCGTTCCACATCCTTATATTGGTTGTTAAACCCTGTAATGAAGGTCAACTCCATCTGATCATTCCTGGCCTTGCTGGTTTTCTTAAGTAGTTGGTTCCTGTCCATGTTCTTGATCTCCTGCTTCAGCTTGTTCAGATTTTCCTGTGGGTATCCTTTCTCTCGGAACCGCTGAATCAGGACATCTGCCTGGGCCTCAAAATCTTCCAGTGTGTTGCAGTTTCTCCGTATCCTTAATAATTGCCCTTTTGGAATGTTGGATTTCCACTTCGGATGATGGCAGCTTGAAGTGGGTATATACCCATTGCGATCTGTGCTTTTAAAGAAGGTACGGGTATTAAGAGAGTCACCTGCTTTGAAGACCTCCAGATCCAGGTAATCAATCGCATGCAGGTTCCACTTGCCCGTAAACGTGATCCCGTACCTATTCATATTCAGCCCTTCAAGAAATTCCTCAAAGCTATCCGTAGAGCCATCCCATAGGATTATTAAGTCATCAATGTATCTACGGTACATTTTAATTTGGGGGATGTTTTTGTTATAAATGTATTCCTCCTCCCACATGTTCATGAACAGGTTTGCAACACTTGGTGCATATCGTGCCCCCATTGCAACACCCTTGGTCTGTACAAAGTACTCCTTGTTGTACCAAAAGTAGTTGCACTCCATTGCCATTTTTAGGCCTTCAATAATGTAGTTGATTTGCCCCTGTCTCATTCCTGTGTTCTCATGTAGGGCCTTTTCTACTGCAAGCAATCCATCTGGTTGTTCAATGCTTGTATACAGTGAATTGACATCTATCGTTGCCAATACCCAATTTTCTGTACCTCTTATACTTTGGAGTTCTTCAATAAGCTGTAAGCTGTCCCGCAAATATGATTTGCCTTGCTGTACCAGAGGTTTCAGATATTTGTCTAAATATTCCCCTAATCTGGAGAAGATCGAATTTATACCGCTGATGATCGGTCTTCCAGGTGGTTTATTCAGTCTTTTATGGATCTTTGGTGTATAGTATATCACAGGAGTCTTTGTAGAATTAGAGTATAGGTATTCCGCTTCTTTCGCATTCAAAATCCCCATAGCTTTTCCTTTACTGATGTACTTCTTGAGTAATTTCTCATATTTTTTCTTTGGATTCGTTCTAAGTTTCTTATATGTATTTTCCACATTTAGTAGGTTGCCCATCTCCTCTTGGTAGTCCTTTTTGTCCAAGATGACCAGCCCTCCTCCCTTGTCGGCCGGCCTTATAACTACCTCATGCCGTTTCCCTAAATCCTTAATGGTCCTCCAGATATTTTTCCTCTTTCTTTCCTTCCTTTTCAGATTTCTCAAATCCTCTTCTGCCATTTTCTTAAACGCAGTCAGACACTGGCTCCCTGGGGTTTTAGGGTTGTAGGTAGAGTTATTCTTCAGATTAGTTTGAATATATTCTGGAGTTTCCTTGATGTTAGTTTCTGTGTTTATGGCAAAGTGCTTTTTCAAGTTAAGTTTCCTCATGAATTTTTGGAGATCAATATAGGCCTCAAATTTATCCAGGGCCTTGTCCGGTGCAAATTTTAGACCCAAATCAAGTACCTGTAGTTCTTCCGCTGTAAATGTTACATTGCTCAAGTTGTAGATGCCTTGTCCTAATACACTCTTCTTCTTTTTCTTCCTGCCTCCTCTGCATCCTCTAGTCTGCCTCTTCTTGCCGGGTTTGTTCGCATCTCTTCTATATTTCTTCTCTGACCGTGCTCCTGTTCGTAGTTGGGATTCCTCCTCTCTCCGTATTCTCGATTTATGATTGGGGTTCGTTCTTCTCCAATTTCCCATTGGTCCTCTCTCTGTGTATTGCCCCTGTGTATATTCTTTCCCCTCCATCCATAGGTCCTGTAGGGAGGGCGGATTTTCCATCTTCCCGGAGGTCTGTTTCTCTGTCCTCCATGAAAATCCCTCTCTTCCCTTGAGTCTCTTCTGTAGGGGGGGTAGGCTTCATTTTGGTATCTCAGGGGTGAGAACCTGTTTTGTGTAGGTACCCCATACCTCACATTACTTGGTGTCCTATATTCGTGGGGTCTTTGGTGGCTTACCCTTCTATGATTAGATCTGTCTGGAGCCCTAATAGAAGGTCTAGATCTACTCCGGTTTCCACCATTAAAGTGCTCTGGGGATGGAAATTGGGAATTGTCACCCATCCATTCCATCAACCGGCCCCCTGAGGGTTCATCTGGGCTCTCATCAATGCTGATGTCGTCCACCTCATCATTTTGATCTCTCATACTGGATTGCCACTTATAAACTTTCCCATTTCTGTAATCAAGGACATCCCTCTTAAATTTCTTTTGCTTTTTTGCTTGGATCTCCCCATCATATTTTTTGATGATTTCCTGGAGTTCCTTTTCTTTGTCCTTATATTCCCTTTGGTTAGAGAAGGGTGCTAGCATATTTTTAATCTCTGTAATATTAGCTTCTATGCCTCTTAATTTAAATTGTCTTCTCTTAACAATATTCCGAAGCAGTTCCCCCTCACACTTGTTAAAGAGAGAGTACCAGTCACCCATAAGATCTCCATTGTCAATATTATCATTTGGATGCAAGTCCCACCTTAGTCTTCTAGGGGTCATTTTTTCGGTGATGTACATGTCTAAGGTGGCAATATCCCACCACACTCTCAGCTGCTTTTCCATTGCATGTCTGAGCTGCCTCATAAGACTGTGCATGTCCTGCGTATTGGTGACCTGTTCCTGACTGAACACGCCCCCTAGACATAGGCGTGCGCACGGGGTGTGCCGGGTGTGCCTGGGCACACCCTAATCACCCCGTGCCGTCTCCAGAGATTTGCCCCAAAATGCTGCATGCAAAAGAGTGTGTGGCCCGCGCTGCCTGTGAAACAGTTTCACAGGCAGCAGATCGTGAGAATTGCCAGAGCTGATCAGGGTATGAAACTGTCAGATAATGACACTGCATGCAGGAAGTGAGACCAGCTGTCTTAATGTCAGAGTGATGTCGGGGGTGGGCGGGACTGAACGGCCATCAAACACAAGCCAATGGGATGGGGTCTGGGCGGGCCGCTACATTTATGTGGCCCCGCCCCCTCTCTAAAGCAGCTCAAACATTGGCTGGCGTTTATAGCACTTGGTCCCGCCCACCCCCGACATCGCGGCTCAGTTGTAAGTCATCACAACTCAGCCGTGATGTCGGGGGTGGGCGGGACCAAGCGCCAACACCAGCCAATGATTGGGCTGCTTCAGAGAGAGGGCGGAGCCAGAGAAATGTAGCGGCCCGCCCAGACCCATCCTATTGGCTGCTGTTTGGTAACTGTTCAGTCCCTCCCACCACCAACATCACCGCTGACATTTAACAGCTGGTATCTCTCCATGCATGCAGTGTCATCATCTGACAGTTTCATACACTGAACAGCTCTGGCAATTCTCACCATCTCCTGAATGTGAAACTCCCCCTCTCCCCTATCAGTGCCAATCAGTGCCAACCAATGCTGCCAGTGCCAACCAATGCTGCCAATCAGTGCCAATCAGTACTGCCTATTCGTGCCAGTGCTGCTTATCAGTGCCAACCAATTCTGCTTATCAGTGCCAACCAATGCTGCCTATCAGTGCCAGTGCTGCTTATCCGCGCCAACCAATGCTCCTATCAGTGCCAGTGCTGATCCTCAGTGCCAACCAATGCTGCCTATCAGTGCCAACCAGTACTGCCTATCCATGCCAGTGCTGCTTATCAGTGCCAACTAATTCTGCCTATCAGTGCAAACCAGTGCTGCCTATCAGTGCAAACCAGTGCTGCCTATCAGTGCCAACCAATGCTGCCAATCAGTGCCAACCAATGCTGCCAATCAGTGCCAACCAATGCTGCCAATCAGTGCCAACCAATGCTGCCAACCAGTACTGCCTATCCATGCCAGTGCTGCTTATCAGTGCCAACCAATTCTGCCTTTCAGTGCCAACCAGTGCAAACCAGTGCTGCCTGTCAGTGCAAATCAGTGCTGATTATTAGTGCCGACCAATGCTGCCTATTAGTGCCAGTGTTGCTTATCAGTGCCAACCAATGCTGCCTATCAGTGCCAGTGCTGCTTATCAGTGCCAACCAATGCTGCCTATCCATGCCAACCAGTGCTGCCTATCCGTGCCAGAGCTGCTTATCAGTGCCAACCAATTCTGCCTATCAGTGCCAACCAATGCTGCCTATCAGTGCCAGTGCTGCTTATCCGCGCCAACCAATGCTGCCTATCAGTGCCAGTGCTGATCCTCAGTGCCAACCAATGCTGCCTATCAGTGCCAACCAGTACTGCCTATCCATGCCAGTGCTGCTTATCAGTGCCAACTAATTCTGCCTATCAGTGCAAACCAGTGCTGCCTATCAGTGCAAACCAGTGCTGCCTATCAGTGCCAACCAATGCTGCCAATCAGTGCCAACCAATGCTGCCAATCAGTGCCAACCAATGCTGCCAATCAGTGCCAACCAATGCTGCCAACCAGTACTGCCTATCCATGCCAGTGCTGCTTATCAGTGCCAACCAATTCTGCCTTTCAGTGCCAACCAGTGCAAACCAGTGCTGCCTGTCAGTGCAAATCAGTGCTGATTATTAGTGCCGACCAATGCTGCCTATTAGTGCCAGTGTTGCTTATCAGTGCCAACCAATGCTGCCTATCAGTGCCAGTGCTGCTTATCAGTGCCAACCAATGCTGCCTATCCGTGCCAACCAGTGCTGCCTATCCGTGCCAGAGCTGCTTATCAGTGCCAACCAATTCTGCCTATCAGTGCCAACCAGTGCCAACCAGTGCTGCTTATCAGTGCCAACCAATGCTGCCTATTAGTTCCAATCAATGCTGCCTATCAGTGGCAACCAGTCCCAGTCAGTGCACCCTATCAGTGCCAACCAATGCTGTAAATCAGTGCCAACCAATGCTGTCAATCAGTGCCAACCAATGCTGCCTATCAGTGCAGCGAATCAGAGCCTATCAGTGCCCATAATTGCTACCAATCAGTGCCAATCAGTGCTGACAATAAGCGCCCATCAGTGCCACCCATCAGTGCTGCCTATCATTGCCACCTATCAGTGCACATCAGTGCTACCAATTAGTGCCCATCAATGCTGCCAATCAGTGCCCATCAGTGCTGCCTTAGCAGGGATGGTGGAAACCCCTCTACAGACAATTGTAATACAAATTACCTTAAAGTGCAACAACTTTTTAGTTGGGAGGTTCACACCATTATAGGACTTTGGAATTTTTATTTTTTAGAGTGATTTTTTAGAGTGTTACACTTAATTGTATATGTTTTAGTTACGGTTATAATGTGAATGATTGCACTTGAAGTTAATTTCCCACCACCCCTGCTAAGTCCATGTCTTTATGAACCTTGTTTGTGCACTGGTGGGCAGTCATGTTGGAACAGGAAGGGGAGATCCCCAAACTGTTCTCACAAAGTTGGGAGCATGAAATTGTCCAAAATGTCTTGGTATGCTGACGACAGAAGAGTTCCCTTTACTGGCACTAAGGTGCCAAGCCCAACCCCTGAATAACAACCCCACACCAAAATTCCCCCTCCACCAAATGATTTGGACCAGTGCACAAAGCAAGATCCGTAAAGACATGGATGAGCGAGTTTGGGGTAGAGGAACTTGACTGGCCTGCACAGAGTCCTGACCTCAAAAAATGCCCTTCTGTAAGAATGGTCAAACATTCCCATAGACACCCTCCTAAACCTTGTGGACGGCCTTCCCAGAAGAGTTGAAGCTGTTATAGCTGCAAAAGGTGGGCCAACTCAATATTGAAACCCTACGGTCTAAGACTGGGATGTCATTAAAGGTCATGTGTGTGTAAAGGCAGGCGTCCCAATACTTTTGACATATATATATATATACACACACATATACACACACACACGTATGTGTGCTTGAGCTTTCGGTGCACACCCTAATGTAATAGGCTGCGCACGCCTATGCCCCTAGATCTATGTTTCTACTGGTCATATACCCAAAGATGTCCATAGCTGCAGAGTGTACACTCACCCTAGGGTGGTAGGAATAATTAAAATCTCAAAATCTCTGCGCTTAGGACATAAAACAGAAAAATGGGGGGGGGGGGGAGGGGGAAGGGGGAGGAGAAGAGATGGGATAAGGGGAGAAAAGTGAAAATAGTGAGGTATGCTGCCTCCCCAGGTTAAGTCCCCAAAAGGACTAACATAAAAGGAATTAATAGGTGGGGAGCACAGAAGTCACGGAATACCTCTGTGGGCACCAAAGTCACAAAGCCATTGGAACTTTTCTGCTGCCAATCCCACTGGGATTTATCTACTGAAAAGGAATTTTCACATTTTGATGTCAATCACAATTTTTTTCTTTTGATTGGTTTTTCGGACTTGTTTGAAACTGGATTGCACGGATATATATATATATATATGTGGATGTTGGGTTGGATTACCATATATATCACTGCATTTTATGGGTTTGCACTGTTATATATTTATTATATACACACATTGGATTTATCACATTAATAGCACCTAGTGGTACTTCTTTGACACCATTGGTGCATCTGAGGTATATGCAATACAATAGGGACTGCATATACATATATGCACATTATATATAATTATTTACATATGGTTTACTTTTAGAGTCTCACAGTCACTTCTTCAACTTATTTGTTTTAGCCACCGTACACGCATTATTAACACATTCAATAGGGAGCGCCACACCCCCACCTATTAATTCCTTTTATGTTAGTCCTTTTGGGGACTTAACCTGGGGAGGCAGCATACCTCACTATTTTCACTTTTCTCCCCTTATCCCATCTCTTCTCCTCCCCCTTCCCCCTCCCCCCCCCCATTTTTCTGTTTTATGTCCTAAGCGCAGAGATTTTGAGATTTTTATTTATCTATTTACTAATTAGGTGACTTCTGAAGGCAATTGGTTCCACTAGATTTTAGTTAGGGGTATCAGAGTAGAGGAGGCTGAATACAAATGTACGCCACACTTTTCACATATTTATTTGTAAAAAATATTGAAAACCATTTATCATTTTCCTTCCACTTCACAATTATGTGCCACTTTGTGTTGGTCTATCACATAAAATCCCAATAAACTACATTTACATTTTTGGTTGTAACATGACAAAATGTGGAAAGTCTCAAGGGGTATGAATACTTTTTCAAGGCACTGTATATTTAGAGGTGGGGTCTGGGTGAGACCAAGTGGGCCTGATTTGGGTGTGTGGGTGGACAAAATATGGACCGTGTACATGGTTAACAGTGTTCCAGGGTCCATAATGTTGCTAAGCAAATGAATGTTTTTGAAAGTTGAACTCCAGCGATGAAATATTTCGCATACTTGCAGCGTAGTCCAATGTAAGTATGTGATACCTGATCCGCTTCTGGGGAAACTGTAAATTACTGTAGGAGCCTGAGCTGTCATCCTTCTGCATAGTAACCACAGGGGGTCACTTGCTTGCACCTTCTCCTCAATGAATGTAAAGCGTTCTCTGATTGGACAAGGTGGAGAGGAGGGGCTGTGATGTCACCCAAAGCTGGCCAATTGTAAGTATGCAAAATATATAATGGTAATTAAACTCACTCGGTGGCTTATCTGCATTAAATTAGCCTCAGAACCTGTGTAATTCATATGTGTTCGGGTTTAAAGGGATGAGATGGCAACCCTACTCTATTCTGTAAGGGGGCTCATGTTTTGAAAAAAGTGCAAGTCTCCAATTCTCCATCCTCACCTTGAATTCACTATGAAGTGATACCCAGAATAAGCCAGTCAAACCTAAAACAGTCTTGAGCTTGCTCCACAAAGGCGATCATAAAAAAAACAGGCGAGATGCCATTGCTAACCTCTTTCTGAAAATGTTAAAGGCTTGGCTTCCATTGTGATCCTCCAGCTTGTGTGCCTTCTAAATGACTAACCTGCAAGCAAGATCAGAATTCCTGATCTGCATACATCTATACGTTTGGTGACTCAACCAGCTTCTGAAGTTAGAGGAGAACCATGACGTCATGACGGCCACTATCTTTTCCAGAAGCTCAACAAGGGCATCCTCTTGATTTCTTTCTTGACAAGTTCCCCTAATAAATGACCCAGCAGTGACCGCTTTAAATAAGGTCCCCAATGCACATCATAAATCATGTGGGAGGAAGCATAATAAATGCGGCATAAATCTGGAGTTTATGGTCAGACTAACACGGCATATTTACAGCGTCTCACTTAGGTATTGTGAAAGCCAAGATTACGGTATAAAACATTCTACAAGTGAAGCTTATCCATCACACATTTATTATTACTAAATGTCCTTTGCAAGCATTTGCTTTTGAATTTGCATTTGATTTTAAATGACCTAATGTTACCGTACTTGTTTGTAAAAATACATACTTCGCACTTGCTGACATTAAAAAGGAAGTAAACCCTGATGGGTTTTTCTTCTTCTCTGCAAATTAAAGGCATAATGTGCTCGTATGCATCGCATACGAGCACATTATGTGACACTTACCTGCAAACGAAGTCCGCGCCGTCCCCGCTGCAGGCCGCAACCATCTTTGCCCGTCTTCCTTCCGGGGCCGTGGACTCCGGCTGTGTGACTGGACGGCTCCGTGTGACGTCACTCCCGCACATTGCGCGCAGGAGCTGCCGGTCACGGCACACGGTAAACAGTGAACATCTCCTAAATGGCGCACCCTCCTATAGGCAAGCCTTATTCTAGCCGGCAAAACCCATTTCTTCATATTCATCTGTAGGCCATAACAGAATGGCATAAAACAAAACATGGCAACAAGTAAATCAATGAAAAGCCCCCTGTTCCAAAGTCTGCATCCCCTTAGTTCCTAATACTGTGTACTGCCCCCTTTCGCATCAATGACACCGTGCTGTCTTTTGTAATAGTTGTCTTTGAGGTCCCAAATTCTTGCAGGTGGTATAGCTAAGCTGATGCCATGGTATAGAAAAATGCCTCCAGGTCATGCAAAGTCTTTGGTCGTCTTGCATGAACCTCTCATTTGAGATCTCCCCAGAGTGGCTCGATGTGATGGCCACACCAGAACCTTCACCTTTTTTGTGCTGTAACCACTGGAGGCTCAACTTGGCCTTGTGCTTAGGATCATTGTCTTGCTGGACCAAAGAGCGTCCCATGCAGAGTTTTCACGCAGAAGAATGCAAATTGTTTGCCAGTATTTTCTGATACCATGCTGCATTCATCTTGCCATCAATTTTCACAAGATTCCCTGTGCCTTTAGAGCTCACACATCCCCAAAACATCAGTGAGCCACCACCATGCTTCACAGCGGGGATGGTATTCTTGTTGCTATAAGCCAAGTTGACCCTTCTCCAAACCTAGCCAGAAGCTATGAGGTGCTTCAAGGTGTTGGCGGACATATTGTAAATGGGCTTTTTTTTTGTAGAATTAATGCAGTAAAGGCTTCTTTCTGGCAACTTGATCATTTTTATTCAGGTATTGCTGTATTGTGCTCCTTGAAACAACCACATTGTCTTTTTCCAGAGTAGCCTGTAGTTCTCCTGAGGTTACCTGTGGGTTTTTTTCTTTGTATCCCAAACAATTCTTCTGGCAGTTGTGGCTGAAATCTTTCTTGGTCTGCCTGACCTTGGCTTGCTATTAAGAGATCCCCAAATTTTCCACTTCTTTAGTGATTGAACAGTACTGACTGGCATATTCAAGGCTTTGGATATCTTTCTATATCCTTTTCCATCTTTATAAAGTTTCATTACCTGTTACTCAAGTCTTTTGACAGTTCTTTTCTGCTCCCCATGGCTCAGTATTTAGCCTGCTTCTGAATCCACGTGAGAGCTAACAAACTCCTTGACTATTTATACACAGTCACTAATTGCAATTTAAAAAGCCACAGATGTGGGAAATTGACCTTTAATTGCCATTTTAACCTGTGTGTGCCACCTTCTGTGTCCAAGGCCAAACATTCCAGGGTATGTAAACCTTTGATCAGGGCCATTTGGGGGATTTCTGTTATTATTATGATTTAAAAAGGAGCCAAACAACTATGTGATAATAAATGGCTTCATATGATCACTATCCTTAAATAAAAGAAATAAAAGACATTTTTTTGGCATGATCAGTCATATTTTCAATATAAATGCCAACTGTTCATAATTTCTGCCAGGGGATGCAAACTTTTGAGCACAACTGTAATGTTATTAAAAAAAATATCTATCCTTTTCGATCTGTAGCAGCTGTAGTTTTCTGTAAAATTAATTGCAATATGGAAACACAGATGGTGTACGGAACGCCCCCAGAAATGTCATTTTCTGCTTGTGCGATTGGCTCACTGTGTTTCCCAGCAGTCTGCACTAAGATACAAATGACATTTTAAGCTTCCTCTGCAAACGGAATTTCAGTTGTGGCGAGATACTCCCCAAGGATTAAATACTTCCAAAGGAATGCAGTCACTATAACTTTTATCATCAGAACACTGAGAGGGCACCAGGTGATTACTGTGAACCAGGCCCTCCTATTTAGAATCAGTCAAAGGACATAGTAAAACAAACAACTATTTCTTCGAAAGGTAGGAATCTGCTACAAATCATCTGTGTAGGGCTCTGGGGATGCAGGTTTTTAATTTACCTCTTTTTTTTTCTTTTTGGTTGAATTTGATAGACCACCTCATGGGACTTGACTTGAGAAAATGGACTGTTTCCTCGAAACGTTGCTTCCCATTTATGTTTTTTTCTTAATTTTATGGTACTGTTTTCTATGTGCTGGATGTCTCCCCAATGCTTCTCATGTGCTTTAAGACATAGTTGACTGTTTATGCATAGCTTAGTGGAGTGTTTCTGAACTTTTTTCAGTAACAGCACCCTTTAAAAGTATACAAAATCCCGAGTCCAAAATGTTAAAAATTTTACTTATTAATGAAAAACCTGAGCCTGGGACATGGCACACAACTGCCCTGATGAAATCAACATCAGAAGCTCCCCTCCTCACTTCACATCAGGGCCTCCCCATCTCATAAGACACTTTCTTATATATCAGAGCTCCCCTATAAATGAGAGCCCCCCCCCCCCCCCACATCATGTCAAAGTCCATTCTTGGCAGACCCCCCCCATCTTAACACATCAAAGGTCCCCCTAATCACAGAGCACCCAAGTCACACAGTCCATTCATCATAGAGCTCCCCGATCACACAGTCCCCCATCACAGAGACCCTAATCACATAGTATCCTCATAATAATTCTCCCCAATCACACAGCCACCCCCATCCCAGAGCCCCCCCCCAATCACACAGCCCCCCAATTACACAGTCCCTTCTATTACCTTTAGACTCCAGCAGAGAGGACAAGGATGAGAGGTGCAGCAGGTCTGAAGGAGCTGGGGGCAGGCCTGGAGCAAAATGCTGGGGGCAGGCCTGCATACCACCTGCCCTGGATCCGCATCATGTGTTGCCATTGTGCGGGCACCAGGCTGCCAACAACATTGCAGCGAATGATGCTGAATGTCGTGGTCCTAGAGCGTCATTGGTTGTGGTGTGGTCCTGGTGGGTTTCCCACTCGCACCATTATATTGCATGATGTTAATCCATGGAAAACTGTGTCCCATGTTCATGGCACCCCTGTGTGCCATGACAGCCTGGTTGTGAAACACTGGCTTAGCGTAGCCATTTTGAATGACATAATGG
The DNA here is from genome assembly GCA_037952925.1 of Lithobates clamitans. Lineage (NCBI taxonomy): Eukaryota > Metazoa > Chordata > Amphibia > Anura > Ranidae > Lithobates > Lithobates clamitans. The sequence goes on along the minus strand of JBBGZY010001113.1, from coordinate 945,309 downwards.
ACAGGGTTATATTGTATGTATGGATTGCTTCTTGCCATCTGGCATTATAATACATTACTTTTGAGACCCCTAATTGTTGGGTGTGTTGGCTCATTTCTTGACATGTTGCTAATCCTATAGACCAGATTCTCCAAACTTTGGAAACAAAGGGCCAGCTTACTGCCCTTCAAACTTTAGGGGGGGGGGGGGGGGTGACAGTGGCCAGTGGAAGTAGAAAATGCCCTGGCATCGGTGGGAGTAAACCGGGCCATGGGCCATGGTTTGGAGACACCTGCTGTAGACTGAGGAAGTTTCACTATTTAGCTACTGTACCTACATTTTATGTGTTGCCTATTGTCAGGCTAGGAGTGGATAACAGGTAACAGTTCAGGTGTGCTGATTATGCAAAGAGTTCAAGGAACAAGAGCACATACCATGAGCAGATCTAAGCAGAGCAGGTCAGCTGGGACTTGTAGTTCACTTTTGCAGATGAAGGTACGTGTTGGCTGGACCTTGAAGTTCACCGCTGCAGATGAAGGTAGTTGATGGCTGGTGCTTGTAGTTCACCTGCGCAGATGAAGGTAGGTGTTGGCTGGTGTTTGTAGTTCACCGCTGCAGATAAAGGTACTACAGTAGAATCAGGCAAAGCGTAGTCTAGGCAAGCTGGATAATGCACAGGTCATACTTACAGAGTCCAAACGGTACCAAATCAGAAGCGAGCAAGCAGGGTCAAAACTAGCCGGGTCATACACAAACTATACAGAGCAGCTATCAGCTGGGTCAAGCAGTAGCACACAAAGGTAACAACTCTATCACGAGCACTGATTGTGTGCTGATACAGGTGATTTAAAGGTTAGCTGGCCAATCACAGTTGTTTCCCAGGCAAAGTCTGTGAGTTCTGCTGGGTCTTAAAGGGATCCTAGTACTGACACCTATATCCTGATATAGAATTATTTAGTGTTTGCAGACTTTATTTGATATATTAATTTCCCCCTGTCATTCTCTGCAGAATTTGTGACAAAAGTGAAAAAATATGGAGAAAATAGGCTATGAAAAGAACAAATGTAAGAGATTTTAAGGCTGTATGATAAATGAAGGCAGCAATGTGTCCCGGGAAATAAAAATAAATTTAGCTGCCTGAGAGGGATGCTATTACTCACTAAAGGCAGCTAGGAGATCAAGGATTTTGTAACAGAAATCTAAAATTCCAATTTATTCTGCTCTCAGACCCGTTGTATATGTAGCAGGGACCTGGGTGCTAACAATAGCAGAGGTGGACAGGAAGACAGGGCTTTTGGAAGGAAACTCCAAATTCAGAATGAGGACAAATATAGAGTTATTCAACAGTTTTAAAGAGACCCTGTCACCTTGCCCATCCTCCTGACCTAGTTATAATTACCTTCAAAGTGCTTCACCTGCCGCTCCTTCTTCTGTGATAGTGACAAGTGGATGATTTTTGAAGGATAAGGATATTGTTTAGTGTCATTTTAAGAGTCCATAATCATTTTTTACGGGTAACAATGTAACAACAACTAGTAAAGGACACCCAATGCTTTCAGGGGCCAACTATCCCCCTTCATCTGGGCTAAAATGAAAAGAATGAAGACTCCTGGGGAGTGTTTTGAATCAGTGGAAGAACATTCTTATGCCGCGAACACACGACCGGACTTTCCGTCAGAGTAGACTCTGACGGTCTTTCCGACGGAATTCTGACGGAGTTCTGCTGAAACGGACTTGCCTACACACGATCACACCAAAGTCCGTTCGTTTAGAACGTGATGACTTACGACGGGACTAGAAAAAGGAACTTCAATAGCCAGTAGTCAATAGCTGCGTCGTTTTTGGTCCATCGGACTAGCATACAGATGAACGGTTTTTCCAATAGGAATTGAGTCCGTCGGAAAGATTTGAAACATGTTCTATTTCTAGGTCTGTCAGAATTTTAGAAAGAAAAAGTCCGATGAAGCCCACACACAATCGGAATGTCCGCTGGAATGATTCCATCGGACCATTTCTGCCGGAAAGTCCGGTCGTGTGTACACGGCATAAGTGGCAGTCGATGTGGGCTTGAGGCAATTGTGCCAATAATAGATTCAATCATGGTGAAAGGGGATTTCTGCCCCCCCCCCCCCCAACACATTGGCTGCCCCTTATCTAGCTGTTGTCACGTTGTTATTTGTAATAAATGATTATGGACTCTTTAAGACGATTGTCTGGTGCTCTTTTTGTTGAGTTCATTTAGATATCTTGATTCTGGAGGCTATTGCCCTTTGGAAGTGTCCCCTGCATTGTGGTAGAGCTGCTGTGGTTCGAACCAACACCAGACAACAGATCCAAGTCCTGTGCTTCCCGCGTTTTACCTATTCAAGAATGTTGCTTCCTCTGTGACAACAACTGAAAAAATTCTGAGTATCAGCTGGCGTTGGAGCTTACAGGGGACAATGATATCACCTTCGCTGCTTTTTGACAGCATTTGGGAATAGCAGTTAGCTGCTAAGTCTAAGAACTGCATCATGGGAGGAGGTCACATGCTCCAGGTATTTTGTGGAGACAGCAAACAAAGAAGGAATAGCAGAGGAACGCTCGGAAAGTAAGTATAACTGGCTAGGTAGGTGGGCTTTATAGATATCTCATAGCTTACCTCTCCGCGCCCCCACTGGATAATTTTCCTCTCTGTGCCCCCACTAAGTTTCCTCTCTGTGCCCCATTGGGTAGATTTTCTCTCTGTGCCCCCATTGGGTAGATTTCTTTTCTGTGCTCCCATTGGGTAGTTTTCCTCTCTGTGTCCCCATTGGGTAGTTTTCTTCTCTGTGTCCTCATTGGATATCTTTTCTCGCTGTGCCCCCACTGGGTATTGTTGTTCCTCTATGTGCCCCTATTAGGTAGTTTCCATCTCTGTGTCCCCATTGAGTAGTTTCCCTCTCTGTGCCCCATTGGGTAGATTTTCTCTCAGTGCCCTCATTGGGTAGATTTCTTTTCTGTGCTCCCATTGGGTAGTTTTCTTCTCTGTGTCCCCATTAGGTAGTTTCCCTCTCTGTGCTCCCATTGGGTAGTTTTCTTCTCTGTGTCCTCATTGGATATCTTTTCTCGCTGTGCCCCCACTGGGTATTGTTGTTCCTCTATGTGTCCCTATTAGGTAGTTTCCCTCTCTGTGTCCCCATTGAGTAGCTTTCCTCTCTGTATCCACATTGAGTAGTTTTCCTCTCTGTATCCCCATAGGGTAGTTTTCCTCTCTGTGCCCTCATTGAGTATCTTTTCTCTCTGTGCCCCCACTGGGTATTGTTCCTTTCTGTGCCCCAATTAGGTAGTTTCCCTCTTTGTGTCTTCATTGAGTAGCTGTCTTCTCTGTATCCCCATTAGGTTGTTTCCCGCTCTATGACCCCATTGAGTCATTTTCCTCTCTGAGTATTGGGGGAGGGGGGGGGGAGCTTGGTAAGAAAACAGGCCCAATCCCCAAACAGTAATCGGGATTAGGGAAAAAATGTCCCCATTAAGGGTAATGGGGATTTCAAAGTGTCTAACAGCACAGCCAATAACCAAACACATTGTATTAACAAAAGAGTAATTTTTATCTTTTACACAATAAAAACGTTTCCTGTCTAAAAACATATAGTCAACGTTATAAGCACATGATAGAAGCTCCAATAAGTCAAACAACAACAAAGAATAGTTGGATCGATGGATTTTGCACAGAATGAGCTTCCTCGGGATCCACTTTGTTTTTCAGTCTTTGTAATGTTTCAACTGATAAATTATACAGACAATACATTATTCCAGTGTTTCTCAACCTATTTCCAGTCAAGGCACCCTTTAAAATGATGCACAATCTCGAGTAACCCCGTTCTAAAATGTAAAGAAATTAAACAAATCATTTTATGTAGTGCAAGATCCACACACGTAGGACACCCAACATTAGAGGTGAGTTATGTTGAGTGTCTGACTAGTATTACAGCATTTCTTCTTCCTCATTTTTACTCCCGCTCGCAGCTAACATGACCCCAATGCTGACAGAGAGGGTCGGGGTGGTCAAACAAAGCTCATGTGTGCTGGTGCCCAATGTCCTTCTTATCAACCAATAACGTTAGTGGTTGTTAGGACACTGGTGGCTGGCCTACACAGCGCCCAAGGTTGTAATGCTGCACAACGAAAAACCTTTGAGTAACAAAAAATTAGACTTGATCCACCCCCTGGCTTGTACACATTTTTTGGGCAATTTGTAGGCATTTTGCAAAGGCACCGCTGAAGAACCCAGAAGGCACCCCAGGAAGCCACCGTGATGCAGAAGAAGAGGAGACGTGACTGAAGCCGCCACGTGCTGCCCGTAGGAGCGCTGCCCGCTACCTAGATGGGGTAAGTGCGGGGCTGGATGACCTTGGTGGGGGGGGTTTGGTTTGTGGGTAACCCAACCGACAGCACGCGGGGGGTGGTTTGCCACCGGCCGACCAGGGGGGATAGTTGTTTGCACCCACCCCCCCAAAAAAAAAACACCAGCCGCCACTGGAGTCCCCGTAGGGTATTTTTTTTTCCTCTGTGTCTCCACTGGGTTATGTTCCTTTCAGGAGGAAGCAGTGGTGGATCAATGCGTTGTGTATATGATGACTGTGTGTATTGTCGGGTATTGGAGATGATGCGCTTCACAACCCGCACATTTTACAGACAGGACAACAAAATGTAACTTTTATTATATACAGTATTAGAAATGTTTCTCTCCCGGTTATACTGACACATCACTTTATACTACTTACTAAAAACACCATTCCTCTGAACATAGATCCACATCTCAGCATGTGCTGCTCTAATCTATTGCTCCTTCTCATCTAAGATAGACTTCTCTTATCATACTTCTCAAAGTTGCTGACGAACTAGAAGTAGATTTCAGAGTAAGACGTGAAAATAATATCAGATGGTAGACTATGAGGACGGGAAGAATAAGACGTAGATGGGAATGTAGATGTACAGCAATGGTAGGATATCAGATCTCAACCGGAGATAGGAAGACTGACTATGAACATATTACGTATAGAGAAGAATATAGAGATCTGTCCAGATAGATAAGGTGTAAGAATTTTGGATTTAGGCAGAAAGATTGAGAAAAAATAATTTGTAAGACAATATGAAATGTGATAAGAGAAGTCTTTGAGTGGGAATGACAAGAGCAGCACATACACAGGATTAGAAACATATTTAGGGAATTTCCATTTTCAGTACGTAGCACAAAATGGTGTGAAAATGTAACCGATAAGAGAAACATTTGCAATATATAATAAGGGAAAATTGTAATAATTCAATAATAGGGCAGTTCTTTGCATATGGTGGAATGTTGTGACCATACAATCAGTGTGGGATAGTGGAGGAGGAAGCAGTGCTGGATCAGTTAGCTGTATATAAGGTGACGATGTACGGTATCTCACAAAAGTGAGTACACCCCTCCAATTTTTGTTAATATTTTATTATATCTTTTCATATGACAACACTGAAGAAATGACCCTTTCTACAATGTAAAGTAGTGAGTGTACAGCTTGTATAACAGTGTAAATTTGCTGTCCCCTCAAAATAACTCAACACACAGCCATTAATGTCTAAACCGCTGGCAACAAAAGTGAGTACACCCCTAAGTGAAAATGTCCAAACTGGGCCCAAAGTGTCAATATTTTGTGTGGCCACCATTATTTTCCAGCACTGCCTTAACCCTCTTGGGCATGGAGTTCACCAGAGCTTCACAGGTTGCCACTGGAGTCCTCTTCCACTCCTCCATGATGACATCACGGAGCTGGTGCATGTTAGAGACCTTGCGCTCCCCCACCTTCTGTTTGAGGATGCCACACAGATGCTCAGTAGGGATTAGGTCTGGAGACATGCTTGGCCAGTCTCATCACCTTCTTTAGCAAGGCAGTGGTCGTCTTGGAGCAGCTCTGCTTCAGTATGTCACAGTACATGTTGGCATTCATGGTTCCCTCAATGAACTGTAGCTCCCCAGTGCCAGCAGCACTCATGCAGCCCCAGACCATGACACTCCCACCACCATGCTTGACTGTAGGCAAGACACACTTGTCTTTGTACTCCTCACCTGATTGCCGCCACACACACTTGACACCATCTGAACCAAATAAGTTTATCTTGGTCTCATCAGACCACAGGACATCGTTCCAGTAATCCATGTCCTTAGTCTGCTTGTCTTCAGCAAACTGTTTGTGGGCTTTTTTGTGCATCATCTTTAGAGGCTTCCTTCTGGGACGACAGCAATGCAGACCAATTTGATGCAGTGTGCGGCATATGGTCTGGACACTGAAAGGCTGATCCCCCACACCTTCAACCTCTACAGCAATGCTGGCAGCACTCCTATGTCTATTTCCCAAAGACAACCTCTGAATATGACGCTGAGCACATGCACTCAACTTCTTTGGTCGACCATGGTGAGGCCTATTCTGAGTGGAACCTGGTCCGTTAAACCGCTGTATGGTCTTGCTGCAGCTCAGTTTCAGGGTCTTGGCAATCTTCTTATAGCCTAGGCCATCTTTATGTAGAGCAACAATTAGTGTTTTCAGATCCCCAGGGAGTTCTTTGCCATGAGGTGCCATGTTGAACTTCCAGTGACCAGTATGAGAAAGTGAGAGCGATAACACCAAATTTAACACACCTGCTCCCCATTCACACCTGAGACCTTGTAACACTAATGAGTCATATGACACCGGGGAGGAAAAATGGCTAATTAAGCCCAATTTGGACATTTTCACTTAGGGGTGTACTGACTTTTGTTGCCAGTGGTTTAGACATTAATGGCTGTGTGTCGAGTTCTTTTGAGGGGACAGCAAATTTACACTGTTATACAAGCTGTACACTCACTACTTTACATTGTAGCAAAGTGTCATTTCTTCACAGATAGGTCAGGTCAGCCCAATCTGCTAGTAAGGGAGGAGCAGGAAAAGCCAGACGGTTCCAGGGAACGGGGGCAAAATAATGCACAAAGAGTGGACTCAGTACCAAAGAGGGAGGGGACCCAACTACGGGCTTCAAAGCCCACCAAGCAATGAGGACACCCACCGGGAAAAATAGTCCAAATATGAGACTGGGAGATTGTCCACAATGTGTAGCAAAATTGTAATGTTTAGACAATGATGTATGGCCCCTGGGAGACAGCCGTGTGCTGTTATAGTACACTTTTTTTTTTTCTCATTTCCTTGATTCCCTCAATTTATGGATGTGGCTATGTGAGCGCGTTCCTTTTCTGTTCATTATTGATATAATTCAATATTTACAAAAATGTGAGGGGTGTACTCACTTTTGTGAGATAATGTATACATTATCAGATAGTGGAGGAGGAAGCAGTGCTGGATCAGTAAGCTGTATATAGTATAAGGTGACAATGTGTACGTTATCAGATAGTTGAGGAGGAAGCAGTGCCAGATCAGTAAGCTGTATATAAGGTGACAGTGTAAATCAGAAGAAGGTTGTAAAGAAGGTGACAATGCGTGTCTCAGACTCCTGAGATAGTGGAGAAGGAAGCATTGCTGGATTAGTAAGTTGCATATAAGGTGACAGGGTGTGCTTCATCAGGTAGGGAAGGAAAAAGTAGTGCTGGATCAGTGTGTTGTATATAAAGTGACAGTGTGTGTCTTGTCAGATAGTGGAGAAGGATGCAGTGCTGGATCTGTAAGCGGAAGGTGACAGCCTGTGCCTTATCAGATATGGAGGTGGAAACATCACTGGGTCAGAAGGTTGTACATAAGGTGACAATATGTGCCTCCTCAGATAGGGGAGGAGGTAGCAGTGTTGGATCAGTAATTGGCATAGAAGGTGACAGGGTGTGCTTCATCAGATAGGGGGGGAGGTAGCAGTGCTGGATCTGTAAGTTGCATAGAAGATGGCAGGGTGTGCTTCATCAGATAGGGGGGGAGGTAGCAGTGCTGGATCTGTAAGTTGCATAGAAGGTGACACAGTGTGCTTCATCAGATAGCGGAGGAGGTAGCAGTGCTGGATCTGTAAGTTGCATAGAAGGTGACACGGTGTGCTTCATCAGATAGCGGAGGAGGTAGCAGTGCTGGATCTGTAAGTTGCATAGAAGGTGACATGGTGTGCTTCATCAGATAGGGGAGGAGGTAGCAGTTCTGGATCTGTAAGTTGTATATAATATGACAGTGTGGGCTTGATTTACTAGAACCGAAGAGTGGAAAATCTGGTGCAGCTGTGCGTGGTAGTCAATCAGCTTCTAACTTCAGCTTGTTTAATTAGGCTTTAACAATAAAACCTGGAAGCTGATTGGTTTCTATGCAGAGTTGCACCGTATTATGCACTCTCCAGTTTTAGTAAATCAACCCCAATGTGTCTTGTGTCAGATAGTGGAGGAGGAAGCAGTGCTAAATCAGTGAGTTGCATATGCAGTAAGGTAACAGTGTGTGTCTTGTCAGACAAGGTAGAATGAAGTAGTGTTGGATCCATAAGTTATATATAAGATGGCATGGTGTGCATGTTCAGATATGGAGGAGGAAGCAGTGCTGAATCAAGTTCTGGAAGTAAAATAATATACGTTGCTTCCGGGATCATTAGTCACAGGAGGTTTCAGAGAACAGATGTTCCCCAAGCTCCTCCTGCTGTCACTAGACATTGTCCCATGGTTCCTGACTGCCTGGAGGAATGGGAGAGCTTGGGAACCACTGTGGGTGCCACCAGCAGGGGGCGCGCACCTTGAGAGCCCCATAAAAAGTGATCGGGCAGCACTTTTATCGGAAATCCCTTCGCTGGCTGTTAATGTTAAAGCCAGTACCACGTAACCACTTGACCACCATGCTGTTTATAAACATACCTTGGTAGACAAGTGATTAAAAACAGCTCAGGCTGTTTTCTGACCCCATTATCCTATCAGGCGGGGCAGTCAGGAACTTTTACCACTCTGCACCAGTAATGTACACTTTTTGGAGCCTGGTTCCACTTCCCATTGACTTCAATAATACTTTAGATAAGAGCTTCTCAACCAGGATTCAGTGGAACCCTAGGGTTCCTCTAGAGGTTGCTGGGGGTTCTTTGAGCAATGAGCAATTTCTAGCTCTCAGATAAGTTCCCACTGACACCATTAATGTTTTTAGCTATCTGTAAGGGGGTAATTCTTCCCAATGACCACAAGTGTAAGGAGCATTCTTTCCACCAACCATCACACTAATGTATCATGAGTGGTAGATATAGTCCTAGATTACTCCTAGATTGTAAACTCTAACGAGCAGGGCCCTCTGATTCCTCCTATATTGAATTGTATTGTACTTGTACTGTCTGCCCTCATGTTGTAAAGCGCTGCGTAAACTGTTGGCGCTATATAAATCCTGTATAATAATAATAATAATATAGTAATTTTTTAGCAGAGGTTCACTGAGATCCGGAAACTTCTTCCAAGGGTTTCTTTGAGTTAAAAAGGTTGAGAAAAGTTGCTTTAGATGCAAAAATTCAGAACCGTATAACTTACATATACGACGGCAAGGTGGCACTGCTGCACCGGATCATGTACCTAGTACATGATCCGACACTTCCAGGTAGGGGGCGTATATGCCGCCGGCACCCCGCTGTGATTATTCACAGCGGGAGCTGATCTGCAGGTACCACAAACTCAATGTCCGCCGGCTCCTGTTACACAAGCAGAACGGCAGTCTTGCTATGTAAACAAGGCAGATTGCCGTTCTGTCAGTAGAGAAGGCATGGATCCTGTGTGCCTGCAAAGTGGGACATGGATCCATGCCTTCCCCTAGAAAAAGCACCTCCCACACAGTACAAAAACAATGACTAGGCACAAAGCTAACCCTGATTGCCCCTGATGTTAACCCCTTCCCAGCCAATGTCATTAGGACAGTGACAGTGCATATTTTTACCACTGATCACTGTATTAGTGTCAGTGGCCCCCGAAAAAGTGTCAAAAGTGTTAGTTAGGTGTCCAGTTTGTCCGTCGCAATATCACAGTCCCACTATAGGTCGCTGATCACCGCCATTACCAGCAAAAAAAATAAATAAACAAAAATTCCATAAAATATCCCATAGTTTGTAGTTGCTATAACTTTTGTGCAAACCAATCAATATACGCTTATTGGGATTTTTTTTTTACCAAAAATATGTAGCAGAATACATATTGGCTTAAATGTATGAATACATTTGATTTTTTTTTTTCGATTTTTTTTATTGGATATGTTTTATAGCAGAAAGTAAAAAAAATATTGTTTTTATGTCAAAATTGTCGCTCTTCTTTTCTTTATAGCGCAAAAAATTAAAACCGCAGAGGTGATCAAATACCACAAAAAGAAAGCTCTATTTGTGGGGAAAAAAAGCACATCAATTTTATTTGGGTACAGCGTTGCAAGACCGCGCAATTGTCAAAGTAACGCAGTGCCGTATCGCAAAAAAATGGCCTGGTCATGAGTCCACAACTCCGCAATGAGTTGTAGATTTAGTCATTTTTAGCAGGGGTTCCCTGAGACCAAAAAGTCCTTTCAAGGGTTCCTTTAAGTTGAAAAGGCTGCTTTAAGATGCAAACATTCAGAATTTCGGACGTTCACCAATTTTTTTTTAACTCAACCACAACTGATGGAACTTGGCAGAAGTTCCCTCCTCTCCGCTCTCCACGTTTCTGGGACCTCAAACCAGCCCAGAGGTATAAAATGTGAGTTTTTCCACTGGTGATTGCAGTGTGACAGCGCACATAAACACACGTGTTCTTTCCAATGTCTCACAATAGTAAAAACAGCCGCCATGCCAAGAGGTACTCCTTGACAGCCTCATGGAACGCTCACATTGATTGTTTTGCCCCGATAATCTAAATAGCTTTTACAGGGGGTGACACAAAGCAGAAGCTGAAGTATCTGCTTGTATACACGTAATAAAAAGCCTATGGCCGGATTGGCAAGTTGCTCTTTTCTAGCATCCATCATATTCCAAAATATTTTTCTAAATTTATAGATATACTCAGTAACAACTTAAAATTAAAGCTGAAACCCAGAGAGACATAAAAAGCACAATTTAATCCAGATAAGAATTTATACTGTAAGCATGGTCCGGCTGTATTTTAACGGATACCATTCAGCGTTAGAGCTGAGCTCCAGGCCAACAGCTAAATACACATATAAAATACATACATTGGAAACTGGTGTACCCGCCAAAGAATTTGTATTCCTGTCCGTTCATTTCACAGACACAGAACAGTCCTGGCTGGCAGGGCAAGAGACCCTGATTATGGCCTTCTGCAGTAAGAATACAGGCAGCCCCCGAACTGTTTTATTCCCCGACTTGGTTCATACCCCGACTTAGCTTGGGTAGTCAGGGCACTTTGGTGGGGGTGAGCCACATCTCCTGACCTTTGGGGACATACCTCCTGACCTTTGGGGACACGCCTCCTGACCTTTGGGGTCACACCTCCTGAACTTTGGAGACACAGTGCCTGACCTTTGGGGACACGCCTCCTGACCTTTGGCCTTTGGGGGAGGTCCCTAGTCCAATCTCTAAGTCCTTGTTGTTCAAGGGATAACCCTAACCCTAATGCATTAGGGTGTGCACCCCAGAGCGCAAACACACATGCGTGTATGTCAGTGGAGCAGTGGACGGTGTCAGTGGAGCAACGATTGGTGTCAGTAGGGCAATGGACAGTGTTATGCAGCGTACACATGGGCGGACTTTTCGACCGGACTGATCTGACGGTCTATCCGATGGACTTCTGACGGACTCTCCCAACGAATGGACTTGCCTACACACGATCACACCAAAGTCCGACGGATTCGTACGTGATGACGTACACCGGACTAAAATAAGGAAGTTGATAGCCAGTAGCCAATAGCTGCCCTAGCGTGGGTTTTTGTCCATCGGACTAGCATACAGACGAGCGGACTTTTCATCCGGACTTGAGTCCGTCACGAAAGATTTGAAACATGTTCCAAATCTAAAGTCCGTCAGTTTTTCGACCAAAAAAGTCCGCTGCAGGTCCGATGAAGCCCACACACAGTCGAATTGTTCGCCGGTCTTGGTCCGTCGGACCAGTCCGGTCGAAAAGTCCGCTCGAATGTACGCGGCATTAGGCTCTGTGCACACTGGACGTTAAAATAACGTTATAAAAACGGCAGTAGCTTTGCAGTGAGTCTTTCAACGGTTTTTTATTGTTTTTGCAATAGCGTTTTTTTAGCGTTTTTCCGCGTTAGTGTTTTTTAGCGTTTTTTTTTTTTTTTTTTCTTTTCTTTCAATAGATCAAAAACGTTAAAAAATGCTGGTGAGTCACGTTTTTGAGTGTTTATCGAAGTTTATCAGCGTTTATCAGCGTTTGGCGTTTTTTGTGGTCAGAAAGGCGACTCCTGAACACGATTTTATATCACTAAGTTAGGCCGGGCGGCCTGTTCTAGGAAGAGTCCTGGTGATTCCAAATTTCTTCCATCTATGGATGATGGAGGCCACTGTGCTCGTTGGGACCTTCAATGCTGCAGACATTTTTCTGTACCCTTCCCCAGATCTGTGCCTCCATACAATCCTGTCTAGGAGGTTTACAGACAATGCCTTGGACATAATGGCTTGCTTTGTCCTCTGACATGTACTGTACTTTTATTTTTTTTAATTGTAATAAATTTGCAAAGATTTCAAACAAACTTCAATGTCATTATGGGGTATTGTTTGTCGAGTTTTGAGGAAAATAACGAATTGAATCCATTTTGTAATAAGGCTGTAACTTAGCAAAATGTGGAAAAAGTGAAGCCCTGTGAATACTTTCTGCACTGTATTAAGGATCTAAACCAGGGGTCTCAAACTGGCGGCCCTCCAGCTGTTGCGAAACTACAAGTCCCATCATTTCTCTGCCTGTGAGAGTCATACTTGTAAATGTCAGTCTTGCAATGCCTCGTGGGACTTGTAGTTTCGCAAGACAGCTGGAGGGCCACCAGTTTGAGACCCCTGATCTAAACAGACCACTGAAGACAGAGCTTCCCCAGTCCCTTTTTCTGAAGCCTGGGGCAAACATAGTTTACTATGCTTCAGTTAAGAATGAAGACCGGAGCGATCGGTGCAGATCACTCACTGTGTTCATTCAGAAGAGGAAGGGGCCGGTTAATAAAAATTTTACCAGCCCCTTCCCTGCTCCTGAGAGAAGAGGAGGGAAGCTGGCAGCATTGCAGGGGGGGGGACAGGAAGGAGGAGGAATTGGCACCACACTGGGTGATTACGCCTATGGGAGATTAATTTCTGTATCCTCAGTGCCATCTAGTGGGCAAAATGTGTTATATTTTTCTCACTGAGTTATTTCAGTTATTGCATTTTGGGTACTAAATGGAGCTGTCGATACAGGCACCAAGAAAATATGGTGCCATTTTGTTCAGCTTCATGAATGTTTCTGTCAGTTTATTTGGAGCTTTGCATATATATTGCACATTCAAATAAAAGACCCCAAGTAACTGGGTCCTGCTAACTACAACAGTCAGTCACACAAAGTAGAGGAATGCGGACTATGTACCAGTATTTTTAAAGTGTTAGCGGTCTCTCAACCACCCACCTACCAAAGAAATTTTTTACATTTTTTGCACGATTGTTAAAATCTGCATTTTTTTAAAATAGAAATTACTCTAAACCTCCCGTTTTTCTAAAGGCAGGAACCCTGGAGAATAAAATGGTGATCGATGCAATATGTTGCATCATATTTGTGCAGCTATTTATCAAATGCATATTTTCAAGAAAAAAAATACACTTAAAATTAATTTTAGTGCAAACAAATACAATATTATACCCACGTTTTTGTTAAAATATAAAACGTTAGGTTGTCTCGAGTAAAATAGATACCAAGCATGTCAAGCCTTAAAATTGTGCACATCCATGAAATCACAAAATTCTCCATAGGCGACGCTTTAAAAGCCTTTACACAGGATATCAGTTTAGAGTTAACCACGAATTATGGCCCTGGAATTGTTTTTCTCCCTCCAACATCTGTGATGATAACATGTGTGTTGCAATTGATGTTTACATACACAAGCTCACCCTACAGCGCACACTTTATGTAGGGTGTGTATGGGGGTGATGTGTGTAAATAATTTTTTTTTTAATGTATTTTATATAATATTTTTATTTTTTTATTTTTATGCTATTGCTATCAAAGGGGGCTAACAAGCATGGGCATGTGACAGGTACTCTTTATGGAGACATTGGCTGTCTATTAGATTCCCAATGTCTCTGGTTCTTAGCCTAAATAAAGAAAACTAATGCAGCCACCACATCTAAGAACTGGTAATCTGCACTATATTACATGTGTGTTTTTGGATATAGCTATTCAAAGACAAAGCCTGTATAGTGGCCTTGCCAGATTCAGTTTCTGAAAAGCACTTACTTTTACCCGCGTCATAAAAGAATTAATTCAATTTTCTATTCCATTGTCAGCTTGTATACTTTTCAGTGTTGAATGGGTTGTCATGGATACTATTAAAGAGGGATACATAGTGATCATATAACCCACAAGTGGAGAATAGAAAGACGAGAAAAACACTTTTGTGCCGGATCTGCCCTTCTCTCTTCATCTGCCCACATCATTTGTTCCCGATGATGTAGACAGTCATGTAAAAAGTGTTGAACAGAGTGGAAAGTATTGTGGTCCTTGAAATGGGACTAATGGCAAATAGGGAAGGGGCTGTTTTGTTGTGCAGCTTTTTTTAAAAAAAAAAAAATCCTATTAATTAGGAAGAGGACTTGATTTAGTCCCACATATCTTTGCAACAGAAGAATAGACACTTCAAATTCAGGCATTCTTAACTAGGCTTCCATGGAATCCTAGGGTTTGCTAGGGGTCTCTTGATCCCTAGCAAGTTCAGAAGTTCTAGGGGTCCCTTGATCTGTGGCCAGTTGACCTTCCATCTGGTGGTGCCTGCATAATCCCAGGTCCACTGCCAATTGGCAAAGCCAGTAGCATGACACCAATGTTCTGTCCAGCTAACAGTAAGGGTGGCATCATAACCAGCTCTGTAAGGGTTCATTCCTTCTACTGTCTGTAGAACCCTTGGGTTCCTTCAGAAGTTGCTAGTGTTTCCTTGATCTTGGGCTAGTTGATCTTCCATCTGATGGTGCTTGCATAGTGTCTGGTTCATTGCCACTTGGCAGAGCCACTAGCATAGCACCAATGATTTTTCCAGCTAACTGTAATGCCCCGTACACACGGTCGGACATTGATCGGACATTCCGACAACAAAATCCATGGATTTTTTCAGACGGATGTTGGCTCAAACTTGTCTTGAATACACACGGTCACACAAAGTTGTCGGAAAATCCGATCATTCTGAACGCGGTGATGTAAAACACGTCGGGACTATAAACGGGGCAGTAGCCAATAGCTTTCATCTCTTTATTTATTCTGAGCATATGCGTGGCACTTTGTGCGTCGAATTTGTGTACACACGATCGGAAATTCGGACAACGGATTTTGTTGTCGGAAAATTTTATAGCCTGCTCTCAAACTTTGTGTGTCGGAAAATCCGATGGAAAATGTGTGATGGAGCCTACACACCGTGGGAATTTCCGACAACAAGGTCCTATCACACATTTTCCGTCGGAAAATCCGACCGTGTGTACGGGGCATTAGGGTGGCATTCTAATCAGCTCTATAAGGGTTCATTCCTTTAACTGTCCATGAAACCCTTAGGTTCCATCATAAGTTGCTAGGGGTTCCTTGATCTGTGGCTAGTTGACCTTCCATCTGATGGTGCCTGCATAGTGCCAGGTACACTGCCACTTGGCAGAGCCAGTAGCCTAGCACCAATGATTTTTCCAGCTGACTATAAGGGTGGACTTCTAACCAGCTCTGTATCTGTAAGAGTTCATTCCTTCTACTAAGTTGACCACCACTGTAGGGGGCATTTTCTTGTGACCCCTGATGGACTATCTTAGCAGAGGTTCCAGGACACCTGAAAATAATTTCATAGTGGTCCTCTAGGGTAAAAAGGTAGAGAAAGGCTGTTCAGATTGATGTGATAAGATGTATTCCACTATCATTCCACATCTCAGAACATCGCAGTGACACTGGACTTCCACAATGATGTGTTATCCAAACTGGGAGAACTTCATCCAACTGGGCTTTATTGATCAAGGAACTGGAGCTTTGTCCAGTTGACCAGTCTTTATTACTATAGGGCAGCTATTCTCAACCAGGTTTCCTTCAGAAGTTTCCAGGGCTTCCTCGAGCAGTAGCTGATTGACCTCCTATTTGATGGTGGTTTGTATAATCCCAGGGCCCATGCCACTTGGTAGAGCCAGCAGCTTGACACTAATAGCCTTTTTAGCTGCCCTCGTTTACATGGATATCAAGGGGGACAGTAAAAACAGACAGCTGAGCCATGCCCTAAACTGCTCACCTTGAAGGTAATATGGAGCTATAGAGGGGGGTCTTACACATGCCATGGCAAATTTAACTCCACTTGTTGACTTTTATGCGTGACAGCTCCTGTCAAACTCATTATTGAAATCAATGGCCCGTGCCGTAACTGCGAACCACACGCTCATGGTTGCGGCACGGCATTTCACTTAGCTGGAAAAAATAGGCATTCCAGTATTATCTAGTCCATTCCTCCCCAAGCAGGCTTTCCTGGACTGCCTCTTTCATTAATTTGATTACATTTTCTTCAAACATGGACTGTCAGCACCACTTGTGGGAAAGGCTGGGACTTGGGGGGGGTCGGAATAGTCAGCCATCCTGGGCACGGTGTCTTTATGTATTGGGGGGAAGTGGGGCCTTACAGTAGAGTACATTCAACTGAACTGAGAGTTCACCCGCTACTGATTCTCCCTGCTACCTGACAGGATGACCTGGAGTATAGGAGAATCAATGTCTCTGGTGGAGAGGTCCATTGTCAGACAGGCTGAAGTCGCGCTGTAGTGCTAGTATCATATATCGCAGCTGCAGAAGATGATCGGGGGCTGCCCACATCAGGGGGAGCTGGGCACAGTTTGGTGTCTTCGCCATAAGCACTGGAGGACCTTGTCCCAGTACTGCATGTGGGCTTTTACCTAGGGTGGTCTGCGTATCAATACAGTCTGCCTCGGAGCCCCCACCCAGACTGAAACCATCAAGGTATTTTGATATTTGCACCCCTTCAAAAAGCAACCAATTTCTTGTATCACAGCTGAGGGATCTTGAGAGAAGGTACTACTACTACTGAGGCAGGGTGCTTTGATGTTTTCAGGAAGCTATATACAGTACCTTGCCGGTCCCTCCAACCAACCATGATCTACCTGGATTGCATACAGAAACACAAGGACCTAGTGATGATGTCATTGGGTATAAAGTAAGGTATGTAATGAAAGCTGAACGGCTTTATTGAAACATTTAATTAGCACGTTGATGAGGGGAGAAGAGTAGATACAAGGAAGGCAGATAAAGTGTAAGCTTTAAATATTATAATCCTTCAACATTCAATCCAAAACACAAAAAGTAATACATATTTATACAAATATATAATACACTTTGTTTTCATCTAGAGAAGGTTCAATGGTTCAGAAAGGATTTTGCTGCAGAGGATTTAACTTTTTCTTTTAACTGAAAAGAGTGACCTTGTATCCTCTATACTGCTCTTCATGATAATACCCCAGTGAGTTCTCTCTATCGACCTTGCCTGGGCTTATCCACAGTTAGACTTTCCTGGGATTTATTCCGAATTAAAAAAGGACTCCGTTGAAGAAGAAGGACTCCCGGTTCAGCCAAAAGTGCAGCCTGCATTTGCACGATCACCAAGTGCAAATATAATGTTGTTTAAAATTTCTATTTCTTCAGATGTCATCGTCAATGGCTTAACTAGCGTACTTGAAACCTAAATTATTATTATTATTATTAATAATAATAATCATAATAAGTATTAATTATTATTAATAATAATAATAATGATGAAGATCATGATTATTATTATTACATTGCTAAAAATTTCCCTTCAGATGCCATCATCAGTGACTTACCTTGCATACTCACAATTATTCTTGGTGACTTCAACATTAATGCTACTTCTACTTCTTAACTTCTCAGTCTAACCTCCTCTTTTGACCTGAAGCAATGGATACAGGCTCCTACTTACTCCAATGACAACACCCTTGACCTTGTATTCTCCTATCTATGCACTTCGTGCAACCTCTCCAACAATCCTCTCCCACTTTCGGATCACCACCTTAATAGTTTCGCTCTCTTCCTGTCTTCCACCTCCTCTCTCTCCATCCACCTAACAGTTACCTATAGAAACCTTCGCCACCTCAACTCTTCTCTTCTCTGCTACTGACCACCTCCCCCTCACTACACACATAATCAGGCCCCGACCCCTACAACCTTGGCAAACAGATGACACCCAAAGTCTCAGAAAACATAATTGTGCTCTTGAGCACCTGTGGCGTAAGACTTAGTCCCAGAAAGACTTCAAGCAATATAAATCTGCACTCTAAAAATACTATTCCTGCCTCCTCATTGCCAAGCAGACCTATTTTATTACTCCCATTAACACTTTCTTATCTCAACTCTTTTCTACCTGCCCAGGAACATCAAACATAAGATTGATACAATTTGTGAGGAGATTACCTACCTATGCGCAGATACCTCCCCCACTTAACACCCCATGCCCACAGGTAATGTATTATCATTACTTCCCTCATTCAACCTTGCTACTATTCACAAGGTTGCTAAACTTTTTTCTAGCGCCCACCTAACCACCTGCCGCTGGGACCCTGCTCCCTCGCAAATGCTACGGTCACCCTCTGGCTCCATTCTACACTCTCTAACGCACATCTTCAATCTCTCCCTCTCTTCAGGCATCTTCCCCAACTCTCTAAAACATGCACTAGTCACCCCCATACTTTAAAAGCCCTCACTGGACCCCACCAATCTTAACAATCTACGTCCCATCTCCTTACTCCCCTTTTCCTCGAAACCCCTTGAACGCCTGGTCCACAACCAATGGAGCGACCATCTAACTGAGAACAAACTTCTTGATTCGCTTCAGTCTGGGTTTCACCCTCAATACACCATGGAAACTGCTCTCTTTAAACTCACAAACGATCTACTAACATCTAAAACCAATGGACACTATTCTGTACTATTCCTCCTGGACCTCTCTGCTGCCTTTGACACAGTGGACCATCCCCTCCTCCTCAAAAAACTCCACATCTTTGGTCTGTGTGACTGTACTCTTCTTTGGTTCTCATCCTACCTATCCCACTTGTCACTTACAACTCTACTTCCTCCTCTCCTCTTCCTTTCTCTGTCGGGGTCCCCCCAAGGTTCTGTTCTTGGACTTCTATTCTCAATCTACACCTCCTCCCTGGGTCAGTTGATAGCCTCTCATGGCTTCCAATACCATTTATACACTGATGACATCCAAATCTATCTCTCTACCCCTCAGCTCACTCCATCAGTCTCCTCACGTATCACTAATTTACTAACAGGCATATCAGTCTGGATGTCACACCACTTCCCCAAACTCAATCTATACAAAACTGAGCTTATAATATTTCCTCCCCCACATGCCACTTCCCCTGACTTCTCTGTCAAAATCAACGTCTCAACCCGTCCCTGCACGCTAAGGTTCTAGGTGTAATCCTGGCCTCACATCCATTCACTGTCCAAAGCTTCACCTCAACCTCCGCAACATCTCCAAGAGACACCCCTTCCCAACCAATGACACCACACAGTTTCTACTTCACTCCCTGGTCATCTCCTACCTCGACTACTGCAACTCCCTTCTCATTGGATTACCGTTACATAGGCAATAATTGTACATAGGCTGTACTTGTACTGTCTGCCCTTATGTTGTAAAGTGCTGTGTAATCGGTCGGCGCTATATGAATCCTGTATAATAATAAAGATAATATTCTAAACCTAAATTACTTATAATAATATTTATTATTATTATTATTATTAATAATAATATTAATAATAACAATTACTACTACTACTACTACTAATAATACAGTAGTTATTGTTATTATCAATAAATATAAGGAATTTTAATAATAGGCAGGAACTGGAGATCTTTTTTGGTGCAACAGTTGTTTATGAAGCTGTATATACAGAGCCTTGAAATAGTATTCATACACCTTGAAATTTTCCACATTTTTACAACTAAAAATGTAAATGTATTTTATTGGAATTTTATGTGATAGACCAACACAAAGTGGCACATAATTGTGAAGTGGAAGGAAAATGAAGAATGTTTTTTACATTTTTTACAAATAAATATGTGAAAAGTGTGGGGTACACCGCCTTTCACTGCAATTACAGCTGCAAGTCTTTTTGGGGATGTCTCTACCAGCTTTGCACATCTAGAGGAGAGAAATGTTTGCCCATTCTTCTTTGTAAAATATCTCAAGCTCTGTCAGATTGGATGGAGAGCGTCTGTGAACAGCAATTTTCTAATCTTGTCACAGATTCTCAATTGGGATTTAGGTCTGGACTTTGACTGGGCCATTCTAACACATGAATATGCTTTGATCTAAACCATTACATTACATAGTATAGAGATCGTTACATAGTAGGTGATGTTGAAAAAAGACACAAGTCCAACCTATGTGTGTGATTATATGTCAGTATTACATTGTATATCCCTGTATGTTGTGGTCGTTCAGGTGCTTATCTAATAGTTTTTTTAAACTATCGATGCCCCCCGCTGAGACCACCGCCTGTGGAAGAGAATTCCACATCCTTGCCCTTCTTACAGTAAAGAACCCTCTACGCAGTTTAAGGTTAAACCTCTTTTCTTCTAATTTTAATGAGTGGCCACGAGTCTTGATAAACTCCCTTCCGCAAAAAAGTTTTATTCCTATTGTGGGGTCACCAGTACAGTATTTATAAATTGTAATCATATCCCCTCTCAAGCGTCTCTTCTCCAGAGAGAATAAGTTCAGTGCTTGCAACCTTTCCTCATAACTAATATCCTCCAGACCCTCTATTAGCTATGTTGCCCTTCTTTGTACTCGCTCCATTTCCAGTACATCCTTCCTGAGGCCTGGTGCCCAGAACTGGACAGCATACTCTAGGTGCGGCCGGACCAGAGTCTTGTAGAGCCGGAGAATTATCGTTTTATCTCTGGAGTTGATCCCCTTTTTAATGCCAATATTCTGTTTGCTTTGTTAGCAGCAGCTTGGCATTGCTGAGCCTATCATCTTCTAGGACCCCCAGGTCCTTTTCCATCCTAGATTCCCCCAGAGGTTCTCCCCCCCAGTGTATAGATTGCATTCATATTTTTACCACCCATACATTTTTCTACATTAAATCTCATTTGCCATGTAGTCACCCACCCCATTAATTTGTTCAGATCTTTTGAAAAAGTTTCCACATCCTGCGGGGAAGTTATTGCCCTGCTTAGCTTAGAATACAGAGATTGAACTGTTTACCCCATCCTCCAGGTCGTTTATGAACAAAATAAATAGGATCCATTGTGGCTGTATGTTTAGGGTCGTTGTGCTGCTGGAAGGTGAACCCCCCCCCCCAGTCTCAAGTCTTTTGCAGACTCTAACAGGTTTTCTTGGTTGTCCTGTATTTGGCTTCATCCATTTTCCCATCAACTCTGACCAGCTTCCCTGTCCCTGCTAAGGAAAAGCATCCCCAAAACATGATGCTGCCACCACCATGTTTCACAGTGGGGATTGTGTGTTCAGGGTGATGTGCAGTGTTAGTTTTTCCCCACACATAGTGTTTTGCTTATTGCTGGCCAAAAAGTTCAATTTTGGTCTCATCTGACCAGAGCACCTTCTTCCACATGTTTGCTGTGTCCCCCACATGGCTTCTCGCAAACTGCAAGCGGGACTTCTTATGGCTTTCTTTTAACAATGTCTTTCTTCTTGCCACTCTTCCATAAAGGTCAGATTTGTGGAGAACACGACTAATAGTTGTCCTGTGGACAGATTCTCCCACCTGAGCTGTGGATCTCTGCAGCTCCTCCAGAGTTACCATGGACCTCTTGGCTGCTCCTCTGATGAATGTTCTCCTTGCCCGGCCGGTCAGTTTAGGTGGACGGCCATGTCTTGGTAGGTTTGCAGTTGTGCCATACTCTTTCCATTTTCAGATGATGGCTTGAACAGAGCTCCGTGAGATGTTCATAGCTTGGGATGTTTAAACCTAACCCTGCTTTAAACTTCTCCACAGCTTTATCCCTGACCTGTCTGGTGGGTTCCTTGGCCATCATGATGCTGTTTGTTCGCTAAGGTTCTCTAAAAAAAAACTCTGAGGGCTTCACAGAACAGCTGTATTTATACTGAGATTAAATTACACACAGGTTCCACTACATTGTAGTTAGGGGTATCAGAGTAAAGGGGGCTGAATACAAATGCACAGCACACTTTTTAAATATTTATTTGTAAAAAAATTTGAAAACCATTTATCATTTTCCTTCCACTTCACGATTATGTGCCACTTTGTGTTGGTCTATCACATAAAATCCCAATAAAATATTTTTACCTTTTGCCTTTCATGCTGCAAGAGCTCCTATTCACTGCCTGCATATCAGATAATGTGCCCCGGATTCATATTTCTGCACACACTGGGGGATGTTGACCAATTCTGTTGCACAGCATAGCAAATGCTCAGTTGGCGCAGTGAGATAGATTTACTATAAGATCGTAGGTTGGTTTATAAATTCTTCTACTTCTCTACAGTACCACTGTGACAATATAAAACCCGACCATTTCTATTTTAAACAGAAAAGGTGCATTATTGAAAGTATATGAAATTGCATAGAAGGATTTTTGGAAAATCTTGCTGAAGGTAAACTTACATTTTAAAGCTGAAGTTTAACCCCCCCCCCCCAAACATTGTAGACCATATTTATATTTTAGACCAAGTCCCAACCATGACACTACCTGCCTGGAGTTTGCATGTTCTCCCTGTGCCTGCGTGGGTTTCCTCCAGTTACTCTGGTTTCCTCCCACACTCCAAAGACATTCTAGTAGGTTAATTGGCACCTGTCTAAATTGGCTCTAGTGTGTACAGCCCTGGCTGACACGAATATGAATTTTCACAAAGTCTGCTGCCTCCTTTTTGTGACGGCAATTTGCATTGTATATACTATAGAATGTTATGAAGAGTGATCATATGAATTGCAATTAATTGCAAAGTCCCTCATTTGTTGTGAAGAAGGCTTCAGGGTGCCCAAGAAAGTCCAGCAAGCGCCAGGAACGTCTCCTACAGCTGATTGAGCTGCGGGATCGGGGCACCACCAGTGCAGCGCTTGTTCAGGAATGGCATCTCCATGCACAGTGCGAAGACTTTGGGAGGATGGCCTGGTCAATAAGAGCAGTAAAGAAGCCACTTCTCTCCAGAAAAACATGAGGGACACAGGGGTGTACCTAGAGCATTTGGCACCCAGGGCGGGTCCTATATCTGGCACGACTCTCCATCTGGCCCACCAACTACTGCCCTGCCCCCGCACTACTGCCCCACCACTCACCACTGACATACCCCCACTAACTAATGCCCCCCACTACCAGAGCCCCCCAACTACCCCCCCACTCCCCTAGAGCATTTGGCACCCGGGGCGGATCCTATATCTGGCACCACTCTTCATCTGCCCCCCATCTGGCCCACCAACTACTGCCCTGCCACTCACC
Organism: Lithobates clamitans; assembly: GCA_037952925.1. Lineage (NCBI taxonomy): Eukaryota > Metazoa > Chordata > Amphibia > Anura > Ranidae > Lithobates > Lithobates clamitans. Next base: position 921,780 of record JBBGZY010001113.1, on the reverse strand, counting down.
ACTGACATACCCCCACCCCACTAACTAATGCCCCTTACTACCAGAGCCCCCTAACTACCCCCCCACACACAGACCCCCGCCCCACCAACTAATGTCCACCCATTATCGGACTCCCAACTACTGCCCCCCCTCCCCCCACCAACAGAACCCCAACCCCTGTGAAATCTCTGGGGATAAGTACTCAACTTTCCGCATTCAAGCCTGTGTGTCCTCCGTTCCAGCCTGTGCCTGTGTCCCCCACCGACAACTCAGCATGTAAGGGGTTAATTTTACTAAGCTGCCTGTTCGGCTGCAGGATCTCCATGCTCAGCTTGTGCAGCCTGAATCCGGTGCATGTCCAGTCAAAGCAGGAGATACCGTCTTCATCGGGATAGTGATCTTCATGCTACACCGGCCTGATATCCCCCCAATGTGTGGCACCCGGGGCAAACTGCCCCCATGGTACCCCATAGCAGGGACAGAATGATGTTCTGCAAAAGGTACAAAAGGCACAAAAGGTGCAAAAGGTCCAGGGATTGGACTGCTGAGGACTGGGGTAAAGTAATTTTCTCTGATGAATCTTCCTTCCGATTGTTTGGGGCATCCAGAATAAAAACCTTGTCCGGAGAAGAAAAGGTGATCGCTATCAGTCCTGTGTCATGCCAACAGTAAAGCATCCTGAGACCATTCATTTGTGGGGTTGCTTCTCAGCTAAGGCAGTGAGCTCACTCACAATTTTGCCTAAAAACACCTCCATGAATAAAGAATGGTACAAAAACATCCTCCGAGAGCAACTTCTTCCAACCAACAAAGAACAGATTGGTGAGGAACAATGCCTTTTCCAGCATGATGGAGCACCTTGCCATAAGTGGCTTGGGGAACAAAACAACAACATTTTGGGTCCATGGCCAGGATATTCCCCAGATCTTAATCCCATTGAGAACTTGTGGTCAATCCTCAAGAGGGGGGTGCACAAAAAAACCCCACAAATTCTGACTCCAAGTATTGAATATGCAATGATGGTCTGCCATTAGTCTGGATGTGGCCCAGAATTTGGTTGATTGATAGCATGCCAGGTCGAGTTGCAGAGGTCTTGAAAAGAGGGTCAACACTGCAAATATTGACTCTTTGCATAAACTTCATGTAATTGTCAATAAAAGCCTCTGACACTTATGAAATGTTTGTAATTATACTTCAGTATACCATAGCAACATCTGACAAAAAAGCTAAAAACACTGAAGCAGCAGATTTTGTGAAATATAATGTTTGTGTCATTCTCAAAACTTTTGGCCAGGGCTATATGTATGAATGTAAGTTTGGGATCTTAGATATACAAATACTCTATATTACAAAAGTATTGGGACCTCCTTGCCTGCCTTTACACGCACATGAACTTTAATGTCATCCCACTCTAATGCCCCGTACACACGGTCGGACATTGATCGGACATTCTGACAACAAAATCCTAGGTTTTTTTCCGACGGATGTTGGCTCAAACTTGTCTTGCATACACACGGTCACACAAAGTTGTCAGAAAATCCGATCATTCTGAATGTGGTGACGTAAAACACGTACGTCGGGACTATAAACTGGGCAGTAGCCAATAGCTTTCATCTCTTTATTTATTCTGAGCATGCGTGGCACTTTGTGCGTCGGATTTGTGTACACACGTTCGGAAATTCCGACAAAGGATTTTGTTGTTGGAAAATTTTATAGCCTGCTCTCAAACTTTGTGTGTCGGAAAATCCGATGGAAAATGTCCGATGGAGCCCACACACGGTCGGAATTTCCGACAACAAGGTCCTATCACACATTTTCCATCGGAAAATCCGACCGTGTGTACAGGGCATTAGTCTGTAGGGTTCAATATTGAGTTGGCCCACCCTTTGCAGCTATAACAGCTTCAACGCTTCGGGGAAGGTTTAGGAGTGTGTCTATGGGAATGTTTGACCATTCTTCCAAAAGCGCATTTGTGAGGTCAGGCACTGATGTTGGACGAGAAGGCCTGGCTCTCAGTCTCTGCTCAAATTCATCCCAAAGGTGTTCTATCGGGTTGAAGTCAGGACTCAGTCTAGTTTCTCATCCATGTCTTTATGGACCTTGCTTTTTTTACTGCCCCAAATCATTTGGTGGAGGGGGGATTATGGTGTGGGGTTGTTTTTCAGGGGTTGGTCTTGGCCCCTTAGTTCCAGTGAAGGGAACTCTTAAGCCGTCAGCATACCAAGACATGTTGGACAGTTTCCTGCTCCCAACTTTGTGGGAACAGTTTGGGGATGGCCCCTTCCTGTTCCAACATGACTGCGCACCAGTGCACAAAGCAAGGTCCATAAAGACATGGATGAGCGAGTTTGGGGTGGAGGAACTTGACTGGCCAGTTACAGAGTCCTGACCTCAATATCGGGTCCAAAGTCGCACGACAAGTTCCACAAGGGTGAATGGAGCCTAAGATAACCAAGAGAGGAGAATCAACAGTTATGGATATGAAATGATAATATTTAAATACAGAATTGCAAGCATATAAAAATGTAAAAGTCACCCAACAAATTACTTTGGACTAAACATTACCCTAAAAGCTCCGAATTCTCAGAAAATGTGCACCATTTTATCTGTAAAATAAAGAACAAGGCTACTTAAATGTCCAGACGGCAGACATCTCATAAAAACGGCAGACTAACAGCCTAATAAAGCCCTGTCTCCTTTCCATGTGTACCTTCGATACCGTAACCAGCTACCGTCCAAACCGAGCAACAAATCGGCATAATGTCACACTTGCCACATTGACTATCAACAGCAATTAATACCAAGTTGCAGAATGACTTCCAGGAAGAGGCTCTATATTATTCTGTAATTAGCCCGTTCGATGTCGAACATGACACCTGTTTAATTTAACCGCATGGCGTAGGGTTGGAGGGGGTTGTCAAGAAGTACTGCCAGTTAATAATGCGGCTTGGGCAACACTTGCTAATAATAATTCAGTAAGACGGGAATGATGAATATATCTGCCAGAAATACGTGGAATTTTCAAAACACAGGAGGTACTTGCGGAGAAAGCTACACAACCGTTCAGTTCCAGGACATGAAATCTAATGGTTCTAGACGAGTATTTAACCAGTTCAAGGCCAGGCCTATTTCTGACATTTGTTGCTTACCAGTTAAAATCACTATTTTTTGCTAGAAAACTACTTAGAACCCCCAGACACTATGGTACAGAGGAGGTCTTTTGCTAGAATTATTGCTTTTGCTCTAACGATCGCGGCGATACCTCACATGTGTGATTTGAACACTGTTTACATTTGCAGGTGCAACTTATGTATGCGTTTTCTTTGGCGCGTGAGCACCGAGTTATGGGGCGCTTTAAAGATTTTTTTTTTCTTATTTCTTTTATTTATTTATTTATTTATTTTTTACACTGCCCCTTTAAAATATGTTTCCCTGATCACTTTTATTGCTGTCACAAGGAATGTAAACATCCCTTGTGAAAGTATTAGGCAGTGACAGGTACTCTTTATAGAGGGATCTGGAATCTAAAAGACCCCAATCCCCTCCTCTGCACTTCAGATTTTTTTTTAAATGGCGCTGTTGGCTGCCAAGTAAACTGTAAATGACGTTGTGACGTCACTTCGGGGTTACTACATCGGAGACCCGATCAAAGCTTTTTTTCGGGTCTGCCGGCCAGCTGGTCGCTCAGGTCTCCCGGTGGGACAGGAGACCCGGACAGAGCAGCGGAAGGGGCAGCCTCACCATTGCCATCAGTGCAGCAGCCTGATCGATGCCCATCTGCCGCCTAGAGGGGACAGGGAGGGGGGCGGGACGAGCGCCAACAGATTACATACAGTGAGAATCTCCTATGATAGACAGAACAGTGGTCCAATGGCAGCCCAGGAGACGGGACTCCCTATTACAGAGGCCACCAAGTAAACAGGAGATTCTCACTGTATGTAATCTGACGGCCCTCGTCCCGCCCCCCCTCCCTGTCCCCTCCGAGGCAGCTAAAATTGAAGCATCTGCGTATAACACACACATGCTATTTGCACCCGATATTCATGGTGAAAAAGTGAGTGTTATACGCCAATAAATTATTAATATTTATGTCCTTCCCCAGCATGCACCAGTAGCCTAAACCTCCTACAGGATTGGTTGAAGGAAATATACTTATTTATAATTCAGTTTTGCTTGTTAAATCTCATACTATGACCAGTGATACCAGCGACATCTACTGGCAACAATAAGAAATCACAAGCCAACTTAAAGAGAAGGTCCAGCCTGGGTGAAAAAAAATAAATAAAAATCAGCAGCTACAAATACTGTAGCTGCTGAATTTTAATGTTAGGGCACTTACCTGTCCAGGGAGCACATGATGTCAGCACCCCAGCCGATCTTCGGATCGACTCGCGGGTGCTGCCGCCGCCATTCCTGGTAAGGGAACCAGGCTGGCTTCAATGCTGGTTCCCTACTGCGCATGCGCTTTCTAAATTGGCCTGGTAGCAGGGGAAGGAGGAGGGACTGGCTGAACTTCCGTTAAAAACGGGTCCCCATTCCCCCCTCCCCCCTGAAAGGTGACAAATGTGACACCGGAGGGGGGGGGCATATAAGTGGAAGTTTGGGTGGAACTCCGCTTTAAGCTTAGGGAAAAACCAGGTGAAAAACTATACAGTCAGTCTGAACTAACTACAGTCCTGCCAGAAGCTCTGACATAGTAGCCCTAGTTTAAGGGGTCTACACATATCAGACTCGAGTGTATACTTGCCTCAATCCAAAGCACATCGTGTGATTTCTGGCTGCTTTGTCCTTCCTCTGCTATCCACATGAATCACTTATGACATATGTGTCTATACTAGGAAGCTGCGGCCAACAGAAATGTAATTCTTGCCTAGCTAAGAATCTAGGAAGTGGGGAGCGAATTCCCCCAAAAAGGTAGTAAAAATAATAAAAAAACAGTTGGCTATTGTGAGAGAGGAGGCGGGGGAGGGGGGGGGGGATGGCAGAAAAAGGGCCTGGAAAGGTCTGCTTTACCCACTTCATTACCTACCTGTTACACTCCTTTCCATTTCAGTGCTGCGATAGTTTGACTGACCATTATTGAATAGTCATCCAACACTGTGCCTAAATTAATTTTATATCATTTATTTGAGACAGATAGAACTTTATTTTGTTGGCATTTACTGGGCTTTTATTTTTATTATATATTATCTTATTTATTATATATTACTACCGTATATACTCGAGTATAAGCTGACCCGAATATAAGCCGAGGCACCTGATTTTATCACAAAAAACTGGGAAAACTTATTGACTGGAGTATAAGCCTTGGGTGAGAAATGCGCAGCTACTGTAAGTGGAAAAGAGGGTCAACAATGCCCATTTGCAGCCTCACTGTGCCCATTTGCAGCCATCGGTCCCCCGAACTTAAAACTTGGTAGTTAAGGGTGCCTAGATGCCCCCCTAGCTGCAGCCAAAATTTGGGGTCTCTGGACCCAAAGGGTCCCGAAATGACATTGCTACAGATGGACACAGTTGATACAGTTGACTGAGTTTGGGGCCCCATATCTCGGGGCCACTTGGTGTTTCTGAGATACAGGGCCCCAAAGTCAATTCGGGAAATGTCAAGCACTTTTCTTCAGCAGAGAATAACATTTTCCGAACCAACTTTGGGGCCCCGTATCTCGAGGCCACTTAGTGCTAGGAACCACAGCTTTGGATATTTTGTAGTGCTTGTTCCACTGGGTTTGCACACCAAATTGAAAGTTCCTAGCACCAAGTGGCTCAGAGATACGGGGCCCCAAATTCGGTTCGGAAAATGTCATTCTCTGCTGTTGAAAAGTGCTTGACTCGAGTATAAGCCGAGGGGGGCATTTTCAGCACAAAAAAAACGTGCTGAAAAACTCGGCTTATACTCCAGTATATACAGTATATACAGTATTTATTATAAGAAAAACGAAAAAATCATGAAAAATACGTTTCCACCTCTTTCTGATATAAAACATATCAATGAAATTGGCAGGACAGTACTCGATTCCTTCACTTTGGAGGGATTTCCTCTCACTTCCTTGTTTTGGCTATGGGACAGGAAGTGAAGGGAAATCTCCCCAATAAGAAACAGAAGACAAAAAAAAAAATTTGGACAGGGAATATAACCCTCCGTTACTCCATCCAAAATTTTAAAAACAGTTTTGCCTGCAGTTTTATTTTAATCATTGTGGAGGAAATAATTCTCCTTAGAGGTCTCTCGTAGAATTGGTGACCAACGGTCGGCTCTTTGCTTGAGCATGGACCGGATGGGCAAGACGGAAAGCCAGAACATATAAAATTCAGATTTAATGTCATTTGGACTCTTATGCCGTGTACACACGAGCGGAATGTCTGACAGAAAAAGTCAGACGGAAGCTTTTCATCCTATATACCGATTGTGTGTAGGCCTTATCAGACTTTTTTTTGGAAAAATCTGATGGACCTAGAAATAAAGCATGTTCTAAATCTTTCCAATCTAACCGATCGTCTGTATGCTGGTCCAACGTACCAAAAAAGACGCATGCTCTGAAGCAAGTACGAGACGGAAGCTTTTGGCTACTGGCCATTGAACTTCCTTTTTCTAGTCCCGTCGTAGGGGTTGTACGTCACCGCGTTCTGGACGGTTGGACTTTGGTCGGACTTTGGGTTGACCGTGTGTAGGCAAGACCGCTTGAATGGAATTCCATCGGAGTTCTGTCTGAGAAACGGTTGGAGTTCATTACGATGGTTAAATCGGTCGTATGTGCGTGGCATTACTGTATATCATTAACAAAATGTGTTTTGGGGTTCAAAGGGTCCCCTTCATTAGGGCTTGGTACTGTTTAATGATGCATGTACTGAACTGATAAAATTCGAGGGATCCTAATGGATGATTATTGCTCCAGATGCCAGTTAAGGTTTTTATCACTCTCCGTCCCCTCTGGGGAGCTTCTTCCCTCTGTTTGTCACAAAGTGATGGAAATGCCACATTTTATGGTTATCATTGGACCAGAAGGGGATGGGAAATTTTTCAATGGGGACACTTGTTCCTGGGGACCAATTCTTTGAAAATACTTCACCAATCCAAAATGTTACAAATTTTAGAATTTTCACCAAGCCATGACAAGAGTTGGGGGAATCTTCAAATGAGGACAAATGCTCAGGTTACTGTCTATGATGGGACTTTTCCACACTTGTAGCAATTTCCTCTCACTTCTTGTTATAGCTCCAGAACGGGAATTGAAGGGAAACCTTCCCAGTGGAACACAGTGGGGGTTATTTACTAAAGGCAAATCCACTTTGCACTACAAGTGCAAAGTGCACTGGAAATTGCACTGAAAGTGCACTTGGAAGTGCAGTCACTGTAGATCAGAGGGGTAGATCTAAAATGAGGGGAAGCTCTGTTGATTTTATCATCCAATCATGTGCAAGCTAAAACGCTGTTTTTTATTTTCCTTGCATGTCCCCCTCGGATCTACAGTGACTGCACTTCCAAGTGCAGTCGCAAAGTGGATTTGCCATTCGTGAATAACCCCCAGTGTGTCCCCTGGTTAGATTTTCTGTAGAGCACTCAAAGCCTAAGGTGGTGGTCTGCTATACAAATAGTGGCCAACCGCTTGTGCCACACTATTGCCTGGTCATGATGGTGGGACCATTGTGAAGCATTGGCGAAGGCCAAAGGACATGCACATGGCTAAGAAAAGGAGTTGATTTTTGAATAGCAAAGCTCTTGGGAGACCTGAGGCACTCCAAAAGAAGGCTGACAAGGCAGGCTGGGACATTATGTTAACCATTACCGCACTTAGGTGTTTTTTTCTCTTTTTGGTGGTTCCATCATGAGTTTTCTTGAAGGTGGTTCCAAAATTTCCTGCTAAAAGGCAAAGATTTTGTATGAGGCTCATAATGGCATTAATAAGGTGATGGTCTACTATACAAATGGTGGCAAACATAGACCAACATACAGTGCCACACTTTTTCCTGGTCATGATGGTAGGCCCATAGTGAAGCATAGGTGAAGGGCAAGAGCCAGGGCCCGGCTTTTGTCTAAAAGAAAGCCAGATGATATTTGCATAACAAAGTTTTTTAGGGTTAGTGGGACCCAAATTACTCCATAAGAAGGCTGACAAGGCATGCAGGCACCTTATGTTAACCATTACTCCTTGTAGGTGGATTTTGTTTTTTTTTCTTTAGGGTGGTTCCATCACGAGTTTTCTTGAAGGTGGTTCCATAATTTCCTGCCAAAAGGCACACATTTTGTATGAGGCTCACAATGGCATTACTAAGTTGGTTGCCACACCGTTGCCTGGTCATGATGATAGGCCCATAGTGAACCGTGGGCGAAGGGCAAGGGGTAGGGAAGCTCTGTAGGGTTTGGGGGGCCTGGGGTGCTCCATAAGAAGGCTGACAAGGCATGCAGGCACTTTACATTATTCCATGTACATTATTCTTTTTTTTCTTTTTGGTGGTTCCATCAAGAGTTATCTTGAAGGTGGTTCCAAAATTTCCTACCAAAATAGCAAACATTTTGTATGAGGTTCAAAATGGTATTAGTGCTGAAAAGCTCAGTGTCATGCCTGCAGTCTCTCCTAAATGTAGCTCTGACAGTGTTATAATACATGTGCTGCTGTTAGGTTGAACGGATGTTTAAAGTGGAACTCCAGGAATTTTTTTTTTTTCCCCCAAACATTGGCCCATGTATGTATGCATGCATATGTGAATCAGAGGGCCACTGGGGAAGCTGAAAATCACATTAGGAGTCCGGATTACAAACAGTTATAGCCAAGCAATGGCTTGGCCAGCGGTTCCCCCTCTGCACCCTGACAACAGAGGTTTGCTTTGCTTAGTGCTGATTCAGAGAACCCCCCTGCATTTTTTTCAATGAATGTGAGGCATTTTGTAAATGAACGAGATCGTGACATCACCACATCGCCACTCATCGAATCTGAGAACACCTTGTATCCAATGAAAAAAAAAAAAAAAAATAAGATATCTCTAAATAGCAGTGATGCCAAGCAAGCCACCCCCTGTGTTCAAAGGGAAAGCCAATGGAGCAGCACTTGGAAGATCACGGTTGTCACTAGACACGTGCAATTCGTTTTGTTCCGAATTCGTTTTTTAACTAATTTCAACAAATTTGTTGGAAATCTGTTTGACGAATTTTTCCGAATATTCGAAAATTCGTAAACTTAAAGTTCTGAAATTTGAAAATTCTGAACTCTGAAAACCCGAAAATTCAAAAATCTGAAATAATAACTTAAAGAGGAGTTCCACCCAGGCGAGCCATTTAAAAAAAAAAAAATTAAAAGTCAGCAGCTACAAATACTGCAGCTGCTGACTTTTAATTGGACACTTACCTATCCCAGGGTCCAGCGATGCGGGGGATCGAAGCCCCGCTCGTCCCCCCCCCTCCGCTCGTCGGCGCCGGCATTACGACTGTGGGCGCCGGGCTGTGGCTTCACAGCCTGGCACCCACTGCGCATTCGCAAGCGGCGCCGCGCGTCGTGATTGGCCGCTCAATCACCTGGGACCTGTAATGGGTCCCAGATGATTGACAGGAGGGAGGGAGAAGAGCCGAGCCCTTCCTGTGCCAGGGGGAAGTGATGTCACCAGCCCAGGCAGAGGAAGGGGCAGACTACGAGGGACCACCTAGCAACAGGCATTTAGAGGTAAGTAAAAAAAAAAAAAATATCCAAATGTTTTTTTGTTTTGTTTTTTAGAATTTTTTAGATATGTTTGTTTTTTTGGGTGGAACCCCACTTTAACTAATAACTAACTATTAAATTATAGGTATTGGAGTTTCCTTTCAAATTTGGTTGTTAGTGAACGTAACTAATACAAATTTATCAGAAGTTACGAATTATCTGAAATAACAAATGCTGTATCTAAATGAATGGAACGTAACAAATTAATAATAATAAATAACAATAATTATAATAAAAACTTTTGATTATTATTTTTATTTATTATTAATTAGTTCCATTCCATTTGTTTAGATGCTGCATTCGTAATTTCGGATAAATTCATATTCGTTACTTTTACTAACAGCGAAATTTGAAAGGAAATTCCAATACCTATAATTTAGTAGTTAGTTATTAGTTAGTTAGTTAGTTAGTTAGTTAGTTAGTTAGTTAGTTAGTTAGTTAGTTAGTTTGCTAGTTATTCTTTAGGATTTTCAGATTTTCTTTCTTATTTTCGGATCTTCGAATTTACGAATTGTGATCATAACGAATGACCCGAAAAACAAAACAAAAACGAATTAAATGAAAACAAATGAATTTTTCGTCAGTGCACATGTCTAGTTGTCTCTGTATTTAGCACAGACTATTAAAGTGATTGTAAACCTCAGACATGAAATATGAACAAAGCATATCCCTCTATAGTGTGTCATTGTGTCAATCCGGAGCACTGAGTGCCATTTCTGTCTGATGCCTCCTTCCTCAGCTATCTGAATGAGTCACTTCTGACAAGTTTTCCTGACACCAAGAGAAAAAAAAGGTGACAGGGGAGGGATCTCCAGCACACAGCCTGTGATTGACAGCCTGAGCTCTGTTCCTGTGTGCTGTGTGGAGGGGGTGTGTCCCTTCCCTCCAATGATCTCTGCAGAGTCTAACTTCACTTCCCCACCCCCTGCTTCCGGAAAGCTCAGACAAGCTGTATAATTTCTGCATTTTGAACAGCTGTAAAGAAGAGTGGGGGGCGGCAGATAAACTTGTACAACTTATGTAGGAGGATTTGTTTCATCTCTGTGTGTTACCTGAGGCCAGTCACTTTACTTTAGTGCAGCAATCAAGGAGCTAAAGCCGGTGGTGAGGAGGCGATACAATGTCTCCTCACTGCTTGTCAAACACCTCTGAAAGCGATCCGAATGCAGATCGCTCTTCAGAGCGCACCACAAGTGTGAACAAGCCCTTACAGTGATTTTCGGATATCTGATACAGATGCTTACATCAAGCTAAGCTGGGCCAAAGTAAGCATTGGGGGGAAAAAAAATTCCTGGAGTTCCACTTTATACGCTATGCAATACTCAGCCAAGTGTGTAGACATATGTCAAAAGCAAATTATAGACTGCAAGAAAAAAAAATATAGGCTCAGAAAATGGAAGTCTTTTAGCAAAGCAGTCTTTTTTTTTTTTTTTCATTATTTTTGGTTGGAGTGACTGGGATGTTCCTAAGTGAGACTTTAAGTATTTCTCTGGAGACCGTTCAGAGAAAAGTCTTTGTATTCTACCGCTGTTCTCGTATCATGATGACTTGTTCCAATTTTCCTTTTATTTTCCTTTATGTTATATTCCTTTACTGTGCCTTCTATTGTTCCAGCTAATTCCATTTCCCAGCTGAGACATTCAGTAAATAATTCCATTATGCCTACAAGGTTTGAGAAATCTTTTGTGATGCTCCTGGGCACCCATTTAACACATATTACTCTGCACAATTGGAGATTTGCAATATTAAAGTGAACCTATTAATAAAATGTACATTTCATAAGAAGGAGAAGTGTCTGTATTAGAAAAGGGCATTAGGATGAAAAAGACACAGGAGATCTCTCTTGCCGATAATAAAATGCATTTGCTTTGGAGCTCCCTCACATGGCCTAAAACCCAGGCTTCTGGTGCCCGACCTGCCACCAGGGGCCGCATGTGGCCCTTTGACACTTTTTGTGTGGCACTCGGGGAGCCCCTCACACAACAATCTGTGTTTGCCTAATATAAGTGATTTCTAGCAGCCTCATGTAGGCTCTGACAGTCTCCTGAAGCAGTCTCTGACCATCTCTTGTATCATGTCTGCAGTCTCTGATCATCTCTTGTATCATGTCTGCAGTCTCTGACCATCTCTTGTATCATGTCCACAGTCTCTGACCATCTCTTGTATCATGTCCACAGTCTCTGACCATCTCCTGTATCATGTCCACAGTCTCTGACCATCTCTTGTATCATGTCCACAGTCTCTGACCATCTCTTGTATCATGTCCACAGTCTCTGACCATCTCTTGTATCATGTCCACAGTCTCTGACCATCTCTTGTAACATGTTCACAGTCTCTGGCCATCTCTTGTATCATGTATGCAGTATTTGACCCTCTCTTGTATCATGTCTCCAGTCTCTGACCATCTCTTGTATCATGTCTGCAGTCTCTGACTATCTCTTGTATCATGTCTGCAGTCTCTGACCATTTCTTGTTTTATGACCTCAGTCTCTGACCATCTCTTGTATCATGTCTCTGACCATCTCTTGTATCATATTCACAGTCTCTGACCATCTCTTGTATCATATTCATAGTCTCTGACCATCTCTTGTTTCATATTCACAGTCTCTGACCATCTCTTGTATTATGACCTCAGTCTCTGACCATCTCTTCTATCATGTCTGCAGTCTCTGACCATCTCATGTATCATGTTTGCAGTCTCTGATCATCTCTTGTACTATGACCTCAGTCTCTGACCATCTCTTGTATCATGTCCACAATCTCTGACCATCTCTTGTATTATGTTCACAGTCCCTGGCCATCTCTTGTATCATGTATGCAGTATTTGACCCTCTCTTGTATCATGTCTGCAGTCTCTGACCATCTCTTGTATTCATGTCTGCAGTCTCTGACCATTTCTTGTTTTATGACCTCAGTCTCTGACCATCTCTTCTATCATGTCTCTGACCATCTCTTGTATCATATTCACAGTCTCTGACCATCTCTTGTATCATATTCACAGTCTCTGATCATCTCTTGTATTATGACCTCAGTCTCTGACCATCTCTTCTATCATGTCTGCAGTCTCTGACCATCCCATGTATCATGTCTGCAGTTTCTGATCATCTCTTGTACTATGACCTCAGTCTCTGACCATCTCTTGTATCATGTCCACAGTTTCTGACCATCTCTTGTATCATATTCATAGTCTCTGACCATCTCTTGTTTCATATTCACAGTCTCTGACCATCTCTTGTATTATGACCTCAGTCTCTGACCATCTCTTCTATCATGTCTGCAGTCTCTGACCATCTCATGTATCATGTTTGCAGTCTCTGATCATCTCTTGTACTATGACCTCAGTCTCTGACCATCTCTTGTATCATGTCCACAATCTCTGACCATCTCTTGTATTATGACCTCAGTCTCTGACCATCTCTTCTATCATGTCTGCAGTCTCTGACCATCCCATGTATCATGTCTGCAGTCTCTGATCATCTCTTGTACTATGACCTCAGACTCTGACCATCTCTTGTATCATGTCCACAGTTTCTGACCATCTCTTGTATCATGTCCACAGTCTCTGACCATCTCTTGTATCATGTCCACAGTTTCTGACCATCTCTTGTATCATGTCCACAGTCTCTGACCATCTGTTGTAACATGTCTGCAGTCTCTGACCATCTCTTGTATCATGTCCACAGTCTCTGACCATCTCTTGTATCATGTTCACAGTCTCTGGCCATCTCTTGTATCATGTATGCAGTATTTGACCCTCTCTTGTATCATGTCTGCAGTCTTTGACCATTTCTTGTTTTATGATCTCATTCTCTGACCATCTCTTGTATCATGTCTATAGTCTCTCACTTTATCTTGTATCATGTCCACAGTCTTTGACTATCTCTTGGCTTTTTTGTGTGGCCACCAATCTGTATTTTCTTGGTGCCCTGTAATAGTAGTGATTTCTAGCATCCTCATGTAATATGTCTCCAGTTTCTTACAGTCTCCTGAAGCATGTCTGCAGTCTCTGGCCATCTTTTGTATCATGTCTAAAGTCTCTGACCATCTCTTGTATCATGTCTGCAGTCTCTGACCATCTCTTGGATTATGACCTCAGTCTCTGACCATCTCTTGTATTATGACCTCAGTCTCTGACCATCTCTTATATACTGTCCACAGTCTCTGACCATCTCTTGTATCATGTTCACAATCTCTGACCATCTCTTGCATCATGTCCGCAGTCTTTGACCATCTCTTGTATCATGTCCACAGTCTTTGACCATCTCTTGTAGCATTTCCGCAGTCACTTATCAGCTCTTGTATCATCACTTATCATCCACAATCTTTGACTATCTCTTGGCTTTTTTGAGTGGCCACCAATCTGTGTTTTCTTGGTGCCCTGTAATAGTAGCAATTTCTAGCAGCCTCATGTAATATGTCTCCAGTTTCTGACAGTCTCCTAAAGCATGTCTGCAGTCTCTGACCATCTCTTGTATTATGACCTCAGTCTCTGACCATCTCTTGTATTATGTCCACAGTCTCTGACCATCTCTTGTATCAAGTCTGCAGTCTCTGATCATCTCTTTTATATTGAACAAAGTTCCCTTAAAGAGGCTGTAAACCTCCAAAAAACTGAAAAAAAAAACCTAAGACAAAGGCATAATGAGCTAGTATGCATTGCATACTAGCTCATTACGAAGTACTTACCTTAGAACGATGCCCTAAATCGGTGCCAGCACACTGCTGACAGAGCCGATATCTTTCCCAGAGTTACTTCTGGTTTCGCGGGCTCCGCGCTGTGATTGGCCAGAGCCACAAAGACGTCACTCCTACGCGTGCGTGCGTGCGGGAGCCGCCAGTCAGAGCACGGGCCCTGAAGAAACAGCACGAGTGGGCCGTTCCTTCAGTGCGCATGCGCTAATGACGCCTGTGGCAGCGTATATAGTAAATATCTCCTAAATGGTGCAAGTTTAAGAGATATTTACAGTCCCTACAGGTAAGCCTTATTATAGGCTTACCTATAGGTACAATTAAAGAGGAATACTTTACTTCCTTTTTAAGGCAAAGACAGAGCTACTGTATTAACATACATCCATATATTATTCATGAATCGAGTGCTCATGTGCATAAACCAATAGTCCAAACAATAAAACATGCATCGTGCTTACTTTAGTGAAAGGGGTCCTTCTCCAGCCCAACTTCCTAGTGTAGTGTTTTCCAGCAATGTCTTTAAGTCCAGGTTCTGTTAGGCCTTCAGCTAAGCAACATGCTGAGGCCAGCAACAGCTCTTAAGTAACACAGACTGCTTCCCAGGAGAAGGGAGCTCTGATCAGACCTTACTAAACATTTATCTTCTCCCCAGCCAAACCTTCTGGGCACCCCTCCCCAGGGATTGGCTGAGGGCAGATAAATATTCATCCTCTCATTCTTTTTCCTGGAGGATTCTTTCAGAGGCAAGCAGGATTAATCAACCGAAAGGTTTAGGGATAGACCTGACCAAGCCTAGAAAATAAATTGCTGCTCAGCAGTACAGCAGATCCAAAAACAAGATGTATTCAGCCTAGGGCAGGGGGTGCTACACATGTTATTATCCAGTTATAGTTTCCACATTTAAGAATACATCCAGCTCTTTTTTTAAAACTATCTACTGAGCTGTGGAGAAGGCCATCTTGGGAAAAGGGCAGGGCTTTACTTCCTCATGTCAGAGCTACCCCACTGGTGACTGGAGATCTGATGAATAGTAGGGGAATACTCAGTATGCAGCAGGTGAGGTAGGGAAAACACAGATCCAAAAAATGGATTGAACAGAAGCAAGGAGATCATTGCACAGTAGGTTTAAGGTACAGCTTCCTCTCCAGCAAGGAGAACAGTGAGCAGCACAGTAATGACATCACTAAATATTACTCCAAATCTTCTGAGACTAGCAGTCAGAGGAAGCAGTGCCTTAGATGATCTCACACTGCACATATGCAGCTATGAGGCTCAGAGTACAGGAAGTGTACAGATATTTCCCGGGAGCTATTCAAGACAAAAAGGTACATTTTTAAGGGCACTGCTTAGTCACAATTAGCATTTCTAGATGTTCTCGATAAGAAAGCAAATCTTAGCTGTTTGAGTACAGGTCCACTTTAACCAGTTGTGAGATTTGACTAGGAGCTCTCTGGATTTCATGATAGATCAGAAGGTACACTATATTTTTAAAAGTATTGGGACGGCTGCCTTTACACCCACATGAATTTTATTGGCATCCCAGTCTTAGTCCGTAGGATTCAATATTGAGTTGGCCCACCCTTTGCAGCTATAACAACTTCAACTCTTCTGGGAAGGCTGTCCACAAGGTTTAGGAGCGTGTCTATAGGAATGTTTGACCATTCTTCCAGAAGTGCATTTGTGAGGTCAGGTACTGAGGTCAGGCACTGGATGAAAATGATTGGCTCGCAGTTTTTGCTCTAATTTATCTCAAAGGTGTTCTGTTGTGTTGAGGTCAGGACTCTGTGTAGGCCAGTCAAGTTCCTCCACCCCAAACTCCCTCATCCATGTCTTTATGGACCTTGCTTTGTGCACTGGTGCGCAGTCATGTTGGAACAGGAAGGGGCCATCCCCAAACTGTTCCCGCAAAGTTGGGAGCATGAAATTGTCCAAAATGTCTTGGTATGCTGACACCTTAAGAGTTCCCTTCACTGGAACTAAGGGGCCAAGCCAAACCTCTGAAAAACAACCCAAAACCATAATCTCCTCTCCACCAAATGATTTGGACCATTTCGCAAAGCAAGGTCCATAAAGACATGGATGAGTGAGTTTGGGGTGGAGGAACTTAACTGGCCTGCACAGAGTCCTGACCTCAACCTGATAGAACACCTTTGGGAAGGAATTAAAAAGGAGACTGTGAGCCAAGCCTTCTCGTCCAACATCAGTGTCTAACCTCACAAATTCGCTTCTGGAAGAATGGTCAAACACTCCCATAGACACACTCCTAAAACTTGTGGACAGCCTTCCCAGAAGAGTTGAAGCTGTTATAGCTGCAAAGGGTGGGCCAACTCAATATTGAACCCTACGGACCAAGACTGGGATGCCATTTAATTTAATTTGCGTGTAAAGGCAGGTGTCCCAATACTTTTGACAATATAGTGTATTTTTCTGTACTTACAGTGTTCTGTTTCAAATACCGCTTTATGCATTGACATATCTCCTTAGACCCAGTCTGTCTAGATAGCATGGTCACCTGCTGACTTGGCACCATCCATAGGCAGCTTAACTTCTCAAAAAAGACACAAAAGTTAAATCCAACACAATTTTACTTCAGGTAATTGAAGCACAGAGGATGTTTTTCCAGTCAGTGTAAGTCAAGGTTCCTAAAAGAATAAAAAATGGGGAAAAAGTTCATGATTTCAAAGATGTACTGAATTTCTTTCTCTTAATTTTTGCCCTGACGTGCTCTTTAAGAACTGAACCATTAAGGTTTTTTTGCCCTTTAAGATAAAAAACCGTAAGACAAAAGTCAAAAATCTATAGTAGCTCGATGAGTACGCGGTGGGATAATGAATGTCACAGCGCTGCAATTATTCCTCTAACATCCCGCCTTGGAACCCAAATGCGATACTACATCACCTCACCGGAACACACTGAGGAGTTACATAGACGACATTTCGCTTTGCGAGAATTTTTCTTTGACTCACGCTTTGTTGAGGCAAACCAGACGACCTGAATGGAAAAAAAAAAGGGACCATGTGGCTGACATTTGCAATGCAATTGTTCCAGTATAGCTTTTTCTTATGGAAATTTAAATGACAGTATTGTGTTCCTAAAGGGCAAAAAGATTGTTTTTTGTCTATTTTATTTTACATTTTATGCTTTTCACAAACATTTAATTTCATTCTTAAAATCTTTATTAAAAAAAAAGCATCTTTATCACAGAGCACATTCATGACACTCATTTTGTAACCCATATTTTAACATGAAAGGTCAGCAATGTCTGCATGCTTGCCAGAGGCCTCTCTATAACTGACAGACCCGTCTCAACTCGGTGTCTTTCTGCTTGGTGTCTGCATGATGTAGTAGCATGGTTAGAGCAGCTTAAGGGCTCGTTCACACTAGCGGTTAAAGGGCAGTAAAACTTAGTGAGCCACATTTTTAAACTGCCTCAGTGGGTCCTGAGAACAGGAGCTGAGAATCATTGCTCTATGAAGAGCTTGAGATTATCAAGGTGGTCTCCAGTCCTGGATCTAGGGGGGTGCTAGGGTGGCTGTGCCCCCCCAGATATTAGGTGTACCCTTCACAGGTTTCTGGACAATGGACCACCCTTCATGTCTATGGGCACCTTACTGGTACGCAACTATCTATTTGGGCGGACTTAATGTACTGTACGAGGTTAGGTGCCTGTGGGCCAATAGACATATTGCTAAGTGCTTAGATCCTCCCTGGACAATGGACCAAACTTCATGTCTATGGCCACTTATCGGCACACACCTACGTACATGTCTGCTCACCACTGTTCCCTGCCATAAGTGATAAGAATGACTGCCTGCCTATGTTTCCTTTGTCCTGCCCTAATTTGTATGCTTGGGCAAGCTTAATTTTGAGGAGACCAAGGGCCAATAGACATATTGCTAAGTGCTGAAATCCTTCCCAGAAATTGAACCACCCTTCATTTCTATGGCCCCCTAATGGTGCACACCTACCAACCTGGGCAAGCTTAATGTACATGGTTAGGGGATGGTGGGTCAAAAGACATATTGCTAAGTGCTTAGATCCTGCCTGGACAATGGACCATGTCTATGGCCACCCTATTTCTTTGCACCTATCTACGTGGGCAAACTTAATGTGCTGTACATGGTTAGGGGACCGTGGGCCAATAGGCATATTGCTAAGTGCTTAGATCCTGCCTGGACAATGGACCATGTCTATGGCCACCTTATTGGTATGCACCTATCTACGTGGGCGAACTTAATGTACTGTACATGGTTAGGGGAGACATATTGCTAAGTGTTGAGATCTGTCCTGGAAAAAGGACCACCCTTCATGTCTATGACTCCCTAATGGTACACACCTACCTACCTGGGCAAGCTTGATGCACATGATTAGAGGACAGTGGGCCAATAGACGTAGTGCTTAGATTATTCCTGGACATTGGGCCACCTTTGATGTCTATGGCCGCCATATTCATACCCACATACCTACAAGATTCGGCCATCGTTAAAAGTCTTCCAGCTACCGGGAATAGTTTATCTTCTTTTATATTGTCATAACAACAATGATGTAAATGTCGTTGTACGGTATTTATTTGTGTAGGTGTTAGCGCATTTATATTTCTGTACACGTGAGCAGAGCCGGAGAGGGAGCAGCATTCTAAATGAAATAAACAGCAAAAGAAGAGGATATAATGGAAGACATTAACCTATACGTGCACTTTAGGCTATATATATGAATCCATGGTTACAGCATGCGTCAAATTGTCACAAGTGCAAAAAGGTCTTTGTTGGAAATTGTTATTGCAGTAAAAGGTTGGCTGTACAAAGACTGTATTTTTCTGATTTTACCCCAAATCAGTCTTCTTATTATCCTAAAACATATGCCTATGTGTTAAAAGGAAACTTCTACGTCTAGCCCTGCTCCTCACCCACCTTTGAGGTAACAAGAGTTATAACATGAACGCTCTCAGTCTATGTTCCCGAAGCACACAGAAATGAACTGCCCTTTAGCAGATGTGCGTGCGGCTCTACAAAGTGTGTAATTTCTTTTTCCCACTATATATATATATATATATATATATATATATGTATGTATGTGCTATTGACATGCCATATGATTTTATTTATGGCAAATTTTAAGCATATTCATTTACAACTCTTTATTTTCTTTATAGTATATATTAATTAATGCGACACTTCTAAAAACTCCTGAGGAAGCTCTTCTGAGCGAAACATGTAGAGTAAAAAGTGGTTGTTACATGTCCAAAGAAATATTACGTAAATCTTGAAAATATTTTTTTTTTTGCAATTTTTAAGAATTGTTTAAATAAAATTTATATTTTTTCTAATTAATTTTCTATTCTATATTTTGGTACCTTTAAAAGTCCCGCCTGCCCTTTCTCTTTTTTCTTATATGAATGGGATGTGGAACCAAAGTTTGATTCCCTGTCACGCAGTTCCTAATTAGCCATGTTTTTGCATGCACCAAACTTGGTGCAGCACCCTTTTGGAAAAAAGAGTCATGGACTTCTTTTACCGCATTTCTCGCGCATAGGGCAGCCCATTAAAATGAATGGGCTGCCCTATATGCTACGCACAGGAACGCGGGAAAATGTGCAGAAACACAAGTGCACTTGGTCGCACCTGTAGGCGTAAACATAGCCTGATTGTTAATGGGACCCCCACGTATCTGCTAACGTGCGCATTTTTTTTTTTGCATGCGTCAAACCACACCGTGCTGCAGCCAGGAACTAATTTTTCTTGTGTAGTGCAGCCCTGTTAACTCATGGGGCTGTTCTACATGTGACGCTCAGGAGCGTGTGGAAAACTCCACGCGCTCTGACGCACTTGTAGGTGTGAACTCACCCTAACAAGGTGTTTCCAAATCTCATGACTTCAGCTTGTAGTGGTCCAGTAAATAAATGTTGTCCAGTAACAAATTGTTGAAAAAACAGAATTTGATGAGAATGGAAGCGAGAACCATTAAGGATACCGCAAAGCTGCTTAACCACTTCCGGACCGCCGCTCGCCGATATACGTCCTGACTTTAAAGGAGGATATCATTGTTATGGCAGCAGCTAGCTGCCATAACCCCGGTATCCTCTTGTTTGGCCGCTTCGAGATAAAAGTGGTCTCTGCGGTGGATTCGCCGCGAGATCACTTTTATCGGTGCCGCCCGCCGCTTCCCGGAGCCGTCGGCCGCGGCGGGGGCGATTGGATGCTTTCACTAGCTGGGCATGGAGACGAGTGAGGGGGAAGATGGCCTCCACCCGTCTCCATGACATTGCAGGGCAGAAGCGACGTAAAAACGTTACTTCCGTCTAGTTCTTAAAGGGACATATTTTTAATTCTTTTTTTAGATGACAATTTTTTTTTTTTTTTTTATTGCATCGTAGTGTAAATATGAGATCTGAGGTCTTTTTGACCCCAGATCTCATATTTAAGAGGTCCTATCATGCTTTTTATTTTTTGTTTACATTCCTTGTAATAGGAATAAAAGTGACACAATTAAATTTTTTTAAAATAAACAGTGTAATAATAAAAAATAAAAGGTAAAATAAATAAGAAAAACACATTTTTAAATGCGCCCCGTCCCGCCGAGCTCGCGTGCAGAAGCGAACGCATACGTGAGTAGCGCCCGCATATGAAAACGGTGTTCAAACGAGGTATCGCCGCGATCGTTAGAGCGAAAGCAATAATTCTAGCCCTAGACCTCCTCTGTAACTCAAAACATGCAACCTGTAGAATTTTTAAAATGTCGCCTATGGAGATTTTTAAGGGTAAAATTTTCTCGCCATTCCACGAGCGGGCGCAATTTTTAAGCGTGACATGTTGGGTATCAATTTACTCAGGGTAACATTATCTTTCACAATATAAAAAATGGGCTAATACTGTTGTCTTATTTTTTAATTCAAAAAAGTGTATTTTTTCCCCAAAAAAAAGTGCGCATGCAAGACCACTGCGCAAATACGGTGTGACAGAAAGTATTGCAACGACCGCCATTTTATTCTCTAGGGTGTTAGAAAAAAAAACGTATAATGTTTGGGGGTTCTAAGTAATTTTCTAGCAAAAAAAAACAACTGTTTTTAACTTGTAAACAACACATCTAAAAAAGTGGCTCGGTCCTTAAGTGGTTAAAGTGCATCCTTAGCCAAAAAATGTTTTGGTCTATTTTACTATACTTTTATGCTTTTTACAAGTTCATAAACTGATTTTAAATCACTTTTTTTAAATTTGATCACAGCTGAAGTGCAACGTACAAATATAATACCCTCCCTTGTGCCCCTTCTCCTTTTCAGATCAACTTACAATGATATCTTTTCAATACAATTATTTTGTTTTCACCTGTTTTTAGACCCAGTGACATCATCGCTCGGGGAAGGAGAGCGGGCTCCCTCTAGTGGTCGTATGGTGGCAGTGCAGGCTGTGCCGGCCTACTTTGCCCGCCGCAAATTCCGCCTCCCAGCAGGCCATGGACCACCACCGGTCCGCGGGCCGAGGGTTGGGGACCCCTGCTATAGAGCATGGCCAAAGAGGATGCATAGTAACAGAGCATGTGCAACTTAGTGTACATTGCTGCTGCAAGGCAGGGGGAAGCATTTATGACAACTGAGACCATTAGAGTCCCTTCAGTCATAAAAAACAAAACAAAAAACAAAAAAAAAAAAACACATACCTGTCAGCATTTTTTTTTTTCTAATTTTAAGTTTAATGCTGCTTTAAAAGTAGATTGCAGGGTAGAGATTTGAAGCCTGTGTATCTAGCAAAGCAATCACGCGTTCATCATCAGACACCTCCACCAAAATACAAAACTAAACTCTCCTATTTAATATCATTACACCAATTTTCCCAACACGTGGTCGAGCAGAGCTGCAAGGAGACAAACAAGCTAATGGAGAGACTAGAAAAAAGAATATAGCATGAAATTTTCTGTTGCTTGGTAATACGGGCTGAATGTTACGGAAATGATTATATTCTAATGCAGACTTTAAAAAAAAAAAACAGAACAGGAGTGACAATAGCAGGCTGGATCCCGCCATGTATCTGAAGACGCAATGGGATGCTCAGATAAGGATCAAGCCTCCTAACCACTTCAGCTCCGGAAAGGTGTACCCCCCCCCCCTTCATGACTAGGCCAAGGCGCTGCCTTGCTTTAACTGACGATTGTGCGGTCGTGCAACGCTGTACCCGAATACAATTGATGTCCTTTTTTTTCCCTACAAATGGAGCTTTATTTTGGTGGTATTTGATCACCTCTGCGGGTTTTTATTTTTTGCGCTAAAAACAAAAAAAAGCAGACAACTTTGACAAAAAAAAAAAAAAAAACAATATTTTTTTACTTTCTGCTTTAAAACATATACAATAAGATCAGCTACCCTAGTGGCCCAATAGGCATGATATACACTCACCGGCCACTCTATTAGGTACACCTTGCTAGTACCGGGATGGACCCCCTTTTGCCTTCATTCTTGGTGGCATAGATTCAACAAGGTGTTGGGAACATTCCTCAGAGATTTTGCCCCATAGTGACATGATAACATCACGCAGTTGCTGCAGAATTTGTCGCTTGAGCTTGGTGACATGGAGCATTATCCTACTGGAAGGAGCCATCAGAAAATGGGTACCCTGTAGTCATAAAGGGATGGACATGGTCAGCAACAACCATGCCATGTTCAAAGTCACTTAAATCCCCTTTCTTCCCCATTCTGATGCTCGGTTTGAGCTTCAGCAAGTCGTCTTCACCATGTCTAGAAGCCTAAATGCATTGAGTTGCTGCCGTGTGATTGGTTGATTACCAAGCAATCGAACAGGTGTATCTAATAAAGTGGCCGTGAGTGTATGCTTACTTACATTGTGCCAAGCAGGACCAAAGAACCTACTCAATACAAATAAATTCAGGCGTTTAGTTTTAACTGATTATTGGAACATGAAAAAACAGGATCTTGTGAACTAATAACTTTCTGTGCTCTCTGCCTGTTCTGACTGTTATTAGTTTCTATACAAAGGGCAAGTTTACTCTTCCTCAGACTATAGAGACACAGGACATAGCACCTGTGGTCAGGAGAAAGAGGAATTGTGCCCCATCATTGGTGTCAGTGGGAGGAATAGTGCCCCATCATTGGTGGTAGTATGAGGAATAGTGCCCACACGTTGGTATTAGGGTGAGAAATAGTGCCCCATCATTGGTGTCAGTGGAAGGAATAGTCCCCCAACGTTGGTACTAGTGGGATGAATGGTGGCCCTTCATGTCAGAAACCATGAATCAGACCGAGACAGAAGTACAGTTAAATCACACTTGTTTAATAATAAAAGTAAATAGAACAAGCGTAGCCAAAGTTCGGTAACCGGAACGGGTAGTCAGAAAAGCCAGAAAGTCAGGAAGCCAGGAATCAGCCTAGTGGAACAGCAAGCAGGATCTGGAGCCACAAGGAACGTCAGCCAAGCAAGTCTTTAACAGGAGCGCTGGAGAGAATCTCTGTGATGTTGACCAGGCGAAGGCAGAGATCATCTGGGCTGGACGGCTTAAGTAAGCAGGACTGACGAGCAGGATATCATCAACAGGTGAGTCACCGTGGCAAGATAGGGGTTGGGAATTAACCGACAGCTGAGTGGCCAGCTCAGAGAAGGAATGGCTGGACCCAGCCCTGACACTTCGTTGGTGTCAGTGGGAGGAATAGTGTCCCATTGTTGGTGTAAGTGGGAGGAATAGTCCCCTAACATTAGTATTAGTGGGAGGAATAGTGCCCCATGATTGGTGTCAGTGGGAGGAATAGTTCCCCATTGTTGGTGTCAGTGGGAGGAATAGTGTCCCATTATTGGTGTCAGTGGGAGAAATAGTGTCCCATTGTTGGTGTCAGTGGGGAGAATAGAGCCCCATCGGTGGTGTAAGTGGGAGGAATAGTCCCCTAACATTGGTATAAGTGGGAGGAATAGTGCCCCATCATTGGTGCCAGTGGGAGGAATAGCGCTCCATTTTTGGTATCAGTGGGGGGAATAGTGCCCCATCATTCCTAGATTGTAAGCTCTAACGAGCAGGGCTCTCTGATTCCTCCTGTATTAAATTGTATTGCAATTGTACTGTCTACCCTAATGTTGTAAAGCGCTGCGTAAACTGTCGGCACTCTATAAATCCTGTATAATAATAATAATAATAATAATAATTGGTATCAGTGGGAGGAATAGTGCCCCATTTTTGGTATTAGTGGGAGGAATAGTGCTCCACCGTTGGTAATGGTGGAAGGTATCATGCCCCATCATTGGTATTAGTGGGAGGAATAGTCCCCCAACATTGGTGTCAATGGGAGGAATAGTCCCCCCCCAACATTGGTGTCAGTGGGAGGAATAGTGCCCCATTTTTGGTATCAGTGGGAGGAATAGTGCTCCACCGTTGGTAATGGTGGAAGGTATCATGCCCCATCATTGGTATTAGTGGGAGGAATAGTCCCCCAACATTGGTGTCAATGGGAGGAATAGTCCCCCCCCCCAACATTGGTATCAGTGGGAGGAATAGTGCCCCATTTTTGGTATCAGTTGAAGGAATACTGTCTTGTATCAGCTGGAGAAATAGTTTCCCAAGGTCCGAATAAAGGCCAGCAAAGCATTTTAAAGACCACAGTAATAGAGATTCTGTTAAAGGACACAGAAAGACTGTACTATGCGCTCTCCATCAAGGGGAACATTTGAAGATCTCTCTCTGACCATTGGCTCAGCTGAAAAGCTGCCTTTTTGGTTGTTTTACTGTCTGTCATGCCATGTTTAGGGAGTCACTGACCTGTAACAAGGATACAGGATGGGAATTAAGACTTTTCAGTCCGCTTTGATTGCATTCTTGTTCCAGGTCAGTAACTCGCTAGACACTGAAACCAGCATGTGGATGACAGTTCTAGTGCTTGTATCTTAAAGGTACAATTTTTAACATTCAAAAAATGTTTTTATTGGAGGTACTTAAGGGAAAAAGAAAACAGAGGGGTATAGGAAAAATAATATGTGGTGGTGGGGGGGGGCTTACAAGCAACAAACACAAAATGCTCCATTTGACAGATAAGCTTAATATGGTGAAAAAAATGGTGATAGCATAATGTATTATCAATGTCATTGTATGGCAGTGTTGGCGACCAAGAATTTCGAGAATTAAAAAAAAATGTCAGCTACTATAATAGACAGTTGAGGCATCAGGAGAGCCTAGCCTCTTGGAAGGTCGTGCCCCTAAATAAAAATATAATGCTACGGTCGTGTGGATGAAAAAAAAGCAATACCCTATTGAGCTATTCATTGAGCCTAGGACTTTTGAAATTTATCAGGACAGCCCCTATGGGTATATATAAACGTAGAACAGTGCTGACTTGAAGTATCCATGATTTCTGGGTTCAGAGGAATCGTTTTTGGGTCCAAGTATGTGCAATCTGTTTATATGAGCAATATATAAAGTTTTGTGTAGCCGGAGGCGGCATGCAGTTAGATATATAAGTGTCCACGCATGTAAGGTATTATACACTGGGGAACAGGTTACAATGAAGGCATTCATTTAAAAACCGTTAACATTTAAGCAGTTTGTGGTCTCCAGTGATTAAACAAGTGCAGTGCAGTGTAGAAATCATCAGCTATGGCTCAAGCAATGAATCAAAAAGCTATATGGAGGGAGCAGATGTCTTACTTTTGCTTGTCTGCAGTCGCATTGCAGGAACAGATAGGCTAATTGTAAACAGAGCAAAACCATGGATGGAAAAACGCAGAGATAAGAGATTATACTTACAAAGTAGCAAGGTATTCCTGGATTTATTAAAATGGGCTATTGTGTTTTAGAAGCACAGTTAAAGTTAGTAATGTTAATTCCCTTATGGTTATCCTTATAGTTTTTATTAAAATGACTCCACTCTTGTACTGCTTGACTTAATTTTACTGCTATAGTAAGGAGAACCTGTCACCATCCTGTAGTATAAGTAGTAGGTTAATGTAAAGGGACTGTGTGCTTGTGTCATGGTCTGGGGTTAGGCTTGGAGACCAGTAGCTATAGTAGTAGAGAGGCCCCCACCGGCCAGCAGGATAAGGACATGAGCAGATCACCGTGGCGGATGACGCGGGCTCACCAGAGGTGAAGGTCTAAGCACTAACTGGTATTCAACAGAGTTTCTGATGATGGAGAAGGGTTAGTACCAGGTCGCAGCCCTCACAATCGACCCACCAGGCGCTGAGCAACCCGGGGTCCAGTAGCAGATTTAGCAGGAAGGGATCGAGCAGAAGCTTAGTCTGTAAACAAGCCAAAGGTTGGTAACAAGTGGTTGCAGGTTGGGAACAATTGGAAGAGTAGTGCAGAAACAAGCCAAGGGTCAGTAATCAGTGGTTGTAAAGATAAGACAGCTGCAGGTGCGCAAAGGAGCAAGATATCGGCTGGAGAGAGCACAACAATCTGGCAAAGTGCAGAGATATGGCTTAAATCAGGAAGTTCATGGGAGGAGCAAAGGGTTCAAGGTTCAAGAGGAAAAGTTATCTGAGAAATCAGGAGGGGAGCTGTCAGCATTCCTGGAGGGTCAGCAAGAAGAGCCACCACCAGAGGCAGCAGAGGATGTGGGTTCAGATTCCAGTCCTGACAGCTTGGCTGCATTCCCCTCTCATGTACTGTACATGAGAAGTCACGGAGCATTACTCTCTTTAACCTATTCCTTGAAGACTCTCCTGCAATCACCCAGACACAAAGAGATACTTTAACATGGGGTCTGCTGTATTTCAAGCATGTGTTTCCAATTGGAGAACAACCGGTAAGGCACCCCACACCAGAACCCCTGTGGCTCTACACCTTGGGCAACAGACGCCACTGCAGCCCACCACATGCCGGTTCATTCTCAAGAGACATCCCCATCTGTGGTCAGAATAATGAAATGGACACACAATAAATAACTTTGACCTTTGCTTTAATAAACAGAACATAGGGTTATTTACAAGCAGTTCCCCCAGCCTCACAAATAGAGGTGACACGTCCTTTAGGTGTAGAAGGCAAAGCAGTTCAGTAGGAGAGAAGTGACTTTCAAGACCTATGAACTCCAGAGGGCTGTCCCAGAATCCCATCATCTCCCTAGCGGGTGAGAGTATTCCCATAAAAATGAGTCCCTAGAATGTTGTAGCTCCCAAACTTCTGAGCCTTCCCTCCTTAGTGGAAAGTTTCTTACCTAGGTCTTCCACCTACATGGTGTATCCTGGCCTGATGCACTTCAGAGAGACTTGCAAGCCTCAAAACCTCCAGAGGGCCATTCCAGAATCCCATCATCTCCCAAGGAGATGAGAGTAGTCCCATAAACCTTAGTCTCTAGAATGTTGTAACTCTCAAGCTGCTCCCGGCTTTCTTCGTTAGATGGAAGCTTTCTATCTAGGCTTCCCACCAACATGGTGTATGCTAGCCTGAAGCATCTCAGAGAATCTTGTATCCCTTGATGAGTCTGGCTACAAGAACTCTGGGCAACAACCTAACTAATATAAAATGTGCCCTTCTACTGGCAGGGCATAATATTCCTAAATCCAAAAAGGTCCCAGGAACTAGCTCCCTATTTTCTATAGTGACACCGAGTGGAGAACATGTCTGTGCCCCTAGACTGCAGCAACAATTGCTCACTGGACTGTAGTAAATAGATCCTCTTCTGCGTGGATCACTTTAGATAAAAGCATTTTTGTGCCTTCCCTCCGCACTTCTACTGCCCAAGATTTACACCTCTCATGGGTCTGTTTTGTGGTTTTATAACAACACATTAGGCTTTTCTTCATCATTAACCATCCCATTACTGTGCATAGGAGACTCTGTGCAGAATCACCAGGGACACTTCTGGCACCTAGTGACCTACTTAAATCTGAGCCCTGCATGGGATCATTGCTGGATGGTCTTTCAGTTTGTTATTTGTTATCCTTGATCCTGAATCTGCTTGACTCAGTTATTGACCCGGCTTTTGTCTGACTTGCCTCTGGATTACCCCCACCTCTGCTCATCTGACGTTGACCTTGATGCTGCTCGTGATTTGGCGCCTTCTTGGTTGGCTGTTACCAAACTCAGCTTATGACCCAGCTCTGCTCTCTACTAGTCTAGGTGGCTCATCACTGTAGTTCTGCGGACCTGACACCAACTCCAAGTCTGCCATTCCAGCTTCCTGATATCTCCACCTCTCCATTGCCCTAGCAGTCCTTGTCTCAACACGGCACATGGCGTGAAAGAGCCCCTGAATAATTTTCTACCTGTTCTTGTCCCAAAAAACAGTCCCTCGGCCTTATAATGTTCCATTTTTTCAAAGAAAGAAAGGGGAGGAAGGTGTAGAAATCCTGTGCACTGAACTTAAGACCGATGAGAGCTTTTCATCGTCTATTCCGATCGTGTGTATGCCTCATTGGACTTCTTTTTTCGAAAATTCTGGCGAACCTAGAAATGAAACGTGTTCAAAATATTTCCGACTGAACCAATTCCTATCTGGAAACCCACTCGTCTGTATGCTGTTTCGACGGACCAAAAACGACGCATGCTCTGAAGCAAGTACGAAACGGAAGCTATTGGCTACTGGCTATTGCACTTCCTTTTTCTAGTCCTGTCCTACGCGTTGTACGTCACTTCGTTCTGGACGGTCGGACTTCAGTGTGACCGTGTGTAGGCAAGACCGCTTAAGGGGAATTCTGTCGGAGTTCCGCTGGAGAAACCTTCGGAGTTTATTCCGACGGCAAAACCGGTCGT
Organism: Lithobates clamitans; assembly: GCA_037952925.1. Taxonomy (NCBI): domain Eukaryota; kingdom Metazoa; phylum Chordata; class Amphibia; order Anura; family Ranidae; genus Lithobates; species Lithobates clamitans. The sequence goes on along the minus strand of JBBGZY010001113.1, from coordinate 892,744 downwards.
GTGTACAGGGGATAAAGGTCATAGAGAATCCCAGGTCCTGCACTGTGCTTGCAGGCCTTCTGGAAAAATCTCAATACACATAGTTTCTCATAGTGGGAAAAACACTGAAGTGACAATACACAAATACAGATAAAAAAATAAATAAAAAATAAATAAGAAGAACACTAAATTAATTACACTGAACTAGCCTAAATACCCCCTTTCCCACCTCCCCCTCCAAGAAAACACACTCTCCACATGAAGAAATAAAATAAAAAGTAGATTTTATTTTTTAAGTAGAATAAAACTCAGCAGCTCAATGAGTGATATTTCGAGTTCTTATCTCAGCAGAATTTTGCTTGACACCTGACAGCAAAATCAATTTTGCTAAAATCACTCCATTCATACTTACTCGTCGACAGGTTTATTTTTTTGCGTTCTGTTCACTTTTCTAATAAGTATTTTATCATAGTTGAAAAAAACAACAAATAAAAAGCTGAACTGACAGTACACATATCAAGATCAATAAAAAAATAAATAAAAGAATACAAAGAACACTAAATAAAATACACTGAACTGTCTTAAATAACCCCCTCCGGCCCAAAAAAAAAAACACACTCGCCAAATAAAAATAAAACAAAATAAAGAATAGATTTTATTTTTCAAACAAATGAAAACTAAGCAGATCAATGAGCGATATTGCAAGTTTTCGTTTCAATCCAGCATCCAAATAAGGAAACATAAGAAGGAAAAGATTTTATATGAAATTTTTTGTTTCAGCACAATTTTGCTGATGCCTGACAGCAAAATCAATTTTGCCAAACTCAATCGGCTCATCCTTACTTGTCGACAGATTTATTTTAGTGTAACTTTCACTTTCACTGAGCTACCCTATACCCCTCCCCCCCCCCCAAAAAAAAAATCAGAATTAGGAAATATAATAAGGAGTAGATATTATTTGCACATTTTTGTTTCAGCAAAATTTTGCTGGCACCTGACAGCAAAATCAATTTTGCCAAAAGCGCTCCACTCATCCACATTTGTCAACACATTTATTTTAGTGTAACTTTCACTTGTTAAATAAGTATTTTTTTTCACAGTGGACAAAAAAAAATACCTAAAGTGATAGTACACAAATAATGATCAATAAGAAATAAATAAAAAAAGGACAAACAACACTAAATTAAATACACTTAACTAGCCTATATACCCCCCCCCCCCCAAAAAAAAAATTAAAAATTAAAAAAATAAAATACAAATATAAAAAGGAGTAGATATTATAGGTTTTTGCTTCAGCAAAATGTTACTGGCGCCTGACAGCAAAATCAATTTTTCCAAAATCACTCTGCTGACACACACGGGCGGACTTTTCGACTGGACTGGTCCGATTGACTTTCTGACGGACTTTCGACGGACTTCCGACTGACTTTTTAACGAACGGACTTGCCTACACACGATCACACCAAAGTCCAATGGATTCGTACGTGATGACGTACACCGGACTAAAATAAGGAAGTTGATAGCCAGTAGCCAATAGCTGCCCTAGCGTCGGTTTTTGTCCGTCGCACTAGCATACAGACGAGCGGATTTCTGGGACCGGCGGAGTTACGACGTAAAGATTTGAAGCATGTTCCAAATCTAAAGTCCGTCAGACTTTCGACAGAAAAAGTCCGCTGAAGGTCCGATGAAGCCCACACACGTTCAGATTGTCCGCCAGACTCGGCCCTTCGGACCAGTCCGATAGAAAAGTCCGCTCGTGTGTACGCGGCATAACATTCACTTGTCTAAGTATTTTTTTTCATAGTGGGGGAAAACAAACTAAAGTGACAGTACACAAATAAAGATCAATCAATAAAAAAAAATGACAAAGAACACTAAATTAAATGCACTGAACTACCCTATATATCTCCCCCCCCCCCAAAAAAAAAACAAAACAAAACAAAAACAATAAAAAGAAACAAACAAAAAAAAGCAAATAAAGAAATATAATAAAGAGTAAATATTATTTTCAAATTTTTTGTTTCAGCAAAATTTTGCTGACACCTGACAGCAAAATCAATTTTGCCAAAATCACTCTGCTCATCCTTACTCATCGACAGATTTATTTTAGTGTAACATTCACTTGTCTAAGTATTTTTTCATAGTGAGGGGAAGAAAAACTGAGGTCAATAAAGATCAATAAATAAAAAAAGACAAAGAACACTAAATTAAATACACTGAACTACCCTATATACCCCCCCCCCCCCCCCAAAAAAAAAAGTAAATAAGGAAATATAATAAGGAGTAGATATTATTTTCAACTTTTTTATTTCAGCAAAATTTTGCTGACACCTGACAGCAAAATCAATTTTGCCAAAATCACTCATATTCAATCAATCATAGTGGGGGAAAACAAACTAAAGTGACAGTACACAAATAAAAAATCAATAAAAAAGAAATAAAAAAAAATGACAAAGAACAATAAATTAAATGCACTGAACTACTCTATATATTCCCCCCCCTCCAAAAAAAAAAAAAAAAAAAAACAGAAAAAACAAAACAAAACAAACAAAAAAAAAAAGCAAATAAGGAAATATAATGAGTAGATGTTATTTTAACATTTTTTGTTTCAGAAAAATTTTGCTGACACCTGACGGCAAAATCAATTTTGCCAAAATCACTCCGCTCATCCTTACTTGTCGACAGATATATTTTAGTGTAACATTCACTTGTCTAAGTATTTTTTCATAGTTGGGGGGGGGGGGGGAAACAGTACACAATTAAAAGATCAATAAAAAAGAAATTTAAAAAAATGACAAAGAACAATAAATTAAATGCACTGAACTACCCTATATATCTCCCCCCCCCACACCAAAAAACAAAACAAAACAAAACAAAAAAAGCAAATAAGGAAATATAATAAGTAGATATTATTTTCACATTTTTTGTTTCAGAAAAATTTTGCTGACACCTGACGGCAAAATCAATTTTGCCAAAATCACTCCGCTCATCCTTACTTGTCGACAGATTTATTTTATTGTAACATTCACTTGTCTAAGTATTTTTTCATGGGGGGGTGGGGGGGGGACCAGTACACAAATAGAGATCAATAAAAAATAAAATTTTAAAAAATGACAAAAACCACTAAATTAAATACACCGAACTATCCTAACGCCCCCACCAAAGGAAAACATTTGCCCAAATAAAAATAAGCATAGATTTTATTTTCCAAGCAGATTAAAGCTAAGCAGCTTAATGGGTGATATTGTGAGTTTTCCTTTCAGCAAAATGTTGCTGACGCCTCACAGCAAAATCAATTTCCCCAAAGCCAACTGCACTTATCCGTACTCGTCGAAAAGGTTTATTTTAATGTAACTTTCACTTGTCTTAATAAGCATTTAATTGAGAGAAAAATGATGAATCTACTTATTAGCAGAATATCAATTTTGTCTGCAGCTGCTAAAGGTGTGTTTGCTCATTATGTTACATTTTATCATTTATTACTTCAATTATCTCTTATTTTCTCCTGCTCTGCCTTCCTTCCTGTGTATTTCTATAGACTATGTACCAACAATTGCATTTATCCTCCTCCGTTCGGCAGACTCGCCTGCTTCCCTTGTGTTTTCCTCCTGTGATTTTTCTCTTTCGCTCACGCACACACTGGGGAGAAGTTTAATGCGATTTTTGATAAATGTGTGGAAGAAGGGTCGTTTTCCCTTGACAGGAAATTATTTAAAATCTATTTACCAGCAGAAGTGCCTGGAGTAGCCGCTGTATATACTGTTCTACATCATACAAGTGTATTTGGTTCTGCCTTACGCAGTGTCCTTTCATGCTGAAAATATTTTTTCAGACACGATCAATGATTGTATTACCTGCAAAGTATATATTCCCAGTAGGATTCCTACATGACTGTCTGCCCAGCTATAATAGGTGACTGGGGGGCACAGGCCACAATTATTGTTTATGTGTTCAAAAAAATCCATGAATTCTTCAATTCCATAAATAGTCAAAAAAAAAAAAAAAAAAGACAGAAAAGTTAACTACTTGTCTACCAAGGCAATTTATAAAAAAATAAAAAAAAAATCGCACACGTTAAAATCTGCATTTTTTTTGTTGGAAATAAAAAAATAAAACACAGGGAGCATGGAGAACAAAATAGTGGCAGTTGCAACTTACACTATATTGTCTAAAGTATTGGGACGCCTGCCTTTACACTCACATGAACTTTAATGGCATCCCAGTCTTAGTCCGCAGGGTTCAGTATTGAGTTGGCCCACCCTTTGCAGCTATAACAGCTTCAATTGGGCATGGAGTTCACCAGAGCTTCACAGGTTACCACTGGAGTCCTCTTCCCCTCCTCCATGATGACATCACGGAGCTGGTGGATATTAGAGACCTTGCGCTCCTCCACCTTCCGTTTGAGGATGCCCCACAGATGCTCAATAGGGTTTAGGTCTGGAGACATGCTTGGCCAGTCCATCACCTTTACCTTCAGCTTCTTTAGCAAGGCAGTGGTCGTCTTGGAGGTGTGTTTGGGGTCGTTATCATGTTGGAATACTGCCCTGCAGCCCAGTCTCTGAAGGGAGGGGATCATGCTCTGCTTCAGTATGTCACAGTACATGTTGGAATTCATGGTTCCCTCAATGATCTGTAGTTCCCCAGTGCCGGCAGCACTCATGCAGCCCCAGACCATGACACTCCCACCACCATGCTTGACTGTAGGCAAGGCACACTTGTCTTTGTACTCCTCACCTGGTTGCCCCCACACACGCTTGTCACCATCTGAACCAAATAAGTTTATCTGGGTCTCATCAGACCACAGGACATGGTTCCAGTAATCCATGTCCTTAGTCTGCTTGTCTTCAGAAAACTGTTTGGGGCTTTTTTGTGCATCATCTTTAGAAGAGGCTTCTTTCTGGGAAGACAGCCTTGCAGACCAATTTGATGCAGTGTGCGGCGTATGGTCTGAGCACTGACAGGCTGACCCCCCACCCCTTCAACCTCTGCAGCAAAGCTGGCAGCACTCATACATCTATTTCCCAAAGATAACTTCTGGATATGACGCTGAGCATGTGCACTCAACTTCTTTGGTTGACCATGGCGAGGCCTGTTCTGAGTGGAGCCTGTTCCGTTAAACCGCTGTATGGTCTTGGCCACCATGCTGCAGCTCAGTTTCGGGGTCTTGGCAATCTTCTTATAGCCTAGGCCATCTTTATGTAGATCAACAGTTCTTTTTTTCAGATCCTCAGAGAGTTCTTTGCCATGAGGTGCCATGTTGAACTTCCAGTGACCAGTATGAGAAAGTGAGAGCGATAACACCAAATTTAACACACCTGCACCCCATTCACACCTGAGACCTTGTAACACTAACGAGTCACATGACACCGGGGAGGGAAAATGGCTAATTGAGCCCAATTTGGACATTTTCACTTAGGGGTGTACTCACTTTTGTTGCCAGCGGTTTAGACATTAATGGCTGTGTGTTGAGTTATTTTGAGGGGACAGCAAATTTACACTGTTATACAAGCTGTACACTCACTACTTTACATTGTAGCAAAGTGTCATTTCTTCAGTGTTGTCACATGAATATAATAAAATATTTACAAAAATGTGAGGGGTGTACTCACTTTTGTGAGATACTGTATAGGTAGATAGATAGATAGATAGATAGATAGATAGATAGATAGATAGATAGATAGATAGATAGATAGATAGATAGATAGATAGATAGATAGATAGATAGATAGATAGATAGATAGATAGATAGATAGAAAAATATATATATTTATATATAGATAGATATATATATATAGATAAATATATAGATATATATCTATATATATCTATATATATCTAAATATATCTATAGAAATATATATATATTTCTATAGATATACATAGATATAGATATATATCTATATATATCTATATCTATATATTTCTATATATAAATATATAAATATTTTTTTTATTCAGCCAAAGTTTAGTGGAGCTTTTCTGGAATTTGCTCTTACCTGCACTTGAAGTCAGAACCTGCCTGTGCACTCTGGCAGGGGAATCAGGATCACACAACTGGCTGAACAGGCATATGTACCGTATATACTCGAGTATAAGTCGAATTTTTCAGCACATTTTTTTGTGCTGAAAGTGCCCCCCTCGACTTATACTGGAGTCAAGCACTTTTCTGCAGCAAAAAATGTCATTTTCTGAACCGACTTTGGGGCCCCGTATCTCAGGCACACTTGGTGCTAGGAACCCCAAATTTGGTGTGCAGACCCAGTGGAACTGGTCCCATAACATATCCAAAGCTGGGGTTCCTAGCACCAAGTGGCCCTGAGATACGGGGCCCCAAACCGGTTCAGAAAATGTCATTTTCTGCTGCAGAAAAGTGCTTGACACAGTTGACCGAATTTGGGGCCCTGTATCTTGGGGCCACTTAGTACTAAGAACCCCAAATTTGGTGTGCAAACCCAGTGGAACTAGCACCATAAAATTTCTAAAGCTGGGGTTCCTAGCACCAAGTGGCCCCGAGATACAGGGCCCCAAACCAGTTTGGAAAATGTCATTTTCTGCTGCAGAAAAGTGCTTGACATTTTCTGAACTGATTTTTGGGGCCCTGTATCTCAGGGCCACTTAGTGCTAGTAACCCCAGCTTTGGAAATTTTATGGTGCTAGTTCCACTGGGTTTGCACACCAAATTTGGGGTTCTTAGCACTAAGTGGCCTCCAGATACAGGGCCCCAAATTCCGTCAACTGTGTCCATCTGCAGCAATGTCATTTCGGGACCCTTTGGGTTCAGAGACCCCAAATTTTGACTGCAGCTAGGGGGCATCTAGGAACCCTTAACTACCGAGTTTGAAGTTCAGGGGACCTATGGCTGCAAATGGGCACAGTGAGGCATGCAAATGGGCACAGTGATGCTGCAAATGGGCATTGTTGACCCTCTTTTCCACTTACAGTAGCTGTGCATTTCTCACCCTCGTCTTATACTCGGGTCAATAAGTTTTTCCCATTTTTTTGTGGTAAATTAGGGCCTCGACTTATACTCGGAACGACTTATACTCGAGTATATACGGTATTATACACATTTTACTAAAGTATTTAGCAATTTTCGAAATTCTTTAAAAAACAAAACAAGACACTACGTCAGTTTTTATGGGCTTTTGATTGTCACGTTGAAGATGAAGTGTCAGCCGGCATACAATGACAGATTCTCCTCTCTCCGCTTACATACAGAATCTTATTAAACCTCATCCGTCATGCAGACTGACAAGGATCACAACTGGCAAAGCAGTCCCTGAAAATGTTCCCCATGACAGGTTACACGGCACGGTTCACATGGCGGTAACGAGGTCGGCTCCAGATTTCCAGGCGGTGACATAGGCGTATAATATGCTTCATTCAGGGTGGAATTACTAGGAGAAGCCCGAGCTTATAGGCATAGGGGTGCACAGCCTATGGAATTAGGATATGCACTCTAAAGCTCAAACATACGTGTGTGTGTCTACATATATATGACTCCGGCACATTGAAAGAGAAGTGCATAAACACCTCTTATGGCAGAGCCAGTGAGAGGGAGATCTTTCCCATCTTCCTGCCAGCACACAGAGTGATAATGCACATGGGGTGATTAGGGTGTGCCCAGGCACACCTAGCACACCCTGTGCACACGCCTATGCTTATAGGTCAGTGTATACCCATATCACCAACATTATACTGTGCACAGGGGCATGCCCATAGGTGCCATAGATACAAGACGAGAGTAAGGGGTCTATTGAGCACTTCAGCCCCAGAAGAATTTAACCCCTTCCTAACCAGAGCACTTTTTACGATTTGGCACTGCGTCGCTTTAACTGACAATTGCGCGGTCGTGCGACGTTGCACCCAAACAAAATTGACATCCTTTTTTTCCCACAAATAGAGCTTTCTTTTGGTAGTATTTGATCACCTCCGCGGTTTTTATTTTTTGCGCTATAAACAAAAAAATAGCGACATTATTAAGCATTATTTTGTACTTTTTGCTGTAATAAATATCCCCATTTTTTTTTTAAAAAAAGCAATTTTTTTCCTCAGTTTAGGCCGATTTGTATTCTTCTACATATTTTTGGTAAAAAAAAAAAAAAATCGTAATAAGCGTATATTGATTGGTTTTTGCGCAACAGCTATAGCGTCTACAAAATAGGGGATAGTTTTATGGCATTTTTATTACTATTTTTTTTTTTACTAGTAATGGCGGCGATCTGCGTTTTTTATCGTGACTACGACATTATGGCGGACACATCGGACAATTTTGACACATTTTTGGGACCATTGGCATTAATACAGCAATCAGTGCTATAAAATGCATTGTTTACTGTAAAAATGTCACTGGCAGTGAAGGGGTTAACACTAGGGGGCGATCAAGGGGTTAACTGTGTTCCCTGGGCGGTGATTCTAACTGAAGGGGGAGGGGACTGACTAGAGGAAGTGACGGATCGTGGTTCCTAGCTAATAGGAACACACGATCTGTCACTCCTGTCAGAACAGAACAGGGAAGTGTGTGTTTACACACCCTAGGGAATAAAATGGCGCTCGTTGCAACTTTTTATCTCGCACGGGAACAATTTTTCAATCATGTTTTTTTGGGAAAAAAAAAACAGTTTCACGATTTAAAAAATAACAGTAAAGTTAGCCCAATTTTTTTTTGTATAATGTGAAAGATGATGTTACGCCGAGTAAATAGATACCCAACATGCCACGCTTTAAAATTGCGCACACTCGTGGAATGACGCCAAACTTCGGTACTTAAAAATCTCCATTGGCAACGCTTTAAACATATTTACAGGTTACATGTTTAGAGTCGCAGAGGAGGTCTAGTGCCAGAATTGTTGCCCGCGCTCTAACGCATGCGGCGATACCTCACATATGTGGTTTGAACAGCATTTACATATGTGGGCGGGACTTAAATTTGCGTTCGTATCTGAGCGCGAGCTACCGGGGACAGGGGCGTTTTAAATTATTACATACTTACCTTCTCTGTGTAATGGTTTTGCATAGAGAAGCTCCGATCTTTTTTCTGTTCGGATCCCTCGCCGGTGCCCCTCCAGCAGTGCCCCCCAGAGAAAGCCACTTGCCCTGGGGGCATCGCTGCATGCTCGCTCCCGAGCTGCTGCTCCATCCATAAGAAACGTCAAGCCACGGCTCGGCCCCCGCCCCACCCTCTCTCCTTATTGGCTCACTGGCTGTAAATTGACAGCAGCGGGAGCCAATGGGCTCCCACTGCTGTCTCAGCCAATGAGGGAGGGAGAGTCCCCATATAGCCGAGACTTTTGTGAACATCGCTGGATCGGTAGGGGCTCAGGTAAGGATTGGGGGGGGGGGGCTTGGGGCGCTGCACACAGAAGGTTTTTTTTACCTTCATACATAGCATGCATGAAGGTAAAAAGCCTTCAGTCTTTACAATCACTTAAAGCACCCCTGCTAAAACAATTCCTAAACTTTCTATATGGGCTATTCGTCATTAGGTAAAGCGGTATTAAATCTGTGAAGGACCCCGGTACTCAAGAGGAGTATGTCCAGCATATAAGCTTCCCTTGCCTGGTAACAGAACAATACGAGATCCTGCAGCCCAGCCAATCACTAGTCGGAACACAGTGTAGGGTGGTGAAAAACATAATAAAATAGTTTACTGAAAATCCACAGAGAATTTATATCACACAAAATCAGATAAAAGCTTGATCATATTATCGCATGCAAAGGACACAGTATACAGGAATATACAGTGCCTTGCTAAAGTATTCACCCCCTTGGCTTTTTACCTATTTTGTTACATTACAGCCTTTAGTTCAGTGTTTTTTAATCTGAATTATATGTGATGGTTTAGAACACAAAAGTCTAAGTTGGTGAAGTAAAATTAGATAAATATATACATAAAACTATTTTTCAAAAATAAAAAACTGATAATTGGCATGTGCGTATGTGTTCACCCCCTTTGTTATGAAGCCCATAAAAAGCTCTGGTGCAACCAATTACCTTTAGAAGTCACATAATTAGTGAAATGATGTCCACCTGTGTGCAATCTAAGTGTCACATGATCTGTCATTACATAGACACACCTTTCTGAAAGGCCCCAGAGGCTGCAACACCTAAGCAAGAGGCACCACTAACCAAACACTGCCATGAAGACCAAGGAACTCTCCAAACAAGTAAGGGACAATGTTGTTGAGAAGTACAAGTCAGGGTTAGGTTATAAAAAAAATATCCAAATCTTTGATGATCCCTAGGAGCACCATCAAATCTATCATAACCAAATGGAAAGAACATAGCACAACAGCAAACCTGCCAAGAGACGGCCGCACACCAAAACTCACGGACCGGGCAAGGAGGGCATAAATCAGAGAGGAGCACAGAGACCTAAGGTAACCCTGGAGGAGCTGCAGAGTTCCACAGCAGAGACTGGAGTATCTGTACATAGGACCACAATAAGCTGTACGATACATAGAGTTGGGCTTTATGGCAGAGTGCCCAGAAGAAAGCCATTACTTTCAGCAAAAAACAAAATGAGTTTGCGAAAAGGCATGTGGGAGACTCCCAAAATGTGTGGAGGAAGGTGCTCTGGTCTGATGAGACTAAAATGTAACTTTTTGGCCATCAAAGAAAACGCTATGTCTGGCGCAAACCCAACACATCACATCACCCATTGAACACCATCCCCACTGTCAAACATGGTGGTGGCAGCATCATGATGTGGGGATGTTTTTCAGCAGTCGGGACTGAGAAACTGGTCAGAGTTGAGGGAAAGATGGATGGTGCTAAATACAGGGATATTCTTGAGCAAAACCTGTAGCACTCTGTGTGTGATTTGAGGCTAGGATGGAGGTTCACCTTCCGGAAGGACAATGACCCCAAACACCCTGCTAAAGCAACACTTGAGTGGTTTAGACCCGTTTCACACCGAGGGAGTTTTGCAGGCGCTATAGCGTTAAAAATAGCGCCTGCAATCCGCCCTCAAACAGCTGCTCCATTGGCAGGACGTCAGGAAAAGTCCTGCCAGCAGCTTCTTTGGAGCGGTGAAAGAGCGGTGTGTTTACCGCTCCTCCACAGCTGCTCCCCATTAAAATCAATGGGGCAGCGCTGCAATACCGCCGGCAAAATGCTGCTCCAGCAGCATTTTGCAGGCGGATTTAACCCCTTTGATAGTGGGGGGTTTAAACCGCCCCACTAGCGGACGAATAGCGCAGCTAAAACGACGGTAAGCGGCGCTAAAAATAGCGACTCTTTACCGCCGACGTCCCCCCGCGGCTCAGTGTGAAAGCCCTCTTAAGGGGAACCATGTAAATGTGTTGGAATGGCCTAGTCAAAGCCCAGACCTCAATCCAATAGAAAATCTGTGGTCAGACTTAAAGATTGCTGTTCACAAGCACAAACCATCCAACTTGAAGGAGCTGGAGCAGTTTCACAAGGAGGAATGGGGCAAAAATCCCAGTGGTAAGATGTGGCAAGCTCATAGAGACTTATCCAAAGCGACTTGGAACTGTGATAGCCTCAAAAGTTGGCTCTACAAAGTATTGACTTTAGGGGGGTGAATAGTTATGCACATTGACTGTTTCTGTTATTTTGTCCTATTTGTTGTTTGCTTCACATTAAAAAAAAAAACATCTTCAAAGTTGTGGGCATGTTCTGTAAAGTAAATGATGCAAATCCTCAAACAATCCATGTTAATTCCAGGTTGAGGCAAAAAAACATGAAATATGCCAAGGGGGGTGAATACTTTTGCAAGGCACTGTAATTAACATTAATTAAGGAACAACCACCATATAGTTTATGCTAATCTACATCTAGCAACTAGTAGCTGACAGCGATATAATTAACATGAGCTAATTAACTAGGCACTTAAACCAGCTTAGGTGACCAGGCCATTTGGCACCTACAACCCTGAATACAAAATACGGTACAATACACATTATTACAAGTAAAAACACATCAACGAGAAGACAGACAGAAGCAATAGAGGATCCAATTAACAATGGGAGGAAGACACTTAGGAGGCGCACTATGTGAGAGACCTACTTACAATAAATACATTATGGCAGGCGACCCCAGTGGTTTGAGCTCTTTACATTAACATCTACAGTCATTGCTAGTTTGAGGCATAGAGGCCCCAAATATGGATATGGAACCTCCAGTTCCCGGAGTCTGTGTGTTTTGAGATGACGTGGACATGAATCTGAAGCAAGATCACTCCAAGGGTCCCCCAGGCACACACCTCCCAAAGAGAAGTGTTCCCTTAAAGCCAGGGCCCATAGTCAGCAGGCAAGAGGCCACCCTGTAGTCCCCTCCAAAAAAACCCAGTCCTGGCTGGGTCTGTTACAAAATCCAAAACCAAAGATGTAACCTATTGCATCTTACTAATCATTAGAGGTGATGGCTGCATTAGTTTTCTTTCTCTGGGCTTCTTTTTTTTATCTCTATTCTCCTGGTGATCCTGTTCCTTGTAAGCACATAAACTACACATTCACCTGTGCTGCTTCTCCCTTCCCCAGCCTGAGCTCTGCTGTACAGAGATTGCAAAGTTGGTACCAACTCAAATTCCGGCATTTGTACTGCTTGCATTGTGTCTTTTATACAGGGCAGTTTTTTCCACTGGGCAAGGTGGGCAGTTGCCCGGGGGCCCAACTTGCCTGGAGGGCCCCATCCAGGGCCGATCCTCAGTGCTGCAATCTGCTGCTTAAGTTGACTGACTGCACTGGTTGCTCACTTGCTAGATTTGCCGGTCGTCTGGCATCTAGCTAGCAACCAGTGACGTCAGTAAGAGGCCGCGACCGCCCCAGCATTCATAGCGCGTCGCGGCCGCCCCTAGAGGCTAGTGAACAAGCTCCGCCCACCTCTGCCATGTTCTTCAGACAGCGTGTAGAGGGAGCAGAGTGGAAAGACGGCCCTAATTGATAGCTGGCGCTGCCTTGCTGCTGTGAGTGACACACTGTACTGCACCAGGCCGGCGGCCTGAAGTAAGTCTAACACTGTCTACGTAATTAAGTTCAAGTTGTGCATCAAACACAGCCAGTCTGTGCCCCTCAAAAGCTGCCACTGTGCCCATCAAACACAGCCACTGTGCCCATCAAAGCTGCCACTGTGCCCATCAAACACAGCCACTGTGCCCATCAAACACAGCCACTGTGCCCATCAAACACAGCCACTGTGCCCATCAAACGCAGCCACTGTGCCCATCAAACACAGCCACTGTGCCCATCAAAGCTGCCACTGTGCCCATCAAACACAGCCACTGTGCCCATCAAAGCTGCCACTGTGCCCATCAAACACAGCCACTGTGCCCATCAAAGCTGCCACTGTGCCCATCAAACACAGCCACTGTGCCCATCAAAGCTGCCACTGTGCCCATCAAACACAGCCACTGTGCCCATCAAAGCTGCCACTGTGCCCATCAAACACAACCACTGTGCCCATCAAAAGTTATATTGTCCAAACATTGTGTTAATGTTTAAACACTGATTTTGTTGGAAGTACCAATAAATATAGCCTTATTGATAATTTGCATTTTTATTCTTGTGCGTGATTGTGTAGACAGGACCCCAGTGCACTGTATTGCCCGGGGGCCTATAATGCTCTTAAGATGGCCCTGCTTTTATATCTACCTGGGGTTCACCTTCTACATGAAAAGTAAATGTGATGCTAAGTACCTTTTAATGCAGTGACGGTGCTCCCTGTCTGTGATTTTCTGGCTGTGGCCATCCTGAGTAAGGGCAGATGATTCATCATGTAGCATTTACTCCCTGGAATCATAGGTGTGCGCAGCCTATTGTATTAGGGTGTGCACCTCAAAGCTCCAACACATATGCATTTGTGACATATTAACTGGCCTCTTCCCCACTCGTCACCCTAAAACAATGGGGGTGAGCAGGTGAGCACACAAGGAGACCTGGGCAGCAGAAAGAAAAGGAACTGGGACAAGAGCGGTGGCATACATTGGTACCAATCCCCTGTATTTTCCTCCCGTGGCAGCTGAATATTGGCGAGAGGAAGAGGAGGAGAAGCCTACTTTCAGCCGCTGCAGAAGAAAATCCAGATCGGTCCATTAATTTCCACTCCTGCTGCCTATCCTGTCCAGGTTCTGGGGGTTGGCAAGTAAGGATCGCGGCTTACCTGTCACCTGCTCACAATTGATGGGTTGCCATTGCCAACTCTAGGATTAGGGTGTGCCCAGGCACACCTGGCACACCCCTTGCGCACACCTATGCCTGGAATCTATCTGCCCTTAGCGCAAGCATGCAGGCAGGAGGGTGTGCTTAGCTGAGAAAGCCCCTCATCCCTTCCTGATGACTCCTGGAAAGCATGACATCATTTCATCATTTTCATAGTTGCCAACATTTCAAAAATATTTGTAGGGACACTTTTTTTAAGAAAGTCAGTGTAGGCGGAGTAGTATGGTAATTAGGGGTGGGGCAACCATTTTGTGGGTGGGGCTAAAATGATTTTTTTTGTGGTGACAAAAATGGGTGTGGTTAAAAATTATGCTACATATCGGGCGTGGCTTAAATGGGGCGGGATTAAAACTTTAATAATGTATATACTGTATGAAGAACACAGCCTGCTGCTATCTATGGGGCGGTCGGATGGAAACGGACTGGATGTCTGATCCGCTAGATGGATGGGGAACGAATCCGCATCCGTCTGTATTCCTCTGAATTGGTTAGGCGTATAAAAAAGAAACGGGAACAAAGAGAAGTTCCCAAAGAATTCTTCAGAGAGGACATAGCCGGTATTAAAGGTAAAATAAAATCTTTATTAGAAAAGTTCACATAACACTAGCAATTGCTAAATAATCCTACTAGACCTCCACCACGTACATCTAAAAATTGTACAATTGTCTTAAGGACATAGGTGGCCACCACAGTCAGACATAGAGGCCTCACAGACACCACACCCTATTAGTTTCTCTATATTGGATCCTGGTTCAGTTATGTCGATAAGAGAACAGATAATAGCAGCACGGCAATTTCACTGGATAGTCAAAGATGGATATAGTAGGATACACAAGTTCATAGATGTAGACTCCAATTAGAGGACTTGCAAGATTAATGGTGCCCACTTGGCATCAAGAAATACATGTATTTCTCCCAGAATTGACTTCATATGAACCAAACGTTCAGTGAGAGCGGGAGGATTCCCTCTGAGAAATGACAAGCCATGTACAGTATCTCACAAAAGTGAGTACGCCCCTCACATTTTTGTAAATATTTTCTTTTATCTTTTCATGTGACAACACTGAAGAAATGACACTTTGCTACAATGTAAAGTAGTGAGTGTACAGCTTGTATAACAGTGTAAATTTGCTGTCCCCTCAAAATAACTCAACACACAGCCATTAATGTTTCCAACCGCTGGCAACAAAAGTGAGTACACCCCTAAGTGAAAATGTCCAAACTGGGACCAATTAGCCATTTTCCCTCCCCGGTGTCACGTGACTCGTTAGTGTTACAAGGTCTCAGGTGTGAATGGGGAGCAGGTGTGTTAAATTTGATGTTATCGCTCTCACTCTCTCATACTGGTCACTGAAAGTTGGGCCCAAAGTGTTAATATTTTGTGTGGCCACCATTATTTTCCAGCACTGCCTTAACTCTCTTGGGCATGGAGTTCACCAGAGCTTCACAGGTTGCCACTGGAGTCCTCTACCACTCAAACTTCCGTTTGAGGATGCCCCACAGATGCTCAATAGGGTTTAGGTCTGGAGACATGCTTGGCCAGTCCATCACCTTTATCCTTTCTTAGCAAGGCAGTGGTCGTCTTGGAGGTGTGTTTGGGGACGTTATTATGCTGGAATACTGCCCTGTGGCCCAGTCCATGAAGGGAGGGGATCATGCTCTGCTTGAGTAGGTCACAGTACATGTTGGCATTCATGGTTCCCTCAATGAACTGTAGCTCCCCAGTGCCGGCAGCACTCATGTAGCCTCAGACCATGACACTCCCACCACCATGAATGACTGTAGACAAGACACACTTGTCTTTGTACTCCTCACCTGGTTGCTGCCACACACACTTGACACCATCTGAACCAAATAAGTTTATCTTGGTCTCATCAGACCACAGGACATGGTTCCAGTAGTCCATGTCCTTAGTCTGCTTGTCTTCAGCAAACTGTTTGCGGGCTTTCTTGCGCATCATATTTAGAAGTGGATTCCATCTGGGACGACAGCCATGCAGACCAATTTGATGCAGTGCGTATGGTCTGAGCACTGACAGGCTGACCCCCCACCCCTTCAACCTCTGAAGCAATGCTGGCAGCACTCATATGTCTATTTCCCGAAGACAACCTCTGGATATGACACTGAGCACGTGAACTCAACTTCTTTGGTGGACCATGGCAAGGCCTGTTCTGAGTGGAACCTGTCCTGTTAAACCTCTGTATGGTCTTGGCCACCGTGCTGCAGCTCAGTTTCAGGGTCTTGGCAATCTTCTTATAGCCTAGGCCATCTTTATGTAGAGCAACAATTCTTTTTTTCAGATTCTCAGAGAGTTCTTTTCCATGAGGTGTCATGTTGAACTTCCAGTGACCAGTATGAGAGAGTGAGAGCGATAACACCAAATTTAACACACCTGCCCCCCATTCACACCGGAGACCTTGGATTTTAACTTAAAACCAACAAATGTCAGAAAAGGGTTTAGTGTTTAAGTGGTTAAACTTTACTCATTTACACACAAAGTCTATTCCTTTTACAAATTGTTACAATGTTTATTCCACTGCTAAAGAATGTTGTGATTCTTGGCAGACTGACCATTTTTTTTCTTTTTTTCTTTTGATGACTGTGGCTTCAGGAGAGCAGAGAGAATTCTTTGCATAGCAAGAATGGTGAAACACTTTTGTCAAGATCACAACAGGGAAAAAATCGCGATAACGATTCTTGACGATTAATCATGCAGCTCTAATACATAGGCAATTTATATTCTGCCTGGCCCGGTACCTTCTAATACTAAAGTCAAGATCTGCTGGGACCTGGCGTGTTTCCATCAAACTCCTATTCTGTAACAATGTCCTTAACACACAGCAGAAAACCAATCTCTCTTTTTACCACCTGTCATAATTGAAAAGCCGCTACCATTTTTTTCCGGAGGAACGGCATCCATAAGGTCCGGACTTTTCCGCCGGTGCAGCCCTGGCAGTGAAGTGAAAGCAAATTAATTTTGGGTGGTGTGTCTGGAGTCTGCTTGTGAGCTGCCTGTCAGCCCCGAGGACGGTGCTTTGATATTGACAATGGAAGAGTGGCGCTAAGTAGTAAATTCGGAGACGTCTGTCCCCGTTGATGCTCAGGGGGCGATAATGCCGTTAGTGCTGTGGCAGCTCGCAGAGGTCTACTTAGCAATGTATGCAACAGCTGCCTGCAAAGCTAAATGTCTGCAGCTGTTTTTGCTGACGCTTATGGGAATCTGCCTGGATGGAGAATAATAAACTTGACTCCAAAACTTAAAGCGGTATTAACCCCTCCCCCCCCAAAAAAAAATGTGTTATATTGCAGCTTACCAATCCTTAGATTTTGTGGCTGCATTCGTTTTCTTTTTGTAGGCCTTTCTCCTTTATGTTCACCTGGTGATCCTGACAGAAACACACTCCCTGTCCTTGGGTGTCTCCACTCTGGATGGAGAAGCAATGGAGCCATCATTGGACAGCAGCATTGTCAGTCTGGGTAGGCAAGAATTAGCTTAGCATGTAGGCGGGTGCAGTCTACTTTTTCCACTGCAGGTGGCGCTCTTCCGCAGGGACACAGCAGTTGGAGGTGAACATGGCTAATCTATGGTTTCCTGGGTCACAAGGGAAGTGATCCAGTTAGATGATGCCACCCCATGTGACTTTAGCAGCCACCTTGGGTCAGGCGGAGCCTTTTAAAGGCCCTGGCTCCTAGGATTAGGGAGTATTTTGTGAGTGGGTAGAGTAAGGACAGGCACCACGTCTGGAAGGGACAGAGCTAGCAGCAGAGAAAGGTTCCTGATGGGGAGGGAAAGTGTAGGATTCACAACTTTTCTGGACATATTCCCATTTGGGCACAGGATTGCCAGGCTAAACTCTGCCCCTTCCAACAGGTGCTGTCAGTTCGGCTGGAACCTGCTTTCTACCTGTGAGTGTTCCCGATTGGGTTGTCCTCCCACCGGGTTTATTGTGAACTGTCTTTGCATTAATACAATGCAAGTTCTTTCATTGCACTGGGACTGTGTGTGTTATTGCCACTGCACCATGCTGCACCCCACCTAAAAGCTGATTTAGATGGACTTGACTAACAAATTTAAAGCTGAACTGCAGCTAAAACTTTTGGCAGTTACAGCAACAGTTTTTCTTTTTGGGATAAAGGTTCATAAATAAATAAAAGCTGATCATTGTAAGCATTCCGTCACTGTAAGTGGTTTGACCCAACCCTCTAACTGCCACTAACTGCCACTTTTGCTTTGCGGGCGCTATAGCATTAAAAATAGCGCCTGCAAAGTGCCCTGAAACAGCGGCTTCATTCACTCCAGTGTGAAAGCCTGAGGGCTTTCACACTGGAGAGGCGTGCTGGCAGGGCGTCAGAAAAAGTCCTGCCAGCAGCTTCTTTGGAGCACAATAGGAGCGGTGAACTCACCGCTCCTAAAGTGCCCCTGCCCTTTGAAAACAATGTGGCAGCTCTGCTATACCGCTGGCAAAGCGCTGCTGCAGCGGCGTTTTGTGGGTGGATTTTACCCCTTTTCGGGGCCGAATAGCGCCGCCAAAAAAATAGCGCCGCTTTACCGCTGACGCCCGGGGTGGCTCAGTGTGAAAGGGGTCTAAATTACTGGTTTAATCTCCATCAGTTTTGTCCCTGGTCCATCTCCAATGCCTCCTGTGCCTCACTATTTGTGGTTGAGGTTACCCATAGCTTTAGTTGACCAATGGGAAAGGGCAGGATAAAATGCTAACCTCAGAGATAAATGTAAACTGTGCACAATAGAATGCGGTACAGCAAAATGTGAGCTCCCACTCCAAGATGGTACCATACATATAAAGGAAACAAAGAGTAGATGTTATGGTACTCTCAGTATCCTTGGCAGGGCTTCCAGAACTCCCACTCTCATAATCCTGCCAGGACTCGTAGAATCGCGGCCAAGACTTACAGAAGCCTTCTCTGAAATGACACTGGGTGAATCCTCTAACCAGAAAGGTTATTTAGGTACCAACTTTTAAAGTGTCTTCTCACCGACTGCTCCTTGTCACAAAGGGTTATAATCATAATACATACCTGTCAGATTGCTTGACCATTGCTAAAACTGGATTGTGCAGACTTCTCTCTTGCCTGCTGCTCACCATGACCTTTGCTTGGGCCTTCTCCAGCTTTCTGCCTGCTGTAACTCTTTGCCTGGACATAATCTCCTGCCAGCTGCTTGCTTGATTCCAACCACACTCTAGTCTCCTGTGCTTGCAGTTTAGGCTTCTTATCCTTGCTCACACCTTGGTGGAACGATCTTGAAGGCCACAAACTGGTACCAGCATGCTATGAAGCCCATCTCTACCATCACCCCAGCTCTGATGATAACCAGCTGGGGTGTAAACTCCTTCCTAGGGCGGACACATATCAGGGGGTGTAGTCTTAACAGAAAAAGACTAAAATGCTCTTTGGTTTTGATATAGTTTTTAGTATAATTTTTTTATAGTCCTTATGAAGGTGATATAAAGTCTAAAAATCCCAAAATAAGTTGGCTATGAATACAACAGTCAAAAAAAGCATCCAAGAAGCATTGGTCCATCCTTTCTAGACATGTGCAGAACTGAAAATGTTTCATTTCGGATGCATTCGTTTTTCTTTTTTCTTAGTTTTAGAGTGGAGAGGGATTAAAACACTTGTCAGGTTCTATTGCTGTCTGTGTCCCCATTAGGGAAATTCATCCTCTTTATTTGCCCTGTTTACCATTATCAATGAAAGTGAAAGTAAAAGAAAATCCCAAATTTTGAGTTGTCCTTTAGAAAAGTAATAAAAGGGAAATCTTCCAATGGGGACACCAGTTCTGATGACCTGGGGGTCCCCAGGGGATTCCCTTAAAGTTGATGTAAACCCGAATTTTTTTTTATCATACTGTAGAGTATAAGATTTCCTATCATTTGAGCCCAGTCTTGCCACAAAGAGTTAATCCATCTCTGAGCAATCCTCTTTTATTGTTCAGTGAGAAAAATCTTGACAAACTGAGAAAAACTTTGTCAAATCCTCCCCCTTGCTGTGAGTGACAGCCTAAGACAGGCATTATTTTTTAATTCCCTCCCTCACTCCTTCCTTCAGCAGCTCTGCCAGGATTGGCTGTTCCACACCTCAGCATGATTGGGCATGCTGAAGTCATGTGGTTACTTTCCTGTCTTTTCACTGGATGTTAGAGATCATAGCAGAAGTTCAGTGTAAGAAATACACAGGAGAAAATGCATATTGACAAGGGGAGTGTAGAGGTGGGCGGGGAGTCTACTGACATCACGACTCCACCCACCGAGCTCCAGACAACAGACCCGCCCACAGAATCTGCAGTTTTTTGGGTCTCATAACAGACAGAGGGGAGACATTTGACAGGTAAAGATACATGCAGGAGGCATGTATATCCTTATAGATAACCCCTATGGCAGTAGTTTAGAAAGCATGACATTGGGTTTACATCCACTTTAATTTGCAGGGATTTCCTCTCACTTCCTGTTTGGCTATATGGGACATGAAGTGAAGGATAATCTCCCCAATGGGACAAAGAAGGCAAAAACAAACCTTTCAGGGGTTATAACCCTTTCTTACTCTATCCAAAATTAAAAAAAGCCTTTGCCTATAGTTCTACTTTAAAATAATAATTTAGTTTTGTCATATTCGTTATGTTAGAATGATTTATTTTTGGAATTTGTTTTGTATATTTGGGATTCGTTTCACATATTCGGATTCGGTTAGTATAATTGTTTATTTTTGAATCAATTTGAATTTTGGAAGATGGGTATATTCGTTCTATTCTATGCTATTCTATTCTAATCTATTCTATTTTTTTCTATTCTTTTCTCATCATCATCTTATTTCACTTTTGTACCTTATTGTATTTATTGCATTATGTTTCAATTTCAAATTTAAATTTATTTTTAAAATTGTTTGAATCATTTTTGAATTTGCTTAATTTCTAATCTGTTATTTATTTATTTTTTTTTATTTTTTTTTTTCTGTATTCTTTTAAATTCATTACTATTGTGATTTGAAAATTTGGATACATCTCCAAAACAAAATTTGCGTCTGAAAAACAAATTAGGACGAAACACACATGTCTAATCCTTTCCCATATAAGGCTTTACCCAGAGGTGGGGGACTCGAGTCACATGACTTGACTCAAGTCAGACTCGAGTCACCTGTTTGAGGACTTGCGACTTGCTTGACAAAATTAAATAAATGACTCGACTTGACTTTGACTTGTCACTAATGACTTGCGACTTGACTTTGACTTGGGCTATTTGACTTGCAATGACTTGGCACCACCAGTGCTGTGTCTTGGCCTAGGCAAAAGCCGCCCCCCCCCACAAAAGAAAGCTCCCCCCGAGTCCCGGCTTCAGGGTAGATCAGTATTTTGACTTAATTTGTGACTTGACCAAAATAAATGACTTGACTTGACTTGCTTGACTTCTAGCAGGGACTCGACTTGACTTGCTTGCTTTTCGCCACAGTAACTTGGGACTTGCTTGTGACTTGAAGGTTAAGACTTGAGACTTGCTTGTGACTTGCACATGTGTGACTTACTTCCATCACTGGCTTTACCCCTCTGGACTGAAGTAGAGTGCTCACTTTTTGCTGTACTATATGTTGCTTTCCACTGTGCAGAAGGCCCCCTTTTGGACCATAAAATCTTGTGCATGTGTGCATCATGTATCCTATAGTACTTGATGGTTTTTGGTTTGTGTCTGGATTTTTTCTTTCTCTAATCTGAACAAGAGTGCACCCTTGTTTTGGGGGTGCTACCACTTGTAAGGAGCCTTCTTCTGACAGTTGTATTGTGATGTTTGCACTGACAAAAATCAATACTGCCTTAAGGGCATGGATATCCCCAGGCTCATGGTGTTTATTGCTTCTGCTAGCTACTCTTGAGCACAGGGGCGGACTGACAACACCCAGGGCCCCCGGACCAAATAAAGCAAGGGCCCCCTGTCAGGCCCAGCTCATGGTCCACCTCTGACCCCGCCCATGGCCCACCCCTGATCCCGCCTCTACATTTTGCACAAAGTACAATTTCTGCCTTTTTTAAAATGGAACCTGGAGGGAGGTCTCTCTCTAACAGTGTCCATTAGACAGTCTGTTAGAAAACGTCCCCTCCGGGCCCCATTAGAGTCTACAACAGAGTCTAATGGGACCTGAAGGGGGGTCTCTCTCTAACAGTGTCCATTAGAGAGTCTCTGTTAGAGAGAGATCCCCTTCCAGGACCCATTAGAGACTACAAAGAAGTATAATGGGACCTAGAGGGGGGCCTCTTTCTAACAGAGTGTACAGTGAACACCTTCATTTACTCTGGTCCTCACTGGACCCCCTCCTTGTGCCATGACTCTCACCCCTGCCCCAACCTCTCACAAAGTAGAAATAAAATTGGCACCGAGTAGCTCTCCTCTTACCTTAACTATGGCTACTGTAGCTGTGGCTGGTTCCCGCGTCCTCTGTGCCTGGCTGGCTGGCTCCTGCGTCCTCTGTGGCTGGCTCCCGCTTCCTCTGTGGCTGGCACCCTGCCGTGGATGGTTGGCTCCATCGTCCTCGGTGGCTGGCTCCTGCGTTCTCTGTGGCTGGCTGGCTCCTGCGTCCTCTGTGGCTGGCTGGCTCCCGCGTCCTCTGTGGCTGGCACCCTGCTGTGGCTGGCTGGCTCCCTGGTGTGGGTGCGTCACCGTGGGTGGGTGGGTTACAGTTGGCTGGTGCCCTGGCCCTGCTGTGGCTGGCTGATGTGTCCTCTCCTCGTTCCACCGTACCGGGCACTGTTTGCCGAGGCGAGGGGGAGACTTGGAGGGAGTCGGCCGCCTTTGCCCTATACGGGACAGTAGAACTAGGAGGTTTGCAGCAGGCCCAGTGCACGGATGCGCGCGGTGCAACACATAATGACGTAGTGTGCATGTCCACTCTGTGTCCATTTGAGAGTCTATGTTAGAAATAGCGCCCATCAATGCAGCCTCATCAGTGTCCATCAATGCAGCCTCGCCAGTGTCCCCTCAGTGCAGCCTCACCAGTGCCCCCTCCATGCAGCCTCACCAGTGCCCCCTCCATGCAGCCTCACAGTGCCCCCTCCATGCAGCCTCACCAGTGGCCCCTCCATGCAGCCTCACCAGTGGCCCCTCTGTGCAGCCTCACCAGTGGCCCCTCTGTGCAGCCTCACCAGTGGCCCCTCTGTGCAGCCTCACCAGTGGCCCCTCTGTGCAGCCTCACTAGTGTCCCCTCCATGCAGCCTTGCCAGTGTCCCCTCCATGCAGCCTCGTCAGTGTCCCCTCCATGCAGCCTCACCAGTGTCCCCTCCATGCAGCCTCACCAGTGTCACCTCCATGCAGCCTGATCAGTGTCCCCTCCATGCAGCCTTGCCAGTGTCCCCTCCATGCAACCTCGTCAGTGTCCCCTCCATGCAGCCTCACCAGTGTCCCCTCCATGCAGCCTCACCAGTGTCCCCTCCATGCAGCCTGATCAGTGTCCCCTCCATGCAGCCTCACCAGTGTCCCCTCCATGCAGCCTGATCAGTGTCCCCTCCATGCAGCCTCACCAGTGGCCCCTCCATGCAGTCTGATCAGTGTCCCCTCCATGCAGCCTCACCAGTGTCCCCTCCATGCAGTCTGATCAGTGTCCCCTCCATGCAGCCTCACCAGTGTCCCCTCCATGCAGCCTGATAAGTGCCCCCTCCATGCAGCCTCACCAGTGTCCCCTCCATGCAGTCTGATCAGTGTCCCCTCCATGCAGCCTCACCAGTGTCCCCTCCATGCAGCCTGATAAGTGTCCCCTCCATGCAGCCTCACCAGTGTCCCCTCCATGCAGCCTGATCAGTGTCCCCTCCATGCAGCCTGATCAGTGTCCCCTCCATGCAGCCTTGCCAGTGTCCCCTCCATGCAACCTCGTCAGTGTCCCCTCCATGCAGCCTCACCAGTGTCCCCTCCATGCAGCCTCACCAGTGTCCCCTCCATGCAGCCTGATCAGTGTCCCCTCCATGCAGCCTCACCAGTGTCCCCTCCATGCAGCCTGATCAGTGTCCCCTCCATGCAGCCTCACCAGTGGCCCCTCCATGCAGTCTGATCAGTGTCCCCTCCATGCAGCCTCACCAGTGTCCCCTCCATGCAGTCTGATCGGTGTATGGGGGTTAGAGAGGAGAGCCACCAGGTAACACAGAGCGGGGATCTCCCTTTTACCCAGCGTCCCTTGTCATCAGATGTCCCGCCTCCTGTGTGATGTCTATCAAAAGAGCCAGTGCAGGAGGCGGGACATCCGATGACAGCAGACGCTGGGTAAAAAGGAAATCACTGCTCTATGTGACCCAGTGACGCTCGCCCTCACCCCTCACCCTCCGAGGCAGCACAGATTGTCGCCGGGGGCCCGCGGCCGCAAGTTTTTTGTCCCTGGACCCCAAGCTGGTTCCAGCAGGTGGCGCTGACGGGCCCCCTTCAGCGGTCGGGCCCTCGGTCCACGTCCGAATGGACCGACTGGTCAGTCCGCCCCTGCTTGAGCATCATCCAGTAATCTATGTCAAAAGGTTGGCATTAGGAGTTTTGAATATTTATCAGCCTGACCAATTACTGAGTAGTGTAGCCCAGTGATGGGAGTTGGAAAAGTGATATATTTTTGGGTGCTACCCTGCAGTATTACTTGGATTTAACAGGGCATGCATCTGGGGAACCAATCTTACCAAGGGGAGCTTCCATGGGGCTCTGGAGCCACCTCAGCTCTTGTATCCACTACACTTACAGTTGTCCCCAGCTTGGAAGAAGTGTTTATAGGGCCAACTGAAGAAGAAGACATACACAGGAACCTTCTCAGTTGACCTACGCTAACAAATTCTATAGTTGAGCATACACAGGAACCTTGATTACTAAGAAGATACCCTTCAGTAGGGTTCTATTACTTGGGTTGTCCATCAACTGGAAAAAGTTTTATATGGACAACTGAAGAATAAAGAGGACAGGGACCTTCTTAGTTGACCTACCTTGGTAAATTCTACAGTCAAGCATACACAGAAAGCTTGACCACAAAAAAGCTGAATGGGTTTGAGCATCTTAGTGGTGATCGGAGCCCATGAATGTTATAGCAAGAAGTTGTATTGTTAAAGACTTCAGGCCTTGGTGAGTCTAAATTGTTTTGGGTATCCCATTTTCCTTCACCCTCCTTTCCATACCTGTTCACTAATTCTATTTAATAAATCACGTTGAAAGATTTTCAAAGTAACTGGCGTCCGGATTATTGGAGTTACATTGCAAAGATTTAACGAGCGAATTTAGCCTTTGGATTACTAAAACTAGGTAGACTGGGGCATTCCGAAGGTATCCTATGAGGCCATCTGAAAAACCTATACTGTATATATTTGTTACTGTCACTGTGCTAATCTTCCAATTGAACCCTATAAACTCTTCTGTGACGACAGCCAGCAAATGATCAATATACGAGTCCACATTAATTAGCAATGCTTGCAACCTCCGGTGCACAGTATTTCAAGGGTGACCCCACAGAAAACTGCCCCCTTTCACACGATCGATCTGATCAGGTACGTCTGTCCAACCTGATCAGGTCCTTCATTCTCATCTATTGAGTGTTCATTTACACCCACCTACCTCCACATCGATCCGACCTGGCAAAAACAAACAGTAAGGGATCCATTCCCCTCCGTCTGGCCAGATCAGATTGGAGGGCAGTCTGCTGTAAACGGACAGTCAGTCTGTTTACATCTGACTGCCCATAGAGCAGGGCGGTCTGTGTCCGTGTCTGCTCTGTATAAGCAGGCCTGTCTTCTGGCCGCTCCGCTCAGCAGGGTAGCAGTAGACAGATGCCCAGCTGAGAAATGGATCCAGGGCCTAGATGGTTGACATTTCCTATGAATCTAGGGTAAATAGGACTACACACTGAAATAGAAAAGTTCTGATGTCATTCTAATTGCTTTTGCTACCACAGGTGCTTGCATGTATTTTGGGCCAGTATTTTCTTAAAGGTCACATCAAATAAGTGGTTTTGCAGCAGCTGCAGAATCCCTCTACTTATCATTTATGTCGCTGGGAAAAATGTAATTTTAATCAACGAAAGATCTACGATTCCAGTGATTTGTAGCTCTGTCGCTGAGCCATTGACGTCTTTTTTTTTTCCAGAGTTTAAAGATGGCAGCAGAATTGCCAGCTTCAACAGCTGCCCATGTTATCCAAGGCAGCTGGTGACAATAATGGCGCATCAGCTATTTGTAGCTCTAGCTAGCTTTAGCGACAAGTATTGTGGCCAACTGCAGACTGGCAAATAAAAGAGCATCTACAAGTCTGTGCTACAAAGTTGTAGGTGTGACATGGCCCTTGGAAGCCCAAGAATCAAGTGGCCCTCATGTATACAAATGAACACAAATCCACTGGATAGTAATATTTAGCCCCGGTTCACACAGGGGCGGCACGACTTGCAGGTCGCCTCAGCGAGGCGACCTGCAAACTACTTCTGAGGCGACTTGCAAAACGACTTCTGCATAGAAGTCTATGCAAGTCGCCCCCAAAGTAGTACAGGAACCTTTTTCTAAGTCGGAGCGACTTGCGTCGCTCCTATTAGAACGGTTCCGTAGCACAGAACGGGAGGCGACTTGTCAGGCGACTAGGTCGCCTGACAAGTCGCCCCTATGTGAACCGGCACTTATAGGTAATAACACCAGGTATTATTGATTCAGGGAGTATCCCTTAGCCCTCTGGAGGATCAAGAAGGAATTATTTTTTTTTTTCTGGATCATGCTTTATAGAGGTTTTTTTTCACCTTCCTCTGGATCAGCCATTCTCAACCAGGGTTCCTCCAGAGGTTGCTAGGGGATCCTTAAGCCAGTAATCTCCATACTGTGGCCCAGGTGCCAGAGAAGCCTTTTGCTTGCTTTTATCTGGCCCTTGGAGAACTATTTTTATCCACTAATACTAAATATGGGACATAATTCCCTCACTGACACCAATGAAGGAGCACAATTCCTCCCAATGAGACCAACAACTGGGCCCAATGACACCAATGATAGGGCACAATTCCTCCCAATGACACTAATGATGGGGCATAATTCCTCCAAGTGACACCAATGATGGGGTGCTATTCCTCCCACTGACACCAAAGATGGGCCATTGTTTATTCCCACTGACAATGGAACCTTTTCTACTGCATATGGCCAAAGTCTGGCCTACCTTATATCTGAAGGACAGTAAACAGGCCCTTTGTTTAGAGACCCCTGCCTCAAGCCATGGCTAATGGACCTGATAAATACATTTGGGTTTAAAAGAAAAACAGGCTTCCATGAAACTCTATGGTTTCTCCAGAGGTTGCTAGGGGGTTCCTTAAGCCAAGGCTGATGGACCTTTCATCTGATGGTGCCTGCAAAGTTCCAGGATCAATGCCACTTGGCAAAGCCAGCAGCCCACTGACAACCTGAAGGTTGCAATCTTCCCACTGACCATCAATGTATAATTTATGCCATTGGCCCCATGAGAATTGGTTTTAGTAAAGGTTCTCCGAGTCCTGAAAATAATTTTAGGGGTTCCTCGGGGGTGAAAAGGTTGAGAAAGCCTGCTTTGGATCAACTGTGGGTATGGGTTTCTATATATGAAGGTTTTCTAACTATTATTTCTATTTATTTATTTTTTTTCTATTGGTTCAACTAGTTGGATTGTGCCTTTTTTTTCAATCAGACTACGTAACCATTTAAATCTCAAATGCAGCCACAAAGTCTGTCTCTATCCCACCCCCTCCTGCCTCCCTTCCCTTACTATTGGTCCCTAAATGTCATGTGTAGTCTTAAACCAGCCATAGACGGAGCAATTTTATTTCCTGTAATCACTGACTGTGTTGATAAGGGAGTCCCTCCCGTGGAGCCATTGTGTTCTCCTGGCGGTGGGGTAGGGGAAGCCACCAAGGCTGGGAGAACACAGTGATTATTGCTAGCAGCTTTAACAGCTGTTAGCAATAATCACATAAAAAATCCAGCAGGCTGGTTGTGCCCAAGTTAATAATGGGATCAACTTGGGTACATTCAGTCTTCCCATTCATGGTTTGAATTTCACATGGTGCTGTATTGGCCGAGATTCGAACCGTCTGTGGTCAGCTTTAGCGACCAACAGCAAAAAGCAGCAGGCAATAGGGGAATTTCAATTTATAAAACGTACAATTATATTCAAAATCTGAAACTTAGCATTATTAAAAGGTAAATGGTGAAAAATAAAAAAAATTTTAAAAGATGAAAAAAACAAGGCACCATGATAAATAAATTTACTGGTAAAACCCATTTGTATGCATGGTACACTTAGTACAAGAGCATATACAGTGGGGCAAAAAAGTATTTAGTCAGCCACCAATTGTGCAAGTTCTCCCACTTAAAAAGATGAGAGAGGCCTGTAATTGTCATCATAGGTATACCTCAACTATGAGAGACAAAATGTGGAAACAAATCCAGACAATCACATTGTCAAGTTGATTTGGGATCAACTTGTGTACATTCAGCCTGCCCATACATGGCTCGAATCTAGGCTGAATCCTGCCGAACCGGCTGAGATTTGAACCGTCTGTGGCCAGCTTTACCAACCAACAACAAGAAGCAGCAGGCAACAGGGGAAGGGCAATTTAGAAAATGTACATTAGATTAAAAATCTGAAAATTAGCATTATTAATAGGCAAATGGTGAAAAATAGAAAAAAATATCAAAGATGAAATAAAGAAGGCACCACGATAAATCATTTTACTGATAAAACCCATGTGTATGTATGGTACACTTATACCAGAGCATATATGGGGCCCATGGGCCCAGCACTGCTTTATGCATGTAGCAATACAATTTGATAAATACATTTGAGTTAAAAAAATAAATAAATAAATTATATATACACACACAGTATCCCCTCACATTTTTGTAAATATTTTATTCTATCTTTTCATGTGACAACACTGAAGAAATGACACTTTGCTACAATGTAAAGTAGTGAGTGTACAGCTTGTATAACAGTGTAAATTTGCTGTCCCCTCAAAATAACTCAACACACAGCCATTAATGTCTAAACCACTGGCAACAAAAGTGAGTACACCCCTAAGTGAAAATGTCCAAATTGGGGTCAAAGTGTCAATATTTTGTGTGGCCACCATTATTTTCCAGCACTGCCTTAACCCTCTTGGGCATGGAGTTCACCAGAGCTTCACAGGTTACCACTGGAGTCCTCTTCCACTCCTCCATGATGACATCACGGAGCTGGTGGATGTTAGAGCTTGACTGTAGGCAAGACACGCTTGTCTTTGTACTCCTCACCTGGTTGCCCCCACACAGGCTTCACACCATCTGAACCAAATACGTTTATCTTGGTCTCATCAGAGCACAGGACATGGTTCCAGTAATCCATGTCCTTAGTCTGCTTGTCTTCAGCTAATTTTTGCCATCTTTCTTGTGCATCATCTTTAGAAGAGGTTTCCTTCTGGGATGACAGCCATGCAGACCAATTTGATGCAGTGTGCAGCGTATGGTCTGAGCACTGACAGGCTGACCCCCCCACCCCTTCAACCTCTGCAG
Source organism: Lithobates clamitans (assembly GCA_037952925.1). Taxonomy (NCBI): domain Eukaryota; kingdom Metazoa; phylum Chordata; class Amphibia; order Anura; family Ranidae; genus Lithobates; species Lithobates clamitans. The sequence goes on along the minus strand of JBBGZY010001113.1, from coordinate 863,080 downwards.
CAATGCTGGCAGCACTCATATATCTATTTCCCAAAGACAACCTCTGGATGTGACGCTGAGCACGAGTACTCAACTTCTTTGGTCGATCATGGTGAGGCCTGTTCTGAGTGGAACCTGTCCTCTTAAACTGCTGTATGGTCTTGGCCACCGTGCTGCAGCTCAGTTTCAGGGTCTTGGCAATCTTCTTATAGCCTAGGCCATCTTTATGTAGAGCAACAATTCTTTCCAGATTCTCAGAGAGTTCTTTGCCATGAGGTGCCATGTTGAACTTCCAGTGACCAGTATGAGAGAGTGAGAGCGATAACACCACATTTAACACACCTGCTCCCCATTCACACCTGAGACCTTGTAACACTAACGAGTCACATGACACCGGGGGAGGGAAAATGGCTAATTGGGCCCAATGTGGACATTTTCACTTAGGGGTGTACTCACTTTTGTTGCCAGCGGTTTAGACATTAATGGCTGTGTGTTGAGCTATTTTGAGGGGACAGCAAATTTACACTGTTATACAAGCTGTACACTCACTACTTTATATATATATATATATATATATATATATATATATATATATATATATATATATATATTGTATATAAAATGTATTTTATTGATTTATTTAAGGTACTTATACAGCGCCGCCAATTTACTAAGCGCTATACATTGTACAGTCACATCAGTATATATACATATATATATATATATATACATATATATATATATATATATATATATATATATATATATATATAGTGTATATGTTTTTTTTATTGTTGACCATAGTTTTTTCATTGTGCTTGTCAAATTAAAAGTTTCACCAGTATATTGATTTTATTTTGAATGAGATTTCCTGAGCCTTGGCTCCTAACACCCTTTTAAAAACAAAACTATATAAATGTGTGAATAGAGCAAAGGCCGGCCATTAATATGCGGAAGATATAAAATTGAATTGCAGATTCTGACAGGCTGGAAGGATTGCCTGTCCCGCCGGATGACGGCTCACTTACATGAGAATGGAGCTGGCAGAATGACAACCAGACAGAATCCTGTATGCAACTGCCAGCCAAACAGCCGCTGCGCTTTCCAGGGAAATTAACGGTGAAGGATTTTTAGAGAAGAATGGATACATTTTTTTTTGGGGGGGGGGGGGGATGAATGGATGGACTTTGTTCAAAACCTTTCACTTTCTTTTAAAGGCAATGGGCTCCTAGAAGTAACATTCAGCATCTAGCTTATTAAATTGGGTCCAAACCCAACCCCTAAAATCTCAAATATCCTGTAACATGGTATCATCATTTCAAAAAGGTCAATCTTTTTGAAACTGCATCCTTCATTTAAAAGCCCCTGGTGATTCTACCACGAAGGACCTTGTTTGGCGCCTTCCTGGAGTGACAAGTTTCTGCGAATTGTGCTTGTCACCTTGTCACATGCGCCCCCTAGTGGAGACTACAAGAGGCTGCACTGGCACCTATTGTTCCGAGCATGGTCCCCCAGTCTCACCAATCATAAATCTGGTCTAAACGAAGCCAGTCCAGAGCATTAATGTGTAGTTGATGTTGAGCATGCACACGGGAAGTGTATGAAAGAGGCTGTAGGAGATCATCAACACTGAGATGCAAAAAAAAAAAATGAAAAAAGAATTCAAGGATGAAAAAAGTATTTTGTTAGGTAAGCATGGCATCCATTTATGATACACACAACTTTATCTAGTTGAGGTTTATATACCCAGCTGACTATGTAATGCATATGTGTTGCAGCAAGGAGGCGGGGGCCCTAACAACCACATATACATTATATTGTCAAAAGTATTGGGACGCCTGCCTTTACACACACATGAACTTTAATGGCATCCTAGTCTTAGTCCGTAGGGTTCAATATTAAGTTGGCCCACTCTATGCACCTATAACAGCTTCAACTCTTCTGGGAAGGCCGTCCACAAGGTTTAGGAGTGTGTCTATGGGAATGTTTGACCATTCTTCCAGAAGAGCATTTGTGAGGTCAGGCACTGATGTTGGACGAGAAGGCCTGACTCGCAGTCTCCCCTCTAGTTCATCTCAAATGTTCTATCGGGTTGAGGTCAGGACTCTCCTCTCCCGCTGGCTGCTGCGTGGGATGTTTCAGGATGGAGAGTAGGGGAAGGGGCCGGTAAATATTTTTATTTACCAACCCCTTCCTTTTCTGAATGAGCACAGTGAGTTATTTGCACCAATCCTGTGTTCATTCCTAACTGAATTGTGCTTACTATGCTTCAGTTTGTGAATGAACAGGAAGCCTCTCAGCACAGAGCACTTCCCATTCATTCATTGCCCCGTGCAGCTGAGGCTGCAGAGAAAGGTACTGGGGAATCTCTGGCCTCTGTCTCTTTCTCTGTCTAAAAAGTGAGACATCGGGGGTCTGTTTAGACCCTTGACATTTCACAAAAGCCCCCCCAATAGGGCACCTAAAAAAATGGTAATCAATAAAATAGTAAAAACAATAGTTTAATCGCTTGCCGACCGTATACTGCATATATATGATGGCAAAGCGGCTCTCCTGGGCAGGACCATGAACCTGTACGTGATCCTGCACTTCTGAGTCTGGGGCGGGCACACGTGCCATCGGTGACCCGCTTCCACTGTGATTGGACACAGCGGGAGCCAATCAGCGGGTCCAGCGAACGCGACATCTGCCGGGACCCGCCGATCATTCGAGACACTATGTAAAAAAGGCAGATCACCGTTTCGAAAGAAGGGAAGGTTAAAATCCTGTGTTCTTGCGAACCAGGAACACAGGATCTCTGCCTTCCCCTAGAACAAGCACCTCCCCCACAGTGAGTAAGCACTCCTAGGAACACATTTAACCCTTTGATCGCCCCTGATGTTAACCCCTTTCCGATTTTTTTTTTACATAAAATATGTAGCAGAATATATATTGGCCTAAATTGATGAAGAATTTTTTTGATTTTTTTTTCTCTATTTTATTGGATATGTTTTATAGTAGAAAGTAAGACATTTTAATTTTTTTTTTTCCAAAGTTGTTGGTCTTTTTTTGCTGATAGCTTATATAGTTTATATTATTTGTGGGGAAAAAAGGACATCAATGTTATTTGGGTACAACGTCACAGGGCCACGCAATTGTCAGCCAATGACAGCTGATCATGTGATGTAAATAGAGCCGGTAATCGGCTATTTTTTCTCCTCGCACTGATAGCGTGAGGAGAAAAAAAAAAGCCGATCACTGGCGGCTCTCAGAGGGACATCGGTCCCAATCAAGGAGAGCTGCCGCCAGCTCATCTGTGCCCACCTGTGCCACCTGCCAGTGCCACCTACCAGTGCACAACAGTGCCCACTAGCGCCACCTACCAGTGCCCACAGTGCCACCCATCAGTGCCCACAGTGTCACCTATCAGTGTCACCAATCAGTGCCTCATCAACAGTTCTGCTTATCAGTGTCACCTACCAGTGCCCACAGTGCCACCCATCAGTGGCCACAGTGCCACCTATCAGTTTTACCAATCAGTGCCCCATCAACAGTTCTGCCCATCAGTGTCACCTACCAGTGCCCACAGTGCCACCCATCAGTGCCCACAGTGCCACTTATCAGTGCCCATCAGTGCCATCTATCAGTAGTACCTATCAGTGCCACCCATCAGTACCATCTTATCAGTGGCCATCAGTACCACCTAATCTGTGCCCATCAGCGCAGCCTTTCAGTGCCCACAGTGCCACCCATCAGTGCCCACAGTGCCACCTATCAGTGCCCATCAGTGCCATCTATCAGTGGTACCTATCAGTAACACCTATCAGTGCCCTTCAGTGCCCATCAGTGCCACCCATCAGTACCATCTTATCAGTGGCCATCAGTACCACCTAGTCTGTGCCCTTCAGTGCAGCCTATGAGTGCCCATCAGTGCCGCCTCATCAGCGCATATCAATGAAGGAGAAAAATTACCTGTTTGCAAAATTTTATAACAAACTATGAAACATGATTTTTTTTTTTCAAAATTTTCTGTCTTTTTTTGTTTGTTTAGCAAAAAATAAAAACCCCAGCTGTGATTAAATACCACTAAAAGAAAGCTCTATTTGTGTGAAGAAAAATGATAACAATTTCATTTGAGTACAGTGTTATATGACCGCGCAATTGTCATTCAAAGTGCGTCAGCGCTAAAAGCTGAAAGTTGGTCTGGGCAGGAAGGGGGTTTAAGTGCCCAGTAAGCAAGTGGTTAAGTGGTTTACAAAAAAAATGGCCTGGTCATGAAGGGTAGGGGGGGTAAACTTTCTGAAACTGAAGTGGTTACTAAAAAAAAAAAAAAAATAGTAAAAAAAGAATAAAAAAATAAAAGTCAAAAAACGACTGCACGTCCACTGCACTGCTGGTATACACACGTGTGTGTTCGCGCTCTGGGGGGGGGGGGGGGGGTTGCACACCCCTGCTGCGCACACCAATGGTTCTGTCCATGTTATAACCGCAGAAGAAGTATGAGCGGAGCAATAAATGTTCCCTTTTGGGTTTATTTGACTTTTGCCTTGAAAAATGGAAAAATTCCTCTTTAGACATCCTGAAAAAGCTTTCTACGGACCGCTTAGGATAAAAATACGTCACAGGCTATTTTAATTAATTAGAATTTGTGCTAAACAAGAGAATTGAAGTAAATGACTGGAAAATGGTTATTGTACAATTTGGCAGGCTAAAGGAAAAAAAAAAAAAAAAAGCGCGGAGCAGCTGTTACCGTCAGCGAGGAAAATGCATGTGTCACTGTAACGGCGTACAGTATACATAACTGTGTGTGATCTGCTATGTGGCTGGGGAGACGCATGATCAGGGCGCACAATATGCAAACACCATCATTTTTATGTAAAGAAACACGGCGGTTATTTATTTTAGCGCAATTCTTTATATACCGACAAATTCATCTATTTATGTCAGTCCCCGCTCCACAAGGAGCTTACAAATGAAAGAGCTCATTTACACTTGCAGTTATCTTTGCTGCACCTCTGAAAAGCAGGCCATGGTGGATCATTTTTCAGAGGGCAATTGTCAGGCGGCTGGGAGTAGACATGCGTGGTTCATTTTGTTCCGAATTAAAATTTGGACGAATTTTCATTTTTTCGGAAATTCGGATGTATCCGAATTTCCGAATTAGAATAGTAACAAATTTAAACCAATGAGAAATAACAAAAAAAAATTTGAATAGTAACGAATTTAAACCAATCCAAAATAACAAAAAAAAAATCAGAATAGTAACAAATTTAAACCAATCCGAAATAACAAAAAAAAACAATTTGAATAGTAACGAATTTAAACCAATCTGAAAAAAACAAAAAAAAATTAGAATAGTAACGAATTTAAACCAATCTGAAATAACAACAAAAAAAATGTATCCGAAATTCAAATTCGAATCGTTTTCAAATCCTTTTCGAATCCTTTTTCGATTTCAAATACTTTTCGAATTTCCAAAGAGGATAAAATATAATAGAAAATAAAGGAATATTCTCTGTGGAAATTGGAAAACTATTCGAAATTGAAATTTGGACGAATTTTCATTTTTTCAGAAATTCGGATGTATCCAAATTTCCGAATTAGAATAGTAACAAATTTAAACCAATCCATATAACAAAAAAAAAAAATTAGAATAGTAACGAATTTAAACCAATTTAAATTTAAAATAACAAAAATAGAATCGTTTTCAAGTCCTTTTCGGATCCTTTTTAACTTCAAATAGTTTTCAAATTCGAATTCGAAAACTTTTCGAATAGTTTTCAAGGTCCATAAAGACATGGATGAGCGAGTTGGGGGTGGAGAAACATGACTGGCCTGCACAGAGTCCTGACCTCCAAACTGATAGAACACCTTTGGGATGAATTAGAGTGGAGACTGCGAGTCAGGCCTTCTCATCCAACATCAGTGCCTGACCTCACAAATGCGCTTCTAGAAGAATGGTCAAACATTCCCATAGACACACTCCTAAACCTTGTGGACGGCCTTCCCAGAAGAGTTGAAGCTGTGTAGAAACAGGCGTCTCAATACTTTTGACAATATGGTGTATACTGTATAAGTATATATATATAGATATATATATCTATATATATATAGATATATATATATCTATATCTATATATATCTATATATATATATCTATATATATATATATATATATATAGATATATATATATAGATATCTATATAGATATATATATATATATATATAGATATATATATATATATATATATATAGATATATATATATATATATATATATATAGATATATATATATATATATATATATATATATATATATATATATATATATATATATATATAGATATCTATATATATAGATATCTGTATATATATATATAGATATATATATATATATACATACAGTGCCTTAAAAAAGTATTCATACCCCTTGAAATTTTCCATATTTTTTCATGTTACAACCAAAAACATAAATGTATTTTATTGAGATTTTATGTGATAGACCAACACAAAGTGGCACATAATTGTGAAGTGGAAGGAAAATGATAAATGGTTTTCAATTTTTTTTACAAATAAATATCTGAAAAGTGTGGCATCTATTTGTATTCAGCCCCCTTTACTCTGATACCCCTAACTAATATCTAGTGGAACCAATTGCCTTCAGAAGTCACCTAATTAGTAAATAGAGTCCACCTGTGTGTAATATAATGTCAGTATAATACAGGGCAATCTTAGAATAAAACCTGTAATGCCCCGTACACACGATAGAACCTGCTAGCAAACATTTGTTGGCGGAGAGTCCGACCGTGTGTACGCGGCATTGGAGTCTACAAAAGACTTGAGACTGGGGCGGAGGTTCACCTTCCAGCAGGACAACGACCCGAAACATACAGCCAGACCTACAATGGAATGGTTTAGATCAAAGCATATTCATGTGTTAGAATGGCCCAGTCAAAGTCCAGACCTAAATCACATTGAGAATCTGTGGCAAGAATTGAAAATTGCTGATCACAGACGCTCTCCATCCAATCTGACAGAGCTTGAGCTATTTTGCAAAGAAGAATGGGCAAAAATGTCCCTCTCTAGATGTGCAAAGCTGGTAGAGACATCCCCAAAAAGACTTGCAGCTGTAATTGCAGTGAAAGGCGGTTCCACAAAGTAATGACTCCGGGGGGCTGAATACAAATGTACCCCACACACTTTTCACATATTTATTTGTAAAAAAAATTAAAAACCATTTATCATTTTCCTTCCACTTCACAATTAAGAGCCACTTTGTGTTGGTCTATCACAGCTTCATCTGCCCACAGTTAAAATGGCTGCAGCCAGGCTCAGTGGAGGGAGATTTCTGCAGCATATTTGGCAAGTACAGAATCGCAGTATATATAAAAATAATATGCAAAGTGGTTGGAGGGAAGCTTCAGAATGTAAAAGATATTCTTAATTACAATTTATATGAGCAGACTGCAGTTCTTCTTTAATTTACATTGCCCCTTCTATATATGTGGAAGATGGCATTGTAATTATGTTATTAATTAAAAAAAAAAAAATCTAAGTACCTTTTTCCTAATTGATATAGAGCTGTCACGTGACCCCAGCTCTCTCCCAACCTGTCTGCAGGGAAACATAGGCAGGAGGAGCTTCTAGTCCTCTGCTGCTGGTCACATGTTAAAAAAAAAAAAAACAGCCTTTGGAATACAGAGTAAAAATAAATAAACAATATCAATAAACTGTTCGCTAGCCAGTTTTTTGTAAAGAGGGGGATAGTTGGCACCATTGAGCTGATCCATGCTAGCTGTCAGGCTGACACCCAGATATGGTATGGAGGTAGAACTCCGTGAAAACGAAAAGTTATTTTTAATACGTTCTTCCAGGGAGGTCGGGATGTTGACATTCAAAGCTATAGATTTTGTCATATTCACAGCTAGAAGGTCTATTGATGCTGGCTGCTAGGGGATCTATTGTCGCTGGTGGAGATCTATTTTTGTGGGGGGGTTGATTGCTTCCGGGTATGTCTATCGTTGTTGGTGGGGGAAGTCTTATGCTGCTGGGGTGTAAATTGTTGCTGGGACGAATCTACTGTTGTGGGAGAAATTTATTGTTGCTGGCTGTTGCAGGGTCTATTTATGCAGGCTGCTGGGAGATCTGTTGTTGCTGCTGGGGGGGAGGTCTATTGTTGCTGGGTTTGTATTTTGTTGCGGGGAGTCCATTGTTGCTGCTGGGGGGGGGGGCTATTGTTGTGTGGTGGGTCTATTTTTGCTAGGTTCGGATTTTGCTGTGGGCGGCAGAGGTGGGGGACTCGAGTCACATGACTTGACTCGGGTCAGACTCGAGTCACCTGTTTGAGGACTTGCGACTTGCTTGACAAAATTAAATAAATGACTCGACTTGACTTTAACTTGTCACTAATGACTTGCCACTAATGACTTTGACTTGGGCTATTTGACTTGCAATGACTTGGCACCACCACCAGTGCTGTGTCTTGGCCTAGGCAAAAGCCGCCCCCCCCCCTCCAAAGAAAGCCCCCCCCCCCAAGTCCCGGCTTCGGGGTAGATCAGTATTTTGACTTAATTTGTGACTTGACCAAAATAAATGACTTGACTTGCTTGACTTCTAGCAGGGACTCGACTTGACTTGCTTGCTTTTCGCCTCAGTAACTTGGGACTTGCTTGTGACTTGAAGGTTAAGACTTGAGACTTGCTTGTGACTTGCACATGTGTGACTTACTTCCATCACTGGTGGGCTATTGTTGTGTGGCGGATCTATTATTGCTGGAGGGGGGTGGAGGATCTATTGTTGCTAGGAGGGTCTGTTGTTGCTGGAGGGGGTCTACTGTTGCTGGGGTATATCAAAGTTCATATCAAATTACATAGTAGTAAGAAATAACAAAATTGCGCTTGGTTGGATTATACTAAAAATTAAAATTAAATAGTAGAATTTAAATCTCTGGTGATAACAGTGAAAATGAATAAAACGTGAGAAGACACCATATGCAGGTATCAACCAAAATACTAAAAAGCTGCAGTTATAAGTGGGGCCCACCAACAAAAATATAAATATAAACAAATAAAAAACCGCGCTAAAGTGAGTCCAATAAAGTCTGTGATAATAAACAGTCTATGGTGTTGAACAATGAACTCCAAAATCCTTCTGTATGGTAAGGTGAAGAAAAATAAAGTGACTGTGTGGTGAACTGCTTACCAGATGTAAGCCAAAAACAGGCAGGTGGCTTAAAACCCAGCCCGGGCCTTTGGGAGCACTTCAAATGAACTGAATCCTTTGCGCTCGAACGGCAGAACAAATCCACATAGAGTTAAATCAAAGACAAAAAACCATAGTGTGATACTGACATAACATGCTTCATCAAAGAAAGAGGGGGTGCGTTCACACAAATAATCATAAACCAAATATCATGCAGGTACCCTAGGAATGTGAGACCACTCTGGGACGCCAAAAATGTGTACAGCATGCAATAGGGGATGTCCTTATGTCTACTGTAAATAACCACCGATTACCATACAGCTAAAGGAACACCCAGTGCCCAGGTATGCGGGGCCGCTTACCAGATAGTGAACCAGTGAGGGCATCAATAGTACAGGGTGCACCTTGTATGTGATCTGGGGTAAGGTTAAAAAGAACCTACAGGGGTTCCTGCTCACCAGAAGGACGACCAGAGATAGCCCAAAAACGGAGCACTGGCAGAGTATCTCGATCCCGTCTTGGCAGGTACTTCCCGGGCTCGATGGATATGTGTATTAGAGAGGAGAAGCAGCCAATAGTGTAGTAACGTACAACTCCAGTTTATTAAAAACAAAGCAAACACTTACATCTAAAACGAATAATAACGATGCCGGCCGGCACTCAAAACAGCTCCCGTCCACTCAGAGCAAAGCGTGGTGACGTCAGCACGTGGGAGGGACGTGCTGACGTCACCACGCTTTGCTCTGAGTGGACGGGAGCTGTTTTGAGTGCCGGCCGGCATCGTTATTATTCGTTTTAGATGTAAGTGTTTGCTTTGTTTTTAATAAACTGGAGTTGTACGTTACTACACTATTGGCTGCTTCTCCTCTCTAATACACATATCCATCGAGCCCGGGAAGTACCTGCCAAGACGGGATCGAGATACTCTGCCAGTGCTCCGTTTTTGGGCTATCTCTGGTCGTCCTTCTGGTGAGCAGGAACCCCTGTAGGTTCTTTTTAACCTTATCCCAGATCACATACAAGGTGCACCCTGTACTATTGATGCCCTCACTGGTTCACTATCTGGTAAGCGGCCCCGCATACCTGGGCACTGGGTGTTCCTTTAGCTGTATGGTAATCGGTGGTTATTTACAGTAGACATAAGGACATCCCCTATTGCATGCTGTACACATTTTTGGCGTCCCAGAGTGGTCTCACATTCCTAGGGTACCTGCATGATATTTGGTTTATGATTATTTGTGTGAACGCACCCCCTCTTTCTTTGATGAAGCATGTTATGTCAGTATCACACTATGGTTTTTTGTCTTTGATTTAACTCTATGTGGATTTGTTCTGCCGTTCGAGCGCAAAGGATTCAGTTCATTTGAAGTGCTCCCAAAGGCCCGGGCTGGGTTTTAAGCCACCTGCCTGTTTTTGGCTTACATCTGGTAAGCAGTTCACCACACAGTCACTTTATTTTTCTTCACCTTACCATACAGAAGGATTTTGGAGTTCATTGTTCAACACCATAGACTGTTTATTATCACAGACTTTATTGGACTCACTTTAGCGCGGTTTTTTATTTGTTTAAATTACATAGTAGCCCAAAATGATACTTGATTCTATATTCTATAAAAGGGGCAGTACTGGTAGGTGGGTAGGGGGCAGGGGCAGACTGACAACTCATGGGACCCCCGGGCAATAGGAGAAAATTATAGGGCCCCCCTGGGCAATAGGAGATTATGGGGCCCCCAGGCAATAGAAGATTATGGGGCCCCCAGGCAATAGAAGATTATGGGCCCCCCGGGCAATAGAAAATTATGGGGCCCCCGGGCAATAGGTGAAAATTATGGGGCCCCCCCGGGCAATAGAAGATTATGGGGCCCACAGGCAATAGAAGATTATGGGGCCCCCAGGCAATAGATTATGGGGCCACACAGTATACACACACAGACACACAATATACACACACAGTATACACACAGAATACACATACACACACTTAAAAGGTACTGGAGAGGCGGGGCAGCTATAATCTTGGAATTTTTAAAAAAACACAGATTTTTACATACTGTCCCTGGTTTTATTGCGGCTGGCAACCCTGATGGGGCCCCTTAGGGCATGGGGCCCTCGGGCAGTGCCGGAGTGCCCGAATGGTGAGTCTGCCCCTGGTAGGGGATGAAACCAAGGAATGGTGCTCAGAGGTGGGTAAGGGGCAGAGACGAAGGGTGACTCAGAAGGGGGGGGGTTCCTGCACTTATCCCACCCTGGGCTTCTTGTTTGGGGAGCTGTTGAACGCTCTTGAGTGATCTGTTCCGTGGTTTCCCGGACTGCTATTTCACCATTTCTCTATGATATCAGGCTCACCTCAAACCATGAGACTCAACCAAGTTTTTTTTAGCAAGAAGCAAGATATAAAAAGGAACAAATTGCCTCTGCATAATTAATTATTGCTAGATTTTTTTTTTCGGATGCAACAAAGCTGCAGCCATTTTGTGGATAACTGACAAAATTTTATCACCTGAAAATGGGAGAGATTCCCCCCCCAAGTGACAGTCTATATGAATCTCTCATAATACGTAACATTTCATCTGACATCTTGCTTTCAGACAGAGGAAGTGAAGAATGCGATTTTTGATGTCCACTAATGTCATTATTTATATGCATGGTACCCTAACAATCTCCGTCTGGATACTGATTAGCATAACATAATCAACAGGCCCAGGTTCACCGGCGCCATCCTATTAATATGACCAGCGACTTCTAATTCAGTCATTTACGAAACGATCATTTTCTGCATCTTTTATGCTCAGCGCCGTGTCAGTTTCAAACGTGTCTTGTGAGAATGAGAGAGAAAATAACCTTTGTGTTAACTGTTTCCAGCACAGCATAACCAAGCTATGATGTTGGCCATATAGCGTGTAATAATAACGGCGCTCGGTTAGCAGAATGAGACACAAGAGACACTTTGCAGCAGAATTAAGGTAAAGTTTACTGAAGCTTATGATTCAGAACAAAGACTAGGTACAAAAAAGCTCGGCTGTTACAATATAGCGAAGCGGTTCAATTTGGCACCGCTGCAGGGTTCAGTGGAGGACCATGAGGATTCGATGCTGATGAGTCTGGAATTACACTATATTGCAAAAATGATTGGTATGCCTGCCTTTACACGCACATGAACCTTAAAGCGGAAGTAAACCCATCCATAAAACAGCTACCTTTCCGGCACGTGCCGGAAATGTAACACTCCCATTGGTTGGGAGTGTCAAACCAACTGTCAAACCATCCAATGGCCGGTGTCATAACTGATCACATGTGCAGCATCATGGCAGTTCTAGACTAAACAGAGGCCAAGATGGTGGCTTCCTTGGCTGAAAACCATAGGAGGGTTTACTTCCACTTTAAAGGGGTTGTAAACCTTCATGTTTTTTCACCTTAATGCATCCTATGCATTAAGGTGAAAAAACACCTGGCAGTGACCGGCCCCCCAGACCCCCCCCCCGTTTCACTTACCTGAGCCCCGTAATTCTGTTAGCGGTGACGCGCTCTCCCTCTCTCCACGAGGTCCTGGGTCTTGATTAGATAGATTGATAGCAGCGCAGCCATTGGCTACTGTCAATCAAATCCAATGACGCGGGCGCCGGAGGGCGGGGCCGAGTCCAGCATTCGGCGGCTATGGACACCAAATGCTGGACTCGGGAGCGCACCCGCAAGGTAATCCCCTGGGAGATCGCTTCTCCTAGGGGGTTATCTGATATGGGGAGGAGCCGCAAGAGCCACCAGGGGACCCCAGAAGAGCAAGTTCGGGGCCACTCTGTGCAAAACGAGCTGCACAGTGGAGGTAAGTATGATATGTTTGTTATTTAAAAAAAAAAAAAAGAACCCGTACAGTCACTTTAATGGCATCCCAGTCTTAGTCTGTAGAGTTCAATATTGAGTTGGCCCACCCTTTGCAGCTATAACAGCTTCAACTCTTCTGGGAAGTCCGTCCACAAGGTTTAGGAGTGTGTCTATGGGAATGTTTGACCATTCTTCCAGAAGCGCATTTGTGAGTTCAGGCACTGATGTTATTTGAGAAGGCCTGGATCGCAGTCTGCACTCTAATTCATCACAAAGGTGTTCTATCGGATTGAGGTCAGTCAAGTTCCTCCACCCCAAACTCGCTCATCCATGTCTTTATGGACCTTGCTTTGTGCACTGGTGCGCAGTCATGTTGGAACAGGAAGGGGCCATCCTCAAACTGTTCCCACAAAGTTGGGAGCATGAAATTGTCCAAAATGTCTTGGTATGCTGACGCCTTAAGAGTTCCCTTCACTGGAACTAAGGGGCCAGATGACACGGTTACCCACTTCTGCAAAGCCAAGCAACACGCATTTTCCACACTTTCTCCAATCACAAGGAACAGTCTTTGAGCTTGTTTTTTTGTTGTTGTTTTATTAGGGATAATAATTTGGATGTGGAATAGGAATTATGGGATGCCCAGCTTGATTGCAACAGAAACAGGGACAACTTCCTCCCTATGTACACGCTCCAAAACTTCCTTCCTCCTGAACACTGAGTCTCTGATAATAAAAGATGCAAAATCCCTTAAAGAGGAACTGCAGTCTGCTCACAAAATTTGTAATAAAAACATCTTTGCCATTCTTAAGCTTCCCTCCAACCACTTTGCATATTTTATTTATATATACGGTCATTCTGTACTTTCCAAATATGCTGCAGAAATCTCCCTCCACTGAGTCTGGCTGCAGCCATTTTAACTGTGGGCATTTGAAGCTGCTGCCTGTTCACTTCCTGGATTTACACAGACACACAGAGGCACACCTCCAGCTCCGCAGCTCTCATTGGCCCTCGTATGACTCATCCCCCCTCCTTTCCTGGCAAACTCTCAGGAGAGTGATAGAGAGAGCTGTGCGTGATGTCATAATCCTAGGCTAATGACCAGACAAGAAACAGGAAGTGGGCTGTATAAGGTATTTACTGGCAGAAAAAAATGTTTTACTATCCAATGTTAAAACAATAAGGCTATGACTAAGCATCAATACATGATGTAAAATGTGTTAGCTGCTTTTTCCTATTTGTCATGCATACAAAGTGACTGTTTTGGATTTTAATCTTTCAATAAAGATGCCTTCAGCTGTGTGCGGCCGTCCAGGATTTTTTCCTTTCTTTTAACTGCTTGCCGACCGCCTCACGCAGATATACTGCAGCAGAAGGGCTCGTACAGGCAAAACCACGTACCTGTACGCTCCCCTTTAAGAGGTGGCCGGCGGGCGCGGCAAGCTCCGTTAGTCGGGTCGTGGGTCCCGCGGATTCGATTGACAATCGAGTCCGCGGGGATACACGTGATCGCCTCACGGGTAGGAAGAATGGGGAGATGCTAATGTAAACAGCATCTCCCTGTTCTGCCTAGTGACAGTGTCACTGGATCTCTGCTCCCTGTGATCGGAGCAGAGATCAGTGACGTCACACACAGCCACGCCCCTCACAGTTAGAAACACGCCCCTAGGGCACACTTAACCCCTACACTGCCACCTAGTGGTTAACCCCTTCACTGCCAGTGTCATTTACACAGGAATCAGTGCATTTGTATAGGACCGATTGCTGTATAAATGACAATGAATGGTCCCAAAAATGTGTCAAAAATGTCTGATGTGTCCGCCATAATGTCGCAGTCACAATAAAAATCGCTGATCGCCGCCATTAAAAAAAAAAAAAAAAAATTAATAAAAATGCCATAAAACTATCCCCTATTAGGTAAACGCTATAACTTTTGCGCAAACCGATCAATAATCGCTTATTGTGATTTTTTTTTACCAAAAATATGTAGAATACGTATCGGCCTAAACTGAGGAAAAAAAATCGTTTTTTATATATTTTTGGGGAATGTTTATTATAGCAAAAAGTAAAAAATAATGCGTTTTTAAAAAAAATTGTCGCTCTTTTTTTGTTTGTGGCGCAAAAAATAAAAAGCACAGGGGTGATCAAATACCACCAAAAGAAAGCTCTATTTGTGGGAAAAAAAGGACGTCAATTTTGTTTGGGAGCCACGTCGCACAACCACGCAATTGTCAGTTAAAGCGACGCAGTGCCGAATCGCAAAAAGTGCTCTGGTCAGGAAGGGGGTAAATTCTTCCGGGGCTGAAGTGGTTAAAACAACAAAGGCAGAAGATTTAATAGATGTAAAGATGAAAAAATTACTGAAGGTCCGCTTCAAGGACTAGGAACTCTCAGTTCCTTGGAAAGTAGCACAAAGTGTTGTGGGCTGCATACTAGAGTATCTCCAACTCCACTGTAGACACTGATACCAGCTCTACTGACTGCAAGAACTACCAACCTACCAGGCTGCTTCTTCACCAACCCACCCAGCTGTTCCGAAGATCTTCTAGAGCAAGGGAAAGGAAAGATTGAGCACAACACTGTCTTCCAGAAAGGCTTGCTATACGTGGCAGTCTCTCTCCTTGTGTATCCCTAGGTGTGCCGATGTACTCACACTGTCCTCCTTGCTCCCTGCTGCTTCTTAGTCCATCAATCTTGGAGGACAGCTATCTGAGGCGAGACATTTCAGAGTTCCTCTGGGAATACTTCCATTTAAACGCAAATGGCAACACATCCCCAACCATGGTGTGGTAGGCACATAAGTGCTTCAAGAGGGGGCAGCTCATCTCCATCATCTCCATAGCCACAACACTTGAGAATGCTAGATGGGTATGCATCTACGACTTCCATGAACATATCAATAAATTGGAATTACAACATAAGGAAAATGTAGCCATTAAAAGTCTGAAAGAACTAAATGAAACAGACTATTAACAGCCATAAACCATAAAATGCAGAGGGCATTCAAACTGAAAAATACTACGACGAAGGTAATACATGTGACAGAATATTTTGTCATGTTACAACCAAAAACGTAAATGTATTTTATTGGGATTTTATGTGATAGACCAACACAAAGTGGCACATAATTGTGAAGTGGAAGGAAAATAATAAATGCTTTTCATTATTTTTTACAAATAAATATATAAATATAAAAGTGTGGTGTGCATTTATATTCAGCCTCCTTTACTCTGATAACCCTAACTAACATCTAGAGGAACCTATTGCCTTTAGAAGTCACCTAATTAGTATATAGAGTCCACCTGTGTGCAATTCAATCTCAGTATAAATAGAGCTGTTCTGTGAAACCGCCAGAGGTTTGCTATAGAAACTTAATGAACAAACAGCTTCATGAAGACCAAGGAACGCACCAGACAGGTCAGGCATAAAGTTATGGTGAAGTTTGAAGCCGGGTTAGGTTAGAAAAAAATATCCCAAGCACTGTTCAATCCATCATCCGAAAATGGAAAGAGTATGGCACAACTACAAACCTACCAAGACATGGCCGTCCACCTAAACTGACAGTCCAGGCAAGGAGAGCATTTATTTAGAGAAGCAGCTAAGAGGTCCATGGTAACTCTGTAGGAGCTGCAGAGATCCACAGCTCAGAAGGGAGAATCTGTCCACAGGACAACTATTAGTCGTGCTCTCCACAAATCTGACCTTTATGGAAGAGTGGCAAGAAGAAAGGCATTGTTGAAAGAAAGTCATAAGAAGTCCCATTTTCAGTTTGCGAGAAGCCATGTGGAGGACACAGCAAACATGTGGAAGAAGGTGCTCTGGTCAGATGAGACCAAAATTGAACTTTTTGGCCTAAAAGTAAAACGCTATGTGTGGCGGAAAACTAACACTGCACATCGCCCTGAACACACCATCCCCACTGTGAAACATGGTGGTGGCAGCATCATGTTGTGGGGATGCTTTTCTTCAGCAGGGACAGGGAAGCTGGTCAGAGTTGATGGGAAGATGGATGGAGCCAAATACAGGGCGATCTTAGAAGAAAACCTGCTGGAGTCTGCAAAAGACTTGAGACTGGGGTGGAGGTTCACCTTCCAGCAGAACAACGACCGTAAACATACAGCCAGAGCTACAATGGAATGGTTTAGATCAAAGCATATTCATGTGTTAGAATTGCCCAGTCAAAGTCCAGACCTAAATCCAATTGAGAATCTGTGGCAAGACTTGAAAATTGCTGTTCACAGACACTCTCCATCCAATCTGACAGAGCTTGAGATATTTTGCAAAGAAGAATTGGCAAAAATTTCACTCCTCAGATGTGCAAAGCTGGTAGAGACATCCCCAAAAAGACTTGTAGATGTAATTACAGTGAAAGACGGTTCTACAAAGTATTGACTCAGGGGGGCGCTATACAAATGCACACCACTATTTTTAGATATTTACTTGTAAAAAATATTTGAAAACCATTTATCTTTTTCCTACAATTATGTGCCACTTTGTGTTGGTCTATCACATAAAATCCCAATAAAATTAATTTACGTTTTTGGTTGTAACATTAAAAAATGTGGAGAATTTCAAGGGGGTGTGAATACTTTTTCAAGGCACTGTATGTCATATGCAATTTTCCCATCAATTGCCTGAGACTTTATAATTCAAGTACTTAAGCTTATAGGTTTACAAGGACGAATGCTCAGTTGGAATATTCTTGTCCCTCAGCGAAGGTGAGAACCAATGACCTCTGATAAATTGTATTCCAGATTTCCAATGGAAGGCTTTAGGGATGTCCCCTGTCACCGACCATCTTTATTGTATTTTTAGAACCATTTCTACGACTTGTGCAGGTGGATAACCATATCCATTGTGTTACATGAAGTAACCAGGAACAAAAAATGTCCTGCTTTTGCAGAAGATATGATTTTCTTTCTAACTAAACTCAATTATTCCTTATGTAAATTATTATATCACGTTGCAGAATATAGAACTCCAAATTAGTAATCAATTACCAGACTTGAGGAAAAAAAGCTGACGTTACCCATCTCTCTCAGCGATACCTTGCTAATGCATTCAAATCCTTCCAACAACAATGGATTGAGTGCTCTCCACAACTAACTATGTTTAAAGATATCTTCGACTCTTTCATGCCATTAATAGTCAACAAAAACTTACTGATCTAACACTACATAAAATAGAAATAATGTCACTCAAAGCTCACTCATTTTTGTGTTATTTCTACAGTATATACTGCTCTACTTCCTAGGTCACGTAACCCATTGTTAGCATTAAAGTGTCACTAAACCCACAACAGTAAAATCAGTCTGTATATGCAGTAAAGCATGCTTGTTATACTCACTGTGGAACCTAAGGGGTTAATCTTCTGCATTGTGTAAGAAGGCTGTTTGATCCTGTCTTTTCTGATCCTCCCCTTCTTCCACTGACTCCAAAACATGTCCGGATAAGACAGAGTTACTGGAGTCAGGCTGCACATGCTCAGTTTGGTGTGTATTGCTAGAGAGTGTTTTTTTTTTTTCTTGGAAGAGAGCATGTGATCAGCACAGGGCCAATCAGCACTGTCCAGACAGAGGGCCAGGGGTCCTGCAGCCTGAAAGGTCAGCCAGTGCAGTAGGAAAACTCCTCCTACAAGCTTTAACCAGACACTGATAGAAGTCACAAGACTGCTATATACTGCTGATGAGAAAAGGTATTTAGCAGTTTATATTTACTAAAATATTTGCATTTCCATGTTCTGTGTACTGTGGGAGACCAGATATAGTGAATGCAGGCTCCTGGGTTTAGTAACACTTTACGCAAAGAAAAATAAGTACAGGACCTAGGTTGGGCAGTGGCTGAAGCACTGAGCAAGAGTAATGCCGCGTACACACGAGCGGTTTTGATGTCAGAATAAACTCTGAAGGTTTCTCCAACGGAATTCCGCTCAAGCTGTCTTGCATACACACGGTCACACCAAAGTCCGACCGTCAAGAACGCGGTGACGTACAACACGTACGACGTCTCGTACTTGCTTCAGAGCATGCGTCGTTTTTGGTGCGTCGGAACAGCATACAGACAAGCTTTTTTTCTCCGATAGAAATTAGTTCCGTCAGAAAAATATAGAACATGTTCTCTATCTAAGTCCGTCTGAATTTTCGACGGAAAAAGTCCGATGGGGCATACACACGGTCGGAATATACGATGAAAAGCTCCCATCTGACTTTTTCTGAGGGACATTCCGCTCGTGTGTACGCGGCATTACTCAGATGTTGATATCGCCCTCCATGAGATTATTATTATTATTATACAGGATTTATATAGCGCCAACAGTTTGCACAGCGCTTTAGAAAATGAAGGCAGACATTACAGTTACAATACAGTTTGGTACACGAGAAATCAGAGGGCCCTGCTCACTAGAGCTTACAATCTAAAAGGGAGGGTCAATTGATACAAAAAAGGTAATAGCTGTGGGGGGGATGAGCTGATAGAGAAAGTAAAAACACAGTGTATTAGTTAGAAGTAAGATAGGCTTCTTTAAAGAGAAGGGTTTTCAGGGATTGTCTAAAGATGGATAGATCAGGAGATAGTTGGACAGAATGGGGTAGGGAGTTCCAAAGGATGGGAGAAGTTCTGGAGAAATTCTGGAGGTGAGCATGGGAGGAGGTGACAAGGGAGATAGAGAGCAGGAGGTCTTGGGAGGACCGAAGAGAACGATATTTTGAGACCAATTTAGTGATGTGGATGGCTTTCTAAGTTGTTGTTATTACTTTGAATTTTATTTGTTGGGTGAGTGGCAGCCAATCGAGGGATTGGCAGAGAGGGGTAGCAGACACTGAGTGGTTTGTAAGGTGAATGAGTCTGGCGGCAGCATTCATGATGGACTGAAGGGGGGGTAGCGAATGTAAAGGTAATCCAATGAGGAGGGAGTTGCAGTAGTAGAGGCGAGAGATGACCAGAGAGTGAAACTTTGTGGTGTCATTGGTTAAATAGGGGCGTATTCTGGAGATGTTGCGGAGATTGAGAATTTTCCCTGATTTGGACAGGGATTGGATGTGGGCCTGAAAGGACAATTCAAAGTCCAGAGTTACCCCTAGCACCCTGGCATGTGGGGATGGACTGATAGATGTGCCATTGATCTTGACAGAGAAGTCAGTGGAAGCGGCACGTGGGGGAGGAAACATTATGAGCGGTTATTATGCAGTTCTTCTTATTACATAAAACATATTTGATTCCTTTAAAGCGGTTGTATAGTCAAATTTTTAACTTTTGCCTACAGGTAAGCCTATAATAAGGCTTACCTGTAGGTAAAAGAAATATCTCCTAAACCTGTATGGTTTAGGAGATATTCCCCTTGCAATGAGCCGCTGACTGCAGCGGCGCATGCGCACAGGGGATTCTTGGCTGAAAGCCCGGCAGACGCCGGACCTTGCCGGAAAGAAGTCTCCCGCGTGCATGCGCGGGAGTGATAACATCGCGGCTCCAGCAAACTCACAGCGCTGGAGCCGCGATACCCGGAAGACACGCCAAGGCAACATGTCAGCTACCTTGGCGTGGACCAGGTGAGATACCGATGCCTCGTTCTAAGGTAAGTATTTCATAATGAGCTAGTATGCCTTTTGCCTTACAGGGGTATAAAAAACAAAAAAAGTGTCAGCGGGTTTACATAGTTACATATAGTAGGTGAGGTTGAAAAAAGACACAAGTCCATCAAGTCCAACCTATGTGTGTGATTATGTGTCAGTATTGCATTGTATATCCCTGTATGTTGTGGTCATTCAGGTGCTTATCTAATAGTTTCTTGAAGCTATCGATGCTCCCCGCTGAGACCACCACCTGTGGAAGGGAATTCCACATCCTTGCCGCTCTTACAGTAAAGAACCCTCTACGTAGTTTAAGGTTAAACCTCTTTTCTTCTAATTTTAATGAGTGGCCACGAGTCTTGGTAAACTCTCTTCTGCGAAAAAGTTTTATCCCTATTGTGGGGTCACCAGTCCGGTATTTGTAAATTGAAATCATATCCCCTCTCAAGCGTCTCTTCTCCAGAGAGAATAAGTTCAGAGCTCGCAACCTTTCCTCATAACTAAGATCCTCCAGACCCTTTATTAGCTTTGTTACCCTTCTTTGTACTCGCTCCATTTCCAGTACATCCTTCCTGAGGACTGGTGCCCAGAACTGGACCGCATACACCAGGTGCGGCCCGGACCAGAGTCTTGTAGAGAATTATCGTTTTATCTCTGGAGTTGATCCCCCTTTTAATGCATGCCAATATTCTGTTTGCTTTGTTAGCAGCAGCTTGGCATTGCCTGCCATTGCTGAGTCTATCATCTACTAGGACCCCCAGGTCCTTTTCCATCCTAGATTCCCCCAGAGGTTCTCCCCCCAGTGTATAGATTGCATTCATATTTTTGCCACCCAAATGCATTATTTTACATTTTTCTACATTGAACCTCATTTGCCATGTAGTCGCCCACCCCATTAATTTGTTCAGGTCTTTTTGCAAGGTTTCCACGTCCTGCGGTGAAGTTATTGCCCTGAGAATACTACCTTGGAGGTCCCTTTCCTCAATTTAGCTCCTAAGTCCCTAAAATCGTTCTTTAGGACACTCCATCTGCCTCTGACTTTGTCATTGGTGCCAACGTGCACCATGACAGCCGGGTCTTCCCCAGCCCCTCCCAGTATTCTGTCCACAAGATCCGTGATGTGCCGAACCCGAGAGCCTGGTAGACAACATACTGTTCGGCGCTTCAGGTCTTGGTTACAGATTGCCCTCTCTGTCCTTCTAAGAATTGAGTCCCCTACCACCAGAATCTGTCTTTCCTTTCCCTTTGCTGCCCCCCCACTCTCACTGGAGGAGTTCTTCCCCCGGCAGCTAGGAGAGTCCCTCAGCTCCAGCAGTGCTGGTCTCTGACTGGTTTCACCAATGTCACTCAAAGTAGCGTACTTATTGGGATGCTCCAGTCCTGGATCGGCCTCCCTGGCACTTCCCCCTCTACCCCTCCTGACTGTCACCCATCTACTCTTTGCTAGTGCCTGCACCTCTTTGTCTCCACCCGCCTCTGTGCTGGCCCCTGCCGGCACCTGCCGTGTACGTTCCTGGCTCTCCTTTAGTATGGAGGGACTTCTCAGTGCTGACAGTTGCTTCCCCAGATTCAGAACCTGGGCTTCCAGGGAAACAATGTGCTTACGTTTTTGCACAGCAGTATTCGCCCTCGATCGGATGATCAAGGAACGCATGCATGCGGCAAGATGTACAAAGAGTCGCCTCTCCACACCCGCCGGGCATCGTACCTATTAAATTTAGTGAGGATTGGGGATTTTACCCTGTCCAAATTACCTAACAGCTAGCTTCCTGGCATTACTTCCTGGTTTACTATGGCTTTAAGAATGTAGCACTTTTCTTGTAGAGACTTTCCATTGTTCCCTAGGTGCACCTCAGTACAGGGATATCTTAGTCACAGTTAGTGCCTGAAAATGGACTGATACTGAGCATTTCACCTACATTGCTCTCCTGGGCCAAAAGTGGGTATCCTGGGAATTTTGGAGCCGCCCTGTGATGACCCTCATTTGGAATTAGCAAGAGCTAGAGCCATTGGTGAGCACAGCCCATTGCATTAATGTGTGCACCCCAGAGCACAAGCGCACATGTGTGTATATTAGCTGGGCAGTGGACGGTGTCAGTAGTTTTTTATTTTTTTAAATATTTTTTTTTTACTATATTATGTTTTACAATATTTTTAGGAGCCCTGTTAAGAGACTTTGATGAAATGTCAAGGGTCTAAACAGACCCCCAATGTCTCCCTTTTTAGACCGAGAAAGGGACTGAGGACAGAGATCCCCCAGTCCCTTTCTCTGCAGCCTCAGCTGCACAGGACAGTGAATGAATAGGAAGTGCTCTTTGCTGAGCAGCTTCCTGTTCATTCACAAACTGAAGCATAGTAAACACAGTTCAGTTAAGAATGAACTCAGGAGCGAGCAGTACAGATCACTCACTGTGTTCATTTAGAAAAGGAAGGGGCTGGTAAATTAAATATTTACTGGCCCCTTCCCCTACTCTCCACCCCACAGCAGCCAGCAGGAGAAGAGAGGAGGGAATCTGACATCACCGGAGGGGGGGAGACAGGGGGCGTCAGAAAGAAGGGAGAATCGGCACCTTACTGGGTGATTAGGGTGTGCCCAGGCACACCCGGCGCACCCTGTGCGCACGCCTATGGCTAGAGCTCTGTACTTGGCCAAGAAAACAATAACACAGTATTAGCAATCCTCCGAAAACCCATATAACATGCTTTGGGTAGATAAGGTGAATTCTTCCCTACACTCAGAAAGCTTAACCTACATCTGCAGAGGTAGTTCTCGAAAATTTGAGAAGATCCGACGTTAATGGCTTAATGATCCTACTCTTGCACCTCTTTCCTTAGTCGCAAACAGACTCTTAGGGGATTTTAGTCCCCAGGGTATATACTGTAACTGGCCTGCCAAACTAATCATTTCTCTTTTTCTTTGTCACTACTGCTATGCCGAAATAATTAGATAATGAGAACTTGGACCACAGTTCTTTTATAATCATAAATACAGTCTTTTCTTGCTTGCATTTCTTTTATTCACAATTGTAACACTCTCTTTCTGTAATTACATGGTATCCTGACATGCTGCACTTTACAGTTATGCTGGAGGTTTTTCCAAGCTATGACTGTAATCAGTAGATCAAGGGCCGCATTTCTACTCTTTCAGATAATGTATGTCATGTTGTTTTTGTTTTTTTTGTTTTTTGCTTTGTATTTGTTGTTCTTTTTTATTTTCTGTAACCACAAAATCGTAAAAAAAATTGAAGAATGCTGTTCTTCTAAAAAAACAAAACAAAAACAGTTACAACAAATCCACAGCCTTAAATATTACCTGCAAAACTCTGCTACCTTAGAGCCCTTGCACACTGGGGCGGGGGGCGGCGGCGGCGGTAAAACGCCGCTATTATTAGCGGCGTTTTACCATCGGTATGCGGCCGCTAGCGGGGCGGTTTTACCCCCCGCTAGCGGCCGAGAAAGGTTTAAATACCACCGCAAAGCGCCTCTGCAGATTCGCTTTGCCGGCGGTATAGCCGCGTCGTCCCATTGATTTCAATGGGCAGGAGCGGTAAAGGAGCGGTATACACACCGCTCCTTCACCGCTCCGAAGATGCTGCTGGCAGGACTTTTTTTACCGTCCTGCCAGCGCATCGCTCCAGTGTGCAAGCCCTCGGGGCTTTCACACTGGAATGAAAGCAGCGGCACTTTCGGGGCGGTTTGCAGGCGCTATTATTAGCGCAATAGCGCCTGCAAACCGCCCCAGTGTGCAAGGGCTCTTAGTGGGACCTAAAAAAAGACCCCCTTCAGCTGGAGAACCTCATATGTGCAATACCTGGGAATAATTTTACTTTTAGATACTACAAAACTATTTCAACTCAACTTCTTCACACTGCAGTCGATGGTGACCTGAAACAATGGAAAAACATCCCTTTCATGTGGTTAGGCCAGATGGCTTTATGTAGTGATTGCAGAGCGCTACCCCTGAAGGAACCACTCGTTAAGATGGGTCCTGTGTTCCTGGCCTCAATCCTTTCAAGCCCTCAACCCCTCTGACACACCAGGTTGAGTGCTTAGACATACAATATCACGGTATATGACTGACAGTAATACTATGTGCCCAGCAATAGTTCTACAGTGCTGTGAAAAAGTATTTGCCCCTTTCTGATGGCCGGACATTCTCCTTCAGGATTTTCTGGTAAAGCGCAGAATTCATGGTTCCATAAATTATGGCAAGTCATCCAGGTCCTGAAGCTGCAAAGAAGCTCCGGATCATCACAATACCACCATGTCTGACTGTTGGTATGATGTTCTTATTTACTAAATGCTGTGTTCGTTTTACAACAGATGTAACGGGACGCACACCTTCCAAAAAATTAAACTTTTGTCTCATCAGTCCACAGAATATTTGCCCAAAAGTCCTGGGAATAATCAAGATGTTTTTTGGCAAATGTAAGATGAGCCTTTGTGTTCTTTTTGGTCAGCAGTGGCTTTGGCCTTGGAAGTCTCCCATGGATGCCATTTTTGCCCAGTTTCTTTTTTATTTTATTGTTAAATCATGGACACTGATCTTACCTGAGGCAACTGAGGCCTGCAGTTTTTTAGATGTTGTTCTGGATTCTTTTATGACCTCCTGGATGAGTCGTCGTTGTGCTCTTGGAGTAATTTTGGTAGGCCGGCCACTCCTCTGAAGGTTCACCACTGTTCTGTGTTTTCTCCATTTGTGGATAATGGCTCTCATCGTGGTTCGCAGGAGTCCCAAAGCCTTAGAAACGGCTTTGTAGCCCTTTCCAGACTGATACTTCTCAATTTCATTGTTTATCATCTGTTCTTGGTATGATGTGTTGCTTTTTTGAGATCTTTTAGCGTGCTTCACTTTGTCAGACAGCTTCTATTTACCGTATTTATCGGCGTATAACACGCACAGGCGTATAACACACACATTCATTTTAGGAGGGAAGTTTCAGGAAAAAAAACTTACATTTTAAATAAGGAACTTTGAAGCAAAAAAAGGGTCAGTGCCCATCTGCAGCCTCACAAGTGCCATTAATGCAGCCTCATCAGTCCACATCAATGCAGCCTCACTCATCAGTCCACACCAATGCAGCAGCCTCACCATTGCCATCAATGCAGCAGCCTTTACCATTGCCATCAATGCAGCAGCCTCACCATTGCCATCAAGGCAGCAGCCTCACCATTGCCTTCAATGCAGCAGCCTTACCATTGCCATCAGTGCAGCCTGATTGATGCCCATCTGCAGCCTAGAGGGAACAGGGAGGGACGAGCGTTGACAGATTACATACAGTCTGCTATGATAGACAGAACGGTGGTCCAATGGCGGCCCAGGAGACAGGACTTCCTATTAAAGAGGCCGCCAAGTAAAAAGGAGATTCTCACTGTATGTAATGTGATGGCGCTCATCCTGCTCTCCTCCCTGTCCCCTCCGAGGCAGCTAAAATTGAAGTATTGGCGTATAACACGCACATGGTATTTGCACCTGATTTTCATGGTGAAAAAGTGAGTGTTATACGCCAATAAATACAGTAAGTGATTTATTGACTCGACAGGTCTGGCAGTAATCAGGCCTGGGTGTGGCAAATGAAATTTAACTCAGCTTGCCAAAAAATTTGGTTAATCACAGTTAATTCATAATTTAGCAAGGGGGGTAGGGTGGCAGTTAATATTTAACACAGGGCCAGGCAGGTTTGGACAGCTTTTTTTCCTTAATAAATTAAATCATTATTTAAAAAATTCATTTTGTATTTAATCAGTCCATCTTTGTATAATATTTAAAATTTGTTTAATGATCTGAATCATTTAAGTGTGACAAATATGCAAAAAAATAAAAAAGAAGCAGGAAGGGGGCAAATACTTTTTCACAGCACTGTATATCAATAAAACAAGCACCAAATCAGTTAGTAAAGGCAAACTTAATAGATTGTCGCCTAATAAATTTGTTAATGACATTTGCCCTCCAGATCAGCATAAACATTAATAACACCACCTGAAGTGCAGCAGTGAGCAGTAGTGAGACTTGATCTAAAACTACTGGAGCTATACTGCAGTGATGGCAGCTATGCTAAGCCTAGCCCATTTGGTAAGCACTGTCAGTATTTAAAAAAAAACACATGGGTATAGGGAATTGTAGGGGATGTTGCAGGCAGATTCAATGACAGGGGCAGTCCTCGAGATCATTCTTCTGCTGGCTATCGTTGGGGCCCTTGCTGAAAACAACAAGGAAACAGGCACACTTTCAGACATCTTTTTGGTTTTGCTTAGCAATCCAACCATTTTGGATGGAAATTCATAAATTGTTGACCAAAATTTAGGTTCATCATTAAATTTTTCCCTAGAGTTCTACTTCCTCTACTCTCATGTTTAACCCTACCTATCTGTCTTCACAGACATTTTAATAAATGAATAAAGGAATGGCTCAACCAAGGCAACTTCATATGTGAGATGGAAGTGTGATGCTCACCAAACAAGACAGATTGAAGCTTACGCCTGTCAGGAACCATGAACCAGACTGAGACAGAAGTACAGTAAAATCACACTTGTTTATTAATAAAAATAAAAAGGTAAATAGAGTAAGCGTAGTCAAAGCATAGCCAGAGTCCAGTAACCGGATCGGGTAGTCAGCCAAGCCAGAGTTCAGTAACCAGATCGGGTAATCAGCCAAGCCAGAGTTCAGTAACCAGATCGGTAATCAGCCAGGCCAGAAGTCAGGGATCCAAGTAGAGGAACAGCAAGCAGGATAAGGAGCCAGAAGGGATGTCAGCAAAGCCAGTCTTAAACAGGAATGCAGAAGATGGTTTCTTGTGATGTGACCAAGGCGAAGGCAGAGATGAAGTGAGCTGGACAGCTATAAGTATTCAGGTCAGACGAGCAGAATCAACAACAGCTGGGTAATTGTGGAGAGAGATGGGAGCTGGCAATTAGCCGACAGCTGAGCGGCCAGCTCAGAGAAGGAAGGGCTGACTCAGACCTGACAACGCCACCATGTGGTATTGCTGGTATCACGTCACACAATCCCATGAATACAAACAAATAATGTTGTAACCATTCAAACCTTGAATCTCTGAGTGAATGAGAAATTTGGACCTACAATGCCTTGAAAAAGTATTTACACCCCTTGAGATTTTCCACATTTTGTCACGTTACAACCAAAAATGTAAACGTATTTTTTTGGGATTTCATAGTTGTTGTTGCTAATCTTGTGGAAGTTTTGACTCCTTGGTAAAACTTGGTGGTGGTTAACCACTTGCCGACCACCTTCCACATATATACTGCGGCAAGGCGGCTCAGCTGCTCAAACCGACGTACCTGTACGTTGGTCTGTGCATGTGATAATGTGGGAGCGCGCGCAGGGGCGGACTGACCATCGGGCAGTTCGGACGCTGACCGAGGGCCCGTGGCCAGTAGGGGGCCCCATGGCAGCTTCCACTTCGGGACCCGATCTACCCGTCAGCTAGCTGTGATTGACGGGCTGATCGGGTCCCTGCTCACTGCTGACTGCAGTGTATACACACACCTCGTGATGCGCTCCTCCTCCTCCCCGCCGGCTCCTCCTTCCCTCCCGTCCACCCCAGGTGTTTGTATCTGTCATCACCTCGGACGGACAAAAAATAGGAGGGGCCGGCGAGGAGGAGGAGGAGCGCATCACGAGAGGTATGTATACAGCCGCTTCCCGCGCTACTCTGCATCTAGGAAGCGAAGTGCAGCACCCACAGTGTCCCCCTGTGCCCCCACCTCCCCACAGTGTCCCCCTGTGCCCCCACCTCCCCACAGTGTCCCCCTGTGCCCCCCACCTCCCCACAGTGTCCCCTACCTCCTCACAGTGTCTCCCTGTGCCCCCCACCTCCCCACAGTGTCCCCCACCTCCCCACAGTGTCTCCCTGTGCCCCCCACCTCCCCACAGTGTCCCCCACCTCCCCACAGTGTCTCCCTGTGCCCCCCACCTCCCCACAGTGTCCCCCTGTGCCCCCCACCTACCCACAGTGTCCCCCTGTGCCCCCCACCTCCCCACAGTGTCCCCCACCTCCCCACAGTGTCTCCCTGTGCCCCCCACCTCCCCACAGTGTCCCCCACCTCCCCACAGTGTCTCCCTGTGCCCCCCACCTCCCCACAGTGTCCCCCTGTGCCCCCCACCTCCCCACAGTGTCCCCCTGTGCCCCCCACCTCCCCACAGTGTCCCCCTATGCCCCCCACCTCCCCACAGTGTTCCCCACCTCCCCACAGTGTCCCCCTGTGCCCCCACCTCCCCACAGTGTCCCCCTGTGCCCCCCACCTCCCCACAGTGCCCCCCTGTGCCCTCCACAGTGTCCCCCTGTGCCCCCCACCTCCCCACAGTGTCCCCCACCTCCCCACAGTGTCTCCCTGTGCCCCCCACCTCCCCACAGTGTCCCCCACCTCCCCACAGTGTCTCCCTGTGCCCCCCACCTCCCCACAGTGTCCCCCTGTGCCCCCCACCTCCCCACAGTGTCCCCCTGTGCCCCCCACCTCCCCACTGTGTCCCCCTGTGCCCCCCACCTCCCCACAGTGTTCCCCACCTCCCCACAGTGTCCCCCTGTGCCCCCCACCTCCCCACAGTGCCCCCCTGTGCCCTCCACCCCCCACAGTGACCCCCTGTGCCTCCCACCGTGCCCCCCACCTCCCCACAGTGTCCCCCTGTGCCCCCCCACCTCCCCACAGTGACCCCCACCTGCCCACAGTGTCCCCCTGTGTCCCCCACCTCCCCACTGTGCCCTCCACCCCCCACTGTGCCCCCCACCTCCCCACAGTGTCCCCCTGTGCCCTCCACCCCTGACAGTGACCCCCATCTCCCCACAGTGACCCCCACCTCCCCACAGTGTCCCCCTGTGCCCCCCCACCTCCCCACAGTGTCCCCCTGTGCCCCCCACCTCCCCACAGTGACCCCCTGTGCCCCCCACCTCCCCATTGTGCCCTCCACCCCCCACTGTGCCCCCCACCTCCCCACAGTGACCCCCACTTCCCCACAGTGTATCCCTGTGCCCCCCACCTCCCCACAGTGCCCCCCTGTGCCCTCCACCCCCGACAGTGACCCCCATCTCCCCACAGTGACCCCCACCTCCCCACAGTGCCCCCCTGTGTCCCCCCACCTCCCCACAGTGCCCCCCTGTGTCCCCCCACCTCCCCACAGTGCCCCCCACCTCCCCACAGTGTCCCCCTGTGCCCCCCACCTCCCCACAGTGTCCCCCTGTGCCCCCCACCTCCCCACAGTGCCCCCCTGTGCCCTCCACCCCCCACAGTGACCCCCTGTGCCTCCCACCGTGCCCCCCACCTCCCCACAGTGTCCCCCTGTGCCCCCCACCTCCCCACAGTGACCCCCACCTCCCCACAGTGTCCCCCTGTGCCCCCCACCTCCCCACTGTGCCCTCCACCCCCCACTGTGCCCCCCACCTCCCCACTGTGCCCCCCACCTCCCCACAGTGACCCCCACCTCCCCACAGTGTCCCCCTGTGCCCCCCACCTCCCCACAGTGCCCCCCTGTGCCCTCCACCCCCGACAGTGACCCCCATCTCCCCACAGTGACCCCCACAGTGTCCCCCTGTGCCCCCCCACCTCCCCACAGTGTCCCCCTGTGCCCCCCACCTCCCCACAGTGACCCCCACCTCCCCACAGTGTCCCCCTGTGCCCCCCACCCCCCACTGTGCCCTCCACCCCCCACTGTGCCCCCCACCTCCCCACAGTGACCCCCACCTCCCCACAGTGTCCCCCTGTGCCCCCCACCTCCCCACAGTGCCCCCCTGTGCCCTCCACCCCTGAAAGTGACCCCCATCTCCCCGCAGTGACCCCCACCTCCCCACAGTGTCCCCCTGTGCCCCACCTCCCCACAGTGTCACCCTGTGCCCTCCACCTCCCCACAGTGTCCCCCTGTGCCCTCCACCTCCCCACAGTGTCCCCCTGTGCCCTCCACCACCCCACAGTGTCCCCCTGTGCCCCCCACAGTGCCCCCCTGTGCCCTCCACAGTGCCCCCCTGTGCCCTCCACCCCCCCACAGTGTCCCCCTGTGCCCCCCACCCCCCCACAGTGCCCCCCTGTGCCCCCCACCTCCCCACAGTGTCCCCCTGTGCCCCCCACCTCCCCACAGTGCCCCCCTGTGCCCTCCACTTCCCCCCCCCCACAGTGCCCCCCTGTGCCCTCCACCCCCCTACAGTGTCCACCTGTGCCCTCCACCTCCCCACAGTGTCCCCCTGTGCCCTCCACCTCCCCACAGTATCCCCCTGTGCCCTTCACCCACCCCCCACGGTGCCCCCCTGTGCCCTTCACCCCCCACAGTGTCCCCTTGTGTTTTTCACCCCCCCATGGTGTCTCCCTGTGCCACTCACACACAGTGTCCCCCTGTGCCCTCCAACCCCCCCCCCCACGGTGTCTCCCTGTGTCCTCCACCCCCACTGTGTCGCCTTCCCCCCTGATGGCTACCCTGAAAGACACTGTGTTAAGTCTGGAGGATCCCAGTGCTCTACTGTGTGCCCTGTGTTTTGGTTTGTGCCCTGCTATTTGCCTACTGCGTGCCCCATGGTCTGTGATGTGCCCTGCTAGTGTACCCCCTTATGTGCCCTACACTGTGCCCCTTGCCCTGTGATGTGCCTTGTGATGTGCCCTGCTGTGTACTGCCTGTTGTGCTCTACTGTGTGCCCTGTAATGTGCTCTACTGTGTGCCCCATGCCCTGGGATGTGTGCCCTGATGTGTACCGCCTGTGTCCTGTTCCCAAGGATGTGCCCTACTGTGTGCCCTGCTGTGTGCCCTACTATTTGCCACATGCCCTGTGATGTGCGGCACGCTCCCTGCTGTGTATCTCCTGATGTGCTCTGTGATGTGCCCCGCTGTGTACCCACTGATGTGCCCTGTACCCCCTGTGATGCACCATGCTGTGCTCAAAAATGTGCCCTGATGTGTACAGCATAATAAACCCTGCTGGGTGCCCCATTATGTGTCCTGTGATGTGCCCTACTGTGTGCCCCATGCCCTGTGCCCCATGATGTGCCCCGTGCTCTGCTGTGTGCCATGTGATGTGCCTTACTGTGTGCCCCATGATTTATGTAAGTGGGGCTTTGTGTAGGTGCGGCTTGCATGTGGGCGGAGACACAGGGGGCCCCATGATTTTCTATTGCCCGGGGGCCCCATGAGTTGTCAGTCCGCCCCTGAGCGCGCGCCTGCTACACGTCAGGGGAATGCGCGCGCGGGACCCACGGACTTGATGTCCACCGGCCATCTGCGATCGCAGTACAGAGAGTCAGAACGGGGATCTGCCTATGTAAGCAAAGTGGATCCCTCTTCTGACAGGGGACAATTAGTGATCAGGAACTGCAATCTCTGTGTTGTCCCAGTGAGTCCATCCCCCACACAGTTAGAACACACCCAGGGAACACAGTTAACCCTTTGATCACCCCCTATTGTTAATGACAGTGTCATTTATACATTGATCCGTGCATTTTTTTTAGCTCTAATCACTGTAATAATGTCACTGGTCCCCAAAAAGTGCCACTTGGGGTCAGATTTGTCCTCTGCAATGTCGCAGTCCCGTTAAAAATCGCTGCTATTACCAGTAAAAACAATAAAAAAAAAAAAAAGTCCATAAATCTATTCCATAGTTTGTAGACGCTATAACTTTTGCACAAACCAATCAATATATACTTATTGCAATTTTTTTTTAATCAAAAATATGTAGAAGAATATATAGCGGTCTAAACTGATAAATACATTTGGATTTTTTTATATATATTTTTTGGATATGTGTTATAGCAGATTGTCGGTCTTTTTTTGTTTATAGCGCAAAAAATAAAAACTGCAGAGGTGATTAAATACCACCAAAAGGAAGCTCTATTTGTGGGAAAAAAAGAACATCAATTTTGTTTGGGTACGACCGCGCAATTGTCAGTTAAAGCGACGCGGTGCCGTATCCCAAAAACATGGCCTGGTCATTAAGGGGGTAAATCCTTCTGGGGCTAAAGTGGTTAAGGCAAACATAACAGCTTTCATCTGTGCATTTATCTCTTTGAATGGAGTTCCTCTTTATCAATGTAGGGCCCTGTATTACTGTCATGACCGGTTCTCTTTAAGAAGATTTTGCGGCACGATTAGGCACTCACGATTCACGAGCGTAGAAGTCTGCATTATGCTGTTTGTGCTTTCAGCTTCTTTCTGATAGATTGGATGGCATCTTCCAAAGGACACAAATCTTTTCATGTGATTTGATGGCGTGGCTTTAAGTATACCGTAGCTGTGCTGTAAACACGACCGGCCCCGCAGAGCTTTTAAATGCTGCAAATCAAAGCCTTGAATCAAGGAGAATTGCAATCAAGCTTTCAGCCTTGACAAAGGCAGCCGACAAGAACCGAGACTGCTGCTCTCCACGGCTTCTAAATGGATAATGAACTGATGCTTTTCAGCGAGACATTGGGGGTGATTTACAAAAGCCGTGCACCATCATATTTACGAAATGGTGCGCCGGTAACAGAGCGCGAATCCCCCATTTACTAAAGCGAGCTCAGCGCACGACAGAATGCAATCTGTGCGCCACTATGGACATGGCGCACGGCATCTCCAAATCAATATTGACAGAAGATGGAGGTGCCAATATTATGGGGTGGTGTGAGGAAGTTTAGTAAAAACTGCCCAAGTAATAAATATGCCCAAAATAGAACGAGAAAGTAACTTTTTCAGAGAAAGCCTGCTGTGCGTTTAGAACTGCGTGAGATCAATGTAAGCAGTGCGCATGTGCAAGCGGCTGTTGCGCGTGTTCACAAGCGTTTGTTCACTGCGCGGCCAAAATCTTAGTAAATGTTAAGCAATGTACATGCAATTGCGTGGGTTGAATGGGCGCACCTCTAAACTTGACACATTTTATTTTTTTACGCTGGTTCACCTTTATGTATTTTTTTAAGGAGATTTGCACACAGGTCATGTTAGCGTGTTACGTTGCCAACATGTGACATGCACCTTGTTAAAATGATGTAAAAAGACTCTCGCTCCTCTTGCTCCTCCTAAAAGGGCATTTAACCTTCCTCCTCTAATGCATATGATTTCCTTGGGCTAGCTTTTGCTTTTAAAGGGGAACTCCATACTCCACTCTATTCTCCAAAGGCTGTGAGCTGCCTTCACCAATCCAAACCACATCCCTCCTGAACCACACAAGGCCACATGCACTCAACATAGCTGGCTGGGTTTGGGGAATGTTGGGCTCAGCCCAATACTAACCATAAAGCACCTTGTACCCACTAGTTTAAAGGGGTTTTCCACATTCTGTAAAGCCCCCTGTCTGCAACCCCAGCCTAGGGTTGCGTGGGAGAGGCCCTTGTCCCCCTGAATATGGGAACAAGGTGGTTGACTTTTGGGGTACCCGAGCCCCTACTGCCCCCAAGCATCCACCCCCCTTTCATGGGCTGGCTTGCTGTGTGTTTGGCTGGGGGTTTGTTAGTGGGGGGGGGGCACAATATTTGTTTTAGTTTGGGGTGAGATTTTTTCACGTGGTGGTTCTCATTTTAGGCCTTAACAGACCCAAATGGCCTTGTATGTATTGGGGGGAGCAGGCTATTTTTTGTTTTGGGTTAAAGTCTTGTAGCTGCAATGTAGATTTGTAAGTTTTCTCTAAAGCCATACATCTTTGAAGCAGCATTTTGGATACATGCTACAGATGCAAGTTACTAGCTATTAAGCAATTTTGCATTTTTAAAGGCACTTCTCCTTGTTTCGTTTTTGGGGTTGTCCAAATTGGTGACATTGATATATGTCCCTCAGAGTGGGACCTGGGCCCCCATACCCATTTTTAGGCCAATAACTAGAATATAAGCCAGCCAAGTGGGGAAAAAACAAGTCAGTTCCCATAGACTGCAGTGGTATTTGTTGTATAACTTTTGCCCATGTTAGGCTCTTTGTTTGCCCCCCCTGGAGCGGGGGGTGTTTGTCCCATCTGTAATTTTGTAGCATGCTTGACGATGTGCTTCATTTTGGACAGGGGTGGCTTATTTTGTGCTAGCTGCATTTGGGTTGTTCTGGGCATGCTCAAGGACTTTGTTTTTTTACTGTGGCTTTTGGTGTGTGAAATGCATTTGTGTTGGTCTGCGCATTCTCAGGGACTTTTGTTTTTCTTTTGTGCTTTTTGTGTGTGAACAACACTTCTATTTTTCTGGGCATGCTCAGAGAGTGTGTTTTTGGGTTACTAATGTAAGGACGTGTGTGTGTGTTTTACACTCTTTCCCCCCCAAACTATTTTTTTACTTTCCTAGTGCCTTCATGGTAGCATATACTGTATATACTCGAGTATAAGTCGTTCCGAGTATAAGTCGAGGCCCTAATTTACCACAAAAAAAATGGGAAAAACTTATTGACCCGAGTATAAGACTCTGTGAGAAATGCACAGCTACTGTAAGTGGAAAAGAGGGTCAACAATGCCCATTTGCAGCATCACTGTGCCCATTTGCAGCCATAGGTCCCCTGAACTTCAAACTCGGTAGTTAAGGGTTCCTAGATGCCCCCTAGCTGCAGCCAAAATTTGGGGTCTCTGGACCCAAAGGGTCCTGAAATGACATTGCTGCAGATGGACACAGTTGACCAAATTTGCGGCCCCGAGATACAGGGCCCCAAAAATCAGTTCAGAAAATGTCAAGCACTTTTCTGCAGCGGAGAATGACATTTTCTGAACCGATTTTGGGGCCCCGTATCTCGGGGCCACTTAGTGCTAGGAACTTCAGCTTTGGATATGTTGTGGTACCAGTTCCTCTGGGTTTGCTCACCTAATTTGGGGTTCCTAGCATCAAGTGGCCCTGAGATACGGGGCCCCAAAGTCAGTTCGGAAAATGAAATTTTTTGCTGCAGAAAAGTGCTTGACTCAAGTATAAGTCGAGGGGGGCACTTTCAGCACAAAAAAATGTGCTGAAAAATTCGACTTATACTCGAGTATATACGGTACATGGATTGTGCGTATGCTGCCATGGATAAGCACCAGGAAAGTAAAATTACAGAGAGGTAAGTATTCAATTTCCCATTTTAGCAGAGTGGTTCTCAGCCTCAGTCCTCAAGTACCCCCGACAGGACATGTTTTGGGAATTTATCTTGGCTAAATAGCTGTCCAAAATACCAAGCCATTGACTGTGCTTTAAAGCACCTGTGCAAGATGAAGGAAAACCTGCAAACATGGCCTGTTGGGGGCCCTTGAGGACAGGGTTGAGAAGCACTGATTTTGGGCACTGAGCTAAAATCTAGTTCAAGACAATCCTACTCTAATTGTGGGCATTTGAGGAAAACTAAGTGAGTGTTAGAAACCCTGCTTGTCTTTTTTAGGGTGGGCTTTGTGTTCCTGTCCTTAGCTTCACTTCCTGTCACATAGCCAAACAGGAAGTGGGGGTAAAACCCTACCAATGTCTTTCCTTGGGGACACACAGGTCAATCTAACTAGTGTCCCCATTAGGCAAATTGCACTCTAGCAACAGCAAGATGCTGTTTTTTTATCTACCTTGCATGTCCCCCCTCGGATTTTCCAGCAACTGCACTTGTAGTGCAAAGTGGATTTGCCCTTAGTAAATAAGCCCCAAAGTCCAAGATACCTAATAATTTGGGGTGTACACAGCAAAATGCTAGAGTGCAATTTACTAAATGGGGAAACAATTTAGATTTACCTGTGTGTCCCCAATGAAAGACATTGGTAGGGTTTTACCCTCCAATAATAATAACAATTATAATTTATAATTTATTTTTACATGGGGTGGTGTTTGTGTGGGTCATGTGTGTATGTCCAAATGATCTGACCTCAAAACACACACCTACTTCCTGTGTATAGATTCACTAGCGGGCCAATGTATATTGCTTCCTGCTTCAGTGTGTGTATATATAGATATATGTATAGATGTAGGTTCTTGTGTCCACCAGCAGAGAGAATTTGGGTAGATGCCACACTCCCAATTCTGGAGGCATAATAATGGTCTAGCACAGGGGTCTTCAAACTACGGCCCTCCAGTTGTTCAGTAACTACAATTCCCATCATGCCTAGTCATGCCTGTGAACGTCAGAGTTTTACAATGCCTCATGGGATTTGTAATTCCGCAACAGCTGGAGAGCCGTAGTTTGAAGATTCCTGATCACTCTAGTATGTCTTGATAAAAGGTGTTTTTTCATGTGCCTTGTATAATGCCCAAGAATTATCGTTAGGAAAATACAAGTGGGTCATGGCACATCTACATTCCAAATTTGGCACTTAAGATGGTAACGCACTATGAAATCTGATTGGCCAATCTCTGTACAACTCAATATTTACGCAAAATAGGTAATAGGAAGACGCACTTGAACAATTCATTCAAATTATAGGAAATCAATCAGGCTCTTGAACTAAATCTAATTTAAGATCTAACTGATTGCAGTGTATGGTCACCTTTAAAGATCAAGATCTGAAAATAATAATTTATTGGGTTTAGAAACACTTCTCTATTCTTTGTAATGTATTGAAAGATTTGGGTAAAAAAAAGAAAGAAAAAACACATTTCAAAGATATATTAGAAGTGGTAGGAGTGAGATTAGCATCAAAAGGGTTCATTAACTGAGAACACCTACTAATTGCCTAACAAGACACATCCAATGAGTTGAAATTAACCAATTGGATTGGGCGTGCGCTATTATCAGTGAGAAAATCACAGTTACCCTAGCGCCAGTTGCAGTTTACATATGTGGGTATTTATTATCGTTATTTGCGCTTCAATGTGCGCCGGTTCTCACATTCAATTAATGACTTTTCCAGGGCGCACCAATTAATGTATGAACTGGTGCAGTGCCTTCTTTTTAGTAAATCACCCCATTGTGTGCAGTTGGGAACAATGTCTCTCTTAGTACCTAATGTCAGAGGAGTTATTTTTCCCATTTCGCTGGCTGCCCTGACCTGAAAGTGGTTCTAATGGAGGGCAAAAAACAAAGTTGAATTGAATTTCTTTCTTCTTTTAATTTTAGGAACGTGTATAATTGAAAATAAGCGTTTTAGGCATTAATGAGACATTCAAATCTTTAGTTAGGTTTAGAAAATTATTATTAACTTTAGATCAGCTTTTGTCAACCTTTTTATCTAAAGGGAACCCTTCAAATAATTTTTAGGTCTCAGGGAACCCCTGATAATATGAATTTGTTGGAGATCAGGGATAAAATAGTCCATTATAGCTGGAAGAATGCCCCACTGCATTGGTGGTAGCAGGGAAGAATGTCCTTTACATTGGTGGTCAGTGGGAAGAATGTTCCCTACATTGGGGGTCAGTAGGTAGAATGCCCCTTACATTGGTGGTCAGTGGGAAGAATGTTCCCTACAATGGTGATCAGTGAGAAGAATGCCCCTTACATTGGGGGTCAGTGGGAAGAATGCCCCTTACATTGGTGACCATTGGAAAGCATGCTTCTTACATTGGTGGCCAGTGGGATGAAAGCTCTTTACGTTGGGAGTCAGTGGGAAGAATGCTACTTATATTCATGGTCAGTAAGAAGAATGCTCCTTACATTGGTGGTCAGTGGAGAGAATACTCCTTACATTGATAGCCAGCTAGAAGAATGCTCCTTTTACAATGGTGAACATTTCAAAGCATGCTTCTTACATTGGTGGCCAGTGGGATGAAAGCTCTTTACGTTGGAAGTCAATGGGAAGAATGCTACTTATATTCATGGTCAGTGGTAAGAATGCCCCTTACATTGGTGGCCAGTGGGAAGAATGCTCCTTAATTTGGGGGTCAGGGGGATAATGCTCCTTACATTGGTGGCCAATGGGGATAATGCTCCTTACATTGGTGGTCATTGGGAAGAATGCTCCATACATTGGTAGCCAGCTAGCAGAATGCCTCCCTTACAGTGGTGACCAGTGAGAAGAATGCCTCTTACATTGGTGGTTAATTGGACAAATGCTTCTTACATTGGAAAGAAAGAAAGATTTCAAACAACATCAAGAGGATTTTTTCTTTACTTGCAGAACGTGTATTTAGTCCTAGGATTGGAAACGAATACAGTACACCACCTCACCCCACTTCCTGATCTAGTTACTGAAAAGCTGTATTATATTATATTTTTAATCTTGGCTTTAGTTATACTTTGACTTTCTAAAGTGTTACACTATACTACAGCTTTCATCCAACCCCTATATAAGCCATTATCAAAGTAAGGGGTGATACCATTTTATATTTGCTGTCTGTGTCCTATTGGAGAGAATTCCCTTCACTTCCTGCCCTGCACAAACAACAGGAAGTGAATATGGGGGGGTGGATTCAAAAATGCTACAGTTGTCACTAAGAAGAGGGAGGGGGGGGGGGGGGGGGGTAAAGTGGCGCTTGGAGAGAGACTAATGGGTGGGAAATAAAACTATAGGTGAAGGTGATTATGATAATATAATCCAGTAGTTGGGGGTAGCTTGGACCCTGGAAAGTTAAGTTCAGGGTTGAATGGTTTAGGAACAATTTGGATGGGTTAAAGATGTATATAGCGCTCTAGAGGTGCAGCCAGCTGTGGAAGAGGAAGCAGCTCTGTAGATATATAATGTGGAGAACAGCTCAGATGAGCGCCGCTCTTCTCCACATTATACAGTTGTCACTGAAACTGTTTTCCCCTTTGGGAAATTAAAGTAGAACTATAGGCATTATTTTTTCATTTTATATAGAGCAAGGGAGGGTTATAACCCCTGTCAGATTTTTTTTTCGCCATCTGTGTCCCATTGCGGAGATTTCCCTTCACTTCCTATCCCATAGCCAAACAGGAAGTGAGAGGAAATCCCTGCAAACTAAGGGAAGTCCTTGGGGTCCCCTAGGTCACCAGAGCTAGTGTTCCCATTGGAAGATTTCCCTTCTATTACTGTTCTGGAGACAGCCCAAAATTTCATTTTCAATCATAATGGTAAACATGACAAAAAGAGAGGACGAATGTCGAGGGCACAGACAGCAATAAAACCTAACAGGGGTTCTAATCCCTCTCCACTCTATCCAAAACTTAAAAAATGTTTTGTCTTTAGTTATATTTTAACTCTCACTTTATTAGCGCCAACTCACCGGACTGTTGAAATCTTCCATACACACATTGCAGTAATGAACTGGACATCACTGCTGTTTTATTCAAAATAACATATTATTATTATACATGATTTATATAGCGCCAACAGTTGCCACAGCGC
Source organism: Lithobates clamitans (assembly GCA_037952925.1). Lineage (NCBI taxonomy): Eukaryota > Metazoa > Chordata > Amphibia > Anura > Ranidae > Lithobates > Lithobates clamitans. Next base: position 823,421 of record JBBGZY010001113.1, on the reverse strand, counting down.
TTTACAATGTAGAGGGGGAACAGTACAATTACAATACAGTTCAATACAGAAAGCACAGGAGGGCCCTGCTCGTGGAGCTTACAATCTAAAGGAAGGGAGGTGGTACAACAGGTAAATGGCTGTGGGGGGTGATCTGGTGGAGGTGGTTCGGGTACAGTACTTAGGTGGGGGTAAGGTAGGCTTCCCCGAATAAATGAGTTTTCAGGGATCATCTAAAGGCAGACAGGGTAGGGGCTGACCAGACATACTGGGGCAGGGAGTTCCAGAGGATGGGAGAGGCTCTTGAGAAATCCTAGAGGTGAGCATGGGAGGAGGTAACAAGGGAGCTAGAGAGCAGGAGATCTTGGGAGGAACAGAGAGGACAATTTGTGCAATATCCTAATATACAACATATATTATATTCACTGGAATTTGTCTGGAAGAATTTGGATGGACATTATAAAATAATTATCTAATTGCCCTGATGGCAATGTTAATGTTTCAGATTTCCCGTTACTTTCTGTCTCAGTGGCAATGGTCACCAGGACAGATAAAGCGGTGAATCTTCACAGTTGGGAAACAGACCGAAATATCATCTTGACAGAAGGTCTAACCTCAGGTTCCCCAAAGTGATCAATGCTAACCCCCAAAGATCAATGGGACTATCCAAAAGGGTTGATAAAATGGTTGGGGGTCAACAGGTGGTGAACAAGTGATGAAAAAAATCGATTAGGTGGGGGTCAAGCAATCTTTTGAAGTCCCTGTAGAGCACCACACGTATAGGAGTAATTAAATTACTGTTGCTTTTTGCAGTGGCTGAGTAATTTTGACTTGCTTTCCCAAGTTTGCACAATGTTGAAGCTGGTTTTTAGCCATGCAAAGGCAATTCTAACTATCCACAGGAATAGACTGAACCTGGAAGAGCGTGGTGGCTGATGACTAAAACTCACCAACCAAATATCATTGCACTTGTTGATGACCGTTTGATGCATCCTTCCTATGATATAATGGCACAGTTTCAGTTAAAATGTTTCTTCTAAGATTGCCCTGTATTTGGCTCCATCCATGTTCCCATCAACTTTGATCAGTTTCCCTGTCCCTGCTGAAGAAAAGCATCCCCACAACATGATGCTGCCACCATAATGTTTCACGGTGGGGATGGCGTGTTCAGGGTGATGTGCAGTGTTAGTTTTCTAACACATAGCTTTTTGCTTTTAGACCAAAAAGTTCAATTTTGGTCTCATCTGACCAGAGCACCTTCTTCCACATGTTTACTGTGTCCCCCACATGGCTTCTCACAAACTGCAAACAGGACTTCTTATTGCTTTCTTTCAACAATGACTTTCTGCTTACCACTCTTCCATAAAGACCAGATTTGTGGAGAGCACGACTAATAGTTGTCCTGTGGACAGATTCTCCCACCTGAACTGTGGACCTCTGCAGCTCCTCCAGAGTTACCATGGGCCTCTTGGCTGCTTCTCTGATGAATGCTCTCCTTGCCCGGCCTGTCAGTTTAGGTGGACGGCCATGTCTTGGTAGGTTTGCAGTTGTGCCATACTCTTTCCATTTTCGAATGATGGATTGAACAGAGCTCCGTGAGATGTTCAAAGCTTGGGGTATTTTTTTATAACCTAACCCAGCTTTAAACTTCTCCACAACTTTATCCCTGACCTGTCTGGTGTCTCCCTTGGCCTCCATGAGGCTGTTTATCCACTAAAGTTCTCTAAAAAAACCTCTGAGGGCTTCACAGAACAGCTGTATTTATACTGAGGTTAAATTACAAACAGGTGGACACTATTTATTAATTAGGCGACTTCTGAAGGTAATTGGCTCCCCTAGATTTTAGTTAGGGGTATCAGAGTAAAGGGGGCTGAATACAAATATACGCCACCATTTTTAGATATTTATTTGTAAAACATTTTGAAAACCATTTATCATTTTCCTTCCACTTCACAATTATGTGCCACTTTGTGTTGGTCTATCACATAAAATCCCAATAAAATACATTTACATTTTTGGTTGTAACATGATAAAATTTGGAACATTTCAAGGGGTATGAATACTTTTTCAAGGCTCTGTATACTTTCCAGTTAGCTACTATGTCTTCAGAGCCTTTGTAGGGCTTTTTTTTAGTGGGAACACGGTGGTATGCAATTCTCGCATCTCCAGCACTGATGTGTTGGCAATGGGTGCGATGGTGTGCTGGAGGGTCTATTGATGCTGGCTTCTGGGGGGATCTATTGTTGCTGGTGAGGGTCTATTGTTGCTAGTGTCAGATCTATTCTTATTGAAGTGGGACTTTGTTCCTGGGTGGTCTATTGTTGCTGGAGGAGGATTTGTTGTTGATGAGGGAGATCTACTGTTGCTGGGAGGACCTTTTGTTGCTGGCTGCAAGGGATCTATTTTTTTTTCCTTTCTTGCTATCAATAATAAATTCCATACAAATTACTCAGCACCACAAACTTATACTTACCGTAATTATTCTCTAAAGGGGCCGTACTGAGAGATGTGCAGGGGAGGAGACAAAGGATGGTGCTCAGAGGTGGGTAGTGTGCAGAGACAAGGGGTGACTCGAGGAGCGAGGGAGCGCCTGCACCTATTCTCTAAGAAAAAAAGGCCTTGGTGCGGTGGATTTTGCTTTTCAGAGTGCAGCTAAGCAGCTGCTTTCAGTTGTTCAAGAGGTGATCCTGCTGTCTCCTGGATGACTGTTTTTTTTTGTTGCAGATTATAATGGGACTAATGCACCACCACTGCGATGGTGCGGCCCACAGTTGGGTTTGACAGGCCCTGCTGTCTGTCAACTCAACATGCTGCATTAAAATGGTGCAGGCACCTGTTTTTACCATCCTGGTAAATAAGGCCTAAAGGATCAAGGTTTCAGGACCTTGGTAAAAATTTTAAGATTTAGTCTCCTTTTACCTGCTTTTGGGGCAACCATCTTGGGCAAATGCAGAAAAACATCATATTGGGGCCAATTTTAGGAGGAGACAGACAATCAACCCACCAATGTCTTTTGCAGTGTGGAAGCAAACCAGCACAAGCACAAGTAGGACATACAAACTCCATGGAGACAATGTTCAACCAGGACTTAAACAAAGAACCTCGATGCTGCAAGGCTAAAGTAAGGACCACTAAGCTGCCGTGCTCAACCAACCTATGCTTCTCTACAGGACAAAACAGTAATGTAGGGATGGCTGAGGACATCCCTACTTTACTTGTGTAACTCCCTTCTGTTTGGTGTAGGTTATTAATTAAATTTAGTATAGCTTCTCTGTTATTAGTGGAGCAAGGGGTGATTGTTCAGTCTGCTCGGTATTTCACAGGCAGCTGGTCTGATTGATTCCCCCTGCATTCTAGACAATTCTAGAATCACAGTGGGAGGAAGAATAGAGAGGCAGCTTGAATATTTATGGGGATCCAGCCAATCCCTGGGGAAATGTGTCCAGTAGGTGGTTGGGGAATCCATAAACAGTCTGGGGCCTGGAGCAGAATGTGTGGAACCCGGGTTCAGCCCTGCCAAAGGAGCCCCCTGTCTAAGGGGCTCTGCCCCTCAGGGCAGTCTACTGGAGACACCGCTTAGAGGTCATCAAAATCCCAGCTGTAGTCAGGGCTACACGGGGCCCCATACAGACAACCTGACATGGGACCCCATACAGCTAATGCTTCAGTTATTGATGAACACAAGTGATGGGTACCGATCACTCATTGCGTTCATTCAGGAAAGAAAGTGGTTGGTAATTATGACATATTAACCTAACCCATCCCCCAATCTCAATTTTGAAGGATCTTACTGTGTGCTTGTAGCTGCCAGCGGGAAGAAGAGAAGGGAAGCCAGCAGCATTGCAGTGGCAAGGGGGTGGGGGCACACAGGGGGGGCATGGGCATCAGGGGGAAATGTATGGTGCACAGGGAGGGCGATTGGCGTGATGGGGAGGGGGCAATTAGAAGAACCAATCCTTTATATGGCTCTCTCTGCAGCAGCTCAAAGCCAACTGGAGAAAGAGAAGAAGCCAGTTTTCCGCTGCTGCAGAGAGAGCCTTACAGGGGATTGGTTCCAGGCCCCCCTGCCATACCGATCACCCTGCCTGTCCACATAGGATTCACCCTGCTGCATGGGCTCCCCTACTGACCTGGGCCCTGTACAGGAGGACTGGTGGTACCCCCTTATCTACAGCCCTGGCTGAAGTGGGGGGGGGGCTATTTTCCAAAGTGTGGGATTTTTCTTAAGGTCTGGAGAAGGATACCTGGTGGAGGTTGAGGGAAGAGTATCCAGCTATCCTGTGGTATCGTGAGTCTGCTGTGTCTTCCTCACTGAAGAGTGCCCGGTGGACATCAGAAGGAGGCAACTGATGATTCTGTGGCATTGTGATTACTGACTTATGTTCTGACTGTGTGCAGGTCTCAGTTGTTTAAAAGCAAGTCCTAGGCACTTTCCCAGCCATCAGTGAATGTTGTGGAAGCTCTCTGTCAGAATAGGAGAGTTGTCCTCGTCAAGTCAGTCCTTTTGGGGTATCCCATGCCTCCCCCTCACCTATCCAAGTACAAACCAGCAATAACATTACAAAAGACACCCCTAGACGGTTTCTTGGAGACAGTGAGAAAGAATAAAATACTATGTACCTGGCTGTGTGTGGACTACGTTTTGGGGAACGGGACCAATAAAGCCAGAGGTTCCTTTGGGGGTGCTCTACACTTGGTGTAGATGTGTAAATGCTGAAGAGATTGACGAAGGGCAAAGTAGTGAAGGAAGGAGGCACAGGCAATCGGAGAGGTGAGTAAAACACCCCTTCTATTGCAGATACCTTTTTTGGATTTTTATATTCTGTCAGGGTTGCTTTAATAACAAAAGCAATATCTCTTAAAAAAATAAAATGATTTTCTGCTGTAACCCAAAAACACTGGAACAATTTTGTGTAGTCAGGCTGTAAAAAGACGATTCCTCATTGGTCTCCGCAGGCTTCCCTTATTGTTCTTTTTCTGATATTACAGTAAGGGTTTATGGTTCTTTTCAGCTGCTTGACGTATGAGGACTTTATATAATAGGGCTTTTATAATCTCACAGGGTTGTGGGAGGTTTCCTGCTGTGTCACTTAATGGCAATAAGAGGGTGTAATGCAAAAAAGAAATATATTCCTTCTCCATCATGGCATTATTGGAGCGATTTGAATATATTCCTTTTTTTATTTTTTTGCAAAGGCTCGGTCATATTATCAGGAGTATTCAAATAATATCACTGGTACTTATCCCTTAAAAGAAGTTTAAGATTATAATGGAAAAAAAAAGGATAAGAGGAAAAGCTGTAATTAATTTGATGGTGCATGTGTGTGTGTACTAGTGGTGGTCAGCTTGTCGAGGGCCGCCCCTAACATATTGAGAGGGTATTAAGAACTAGCTTTCGAGCATTTTCCATGTATTGCATTGAGTAAGTTAGTCCATTAAAAAAAAACGCCCTAAAATTGTAATGCTGAATTTTTGGGAAATTGGGAGTAAAATAAACCCCATGGTCATTGACAGTGCTGCTAACCTAATTTACCCATGTTCGGTTACAGTGCTATTTAAACCCCCCCCCCCCCAACACACACACATTGGTGAAATTGACTGCCCCCCCCCATCAGTAATGTTCCATAGCAGCGACTGGTCTCATTCCCGCACCCTGGTTTTGGCTAAGCTGCACCTACAGGGTGATTGGTGTAGACCATGGATGTTCAAACTGTGGCCTTCCAGCTGTTGTGGAACTACAAGTCCCATCATGCTTTTGGGAGTCATGCTTGGAGCTGTCAGCCTTGCAATGCCTCATGGGACTTGTAGTTCCGCAACAGCTGGAGGGACATAGGTAGAGCACCCATGGTGTAGACCAGGGGTAGGCAACCTGGGGCCCTCCAGCTGTTGCAGAATTACAAGTCCCATCTTGCCTCTGGGAGTAATTGTAACTGCCAGCCTTGCAATGCCTCATGGGAAATGTAGTTCCACAACAGCTGAGGGCCCCAGGTTGTCTACCCCTGGTGTAGACATCGTCACTGGGTGGAGAACAAACCTGTTTTAAGCCTGCCAAGCCCTTGTGATAGTGTTTGCTTTAAGCTCCCTGTTTGCCTGCCTTGTACCCATGCTGTGGCCTTTACCATTGCTCAATCCCTTCCCTACTAGCTAGTTTAGATTCCTTGTTATCTCTGATTAGACTTTAGACTACTCTCTCTACTCTACCTGCCTTTTTACCATGGATTTGACCCTGACGACTCTCTAAACCAGTTTTTCTCGACTCCTGTCCTCAGGACCCACTAACAGGCCAGGTTTGCAAGCAGTGGCCGCTGGTGCTGAATACTTTTGGGAGCAGCAAACAAACCTGCCCCCCTCACTTGCACAAACAGGACCCCCCCCCTGCGCTGGAGACGGATGGGAAGGCGGCGATCGGACGGAAAGACAACGATCAGTTCCACCTTACCTTAAGAGGCTGCTCCTTACTCCAGGCTCCCGGCCAAACAGACGTTGAGGAATTGGGTCCTGAGACCTGATTGGCCGGGAGTCCTTAGACTTCCCCACTTCCTGATCGGATCGGAGGAGAAGCAGGAAGACATTAGCGAATATTAATTCGCTAATGTCACACAACTGGGTGGGCTCAGGGTGCAGTGCTCTGCGCCCAGAGCCCACCCATTTTTAAAGCTAATTAGAGCCTCGGGCTCTAATCATGTGCTAAACCACTTGCCGACCAGCCGCCATCATTATACTGTGGCAGGTCGGCACGTTCCTGTGAGCCGTCGTAGCTGTACGTCGGCCCTTTATTCAGGGATAGCAGACGCGTGCTCTCTGCACTGCGGGGGAACCAATGCGCGTGGCCGGCGGTCACGATGACCACCGGCCACGCGCGTTCGCGGGCACGAGAGCCAGAACAGGGACGTGTGTTCATAAACACACGAATCCCTGTTCTGTGAGGAGAGGAGAGACAGATCGTGTGTTCCTACTAGCTAGGAACAATGATCTGTCTCCTCCTCTAGTCAGTTCCTTCCCCCTACAGTTAGAACACACACTGAGGGAACACATTTAACCGCTTGATCGCCCCCTAGTGTTTAACCCCTTCCCTGCCAGTGTCATTTAAACAGTAATCGGTGCATTTTTATAGCACCGATCGCTGTATATATGTCAGTGGTCCCAAAAATGTGTCAAAAGTGTCCGATCTGTCCGCCACAATGTCGCAGTCCTGATAAAAATCGCAAATCACCGCCATTACTAGTAAAAAAAATTAAATAATAAAAATGCCATAAATCTTTCCCATAGTTTCTAGACGCTATAACTTTTGCGCAAACCAATCAATATATGTTTATTGGGATTTTTATTACCAAAAATATGTAGAAGAATATATGTTGACCAAAACTGATGAATAAATTTGATTTTTAAAAACATTTTTGGGGATATTTATTATAGCAAAAGTAAAAAATATTTTTTTTTTTTTTCAAAATTGTTGCTCTTCTTTTGTTTATAGCAAAAAAAAAAAAAACCGCAGAGGTGATCAAATACCACCAAAAGAAAGCTCTATTTGTGGGAAAAAAAGGACGTCAATTTTGTTTGGGTACAACGTAGCACGACCACGCAATTGTCAGTTAAATCGACGCAGTGCCGTATCGCAAAAAATGGCCTGGTCATTAAGCAGGCAAATCTTCCGGTCTGTAAGTTGTTTAAAAAGAAATCCATGCATGTACATTAGGGGCCGGGCACATAATTTAGGGGGTGGTGCCCCTGTACCCCTAATGGAGCGGCTACAACTGCTGGCAAGATAACTGAAATACACAACAGGCGATATAATTTGCTGCTTAGTGATTACAGTATTCTAGTCTGCATTTCCCCAAGCTAATACTCAATGCATTTAGGCATCTAGACGTGGTGAATACGACTTGCTGAAGTTCAAACCAAGCATCGGAATGGGGAAGAAAGGGAATTTAAGTGACCTTGAACGTGGCATGGTTGTTGGTGCCAGACGGGCCGGTCTGAGTAGTTCAAAAACTGCTGATCTACTGGGATTTTCGCAAATCTCTCGGGTTTACAGAAAATGGTCAGAAAAAGAGAAAATATCCAGTAAGTGGCAGTTGTGTGGAGGAAAATGCCTTGTTGATGTCAGAGGTCAGAGGAGAATGGGCAGACTGGTTCCAGATGATAGAAAGGCAACAGTGACTCAAATAACCCCTCGTTACACCCAAGGTATGCAGAATACCATCTCTGAACGCACAACACATTGAACCTTGGAGCAGAGGACCACACCGGGTGCCACTCCTGTCAGCTAAGAACAGGAAACTGAGCCTACAATTCGCACAGGATCACCAATTTGGACAATAGAAGATTGGAAAAACGTTGCCTGGTCTGATGAGGGTTGATTTCAGCTGCGACATTCAGATGGTCGGGTCAGAATATGGCGTAAACAACATGAAAGCATGGATCCTTCCTGCCTTGTATCACCGGTTCAGGCTGGTGGTAGTGGTGTAATGGTGTGGGGAGTCATTTCTTGACACACTTCGGGCCCCTTAGTATCAAATGATCATCGTTTAAATGCTCCGGCCTACCTGAGTATTGTTGAAGACCATGTCCATCCCTTTATGACTACAGTGTCCCCACTTCTGATCCTTCCAGCAGGATAATGCACCATATCACAAAGCTCAAATCATCTCACCACTGGTTTCTTGAACATGACAATGAGGTCTCTGTACTCCAACGGCCTCCACAATCACCAGATCTCATCCAATAGAGCACCTTTGAGATGTGGCGGAACGGGAGATTTGCATCATGGATGTGCAGCCAACAAACCTGCAGCAACTGCGTGATGCTATCATGTCACTATGGACTAAAATTTCTGAGGAATGTTTCCAACACCTTCTTGAATCCATGCCACGAAGAATGAAGGCAGTTCTGAAGGCAAAAGGGGGTCCAACCCAGTACTAGCAAGGTTTTGTTGACTACCGGCTGGCAACCAGCCGGTGAGTGTATATCACATTTTTATTACATTTTTGCCCTTGGGTTTAGATATCCTTTAGGGGCTAAAGGGTATATGGATAATCAACATGAGTGGAAACAATAGAGTGAATTGCTATTAAAATGAACAAACAAAGGTCTCTAAATGTACATATAATACTTAAAAATATGGTCTAGAGAGGAAATGTGACTTTTGGCTATGAACCACAGATCTGCAATTTAGTATCCCGGTGACGGAGAGGGATCTGTTTTGATTGATGCTTTCCATCAGTAAACATCTGGGGTTTTAATACTTGCTGGATTAAAGATTTATATTTTTAAGTCAGTATACGCGAGCAAGCTTATCCTTTTATTTCTTTGCATGCATTAAAAATTGAGTTCCACTTTATGAAATAGTTTAAAGTGGTGGGATTGTGGAACTAAGCCATGTCAGATCTGTATCAGCAAATGGATGACTTTGCCTTCACAGCCGACTGATCTAAGAAAATCTCTTGATGGGTTTTCATTGTTTGGCACTTATATTGGGTATGAAAGCTGATATGAAGAGGCACCAAACCTGAAACACAAAGATGACATTTGCATATGTTTATGCAAGACGCTCAGGATCTTGTTTGATCTACAGATAGTGAAGATAAGGTGGTGATGCCGGTGAAATATTCCTTCCTGTGCGCATACAATTCCGATCATGTTCATAACTGTACAGAGTAACAGGTATTAGTCTACAGCTTAAAGGATATCTAAACCCAAGAGCAAATATTCTATATTTTGCAGCTTAGCAGTCCTTAGATTCAGAGTCTACATTTGTTTCTAGTTTCAAGCTAAGGAGAGTACAGAAAGTAGGCAAGTACAGAAAAATAACCTCCAGACATATCAGGGAAATCACCGCTCTATAGCCACTATGTGATTATCCCACTCAGATGACTGCTGCCAGGTGCCAATACTCCAGCAGAGCACATCTAGCTCAGTAACTGAACTACGTGCCAGGACCTGGTTCACCTGCTGGTGGCACTATGGTTCCCTGGGCAGAGGGTTTTAGTTCAAGTGTCCACCAGCAGATGTCTCCTAGTAGCCAGCAGTTTCTAGTAATCAGTCTCCACCTGATGCTTGTTGCAGAGAGGGTATTTAGTCTTTCTTCTATTATGATGCTTGTTGCTGAGAGGGTATTTAGTCTCTCCTCTGTTATGATGCTTGTTGCTGGGAGGGTATTTAGTCTCTCCTCTTCTATACTTGTTGCTGGGAGAGTATTTCGTCTCTCTTCTGCTATGCTGCTTGTTGCTGGGAGGGTATTTAGTCTCTCCTCTTCTATAATACCTGTTGCTAAGAGAATATTTAGTCTCTCCTCTGCTATGATACTTGTTGCTGAGAGGGTATTTAGTCTCTCCTCTGCTTTGATGCTTGTTGCTGGGAGGGTATTTAGTCTCTCCTCTGCTATGATGCTTGTTGCTGGGAGGGTATTTAGTCTCTCTTCTGCTAAGATGCTTGTTGCTAAGATGGTATTTAGTCTCTCCTCTGCTATGATACTTGTTGCTAAGAGAGTATTTAGTCTCTCCTCTGCTATAATACCTGTTAGTAAGAGAGTATTTAGTCTCTCCTCTGCTATGATACTTGTTGCTGAGAGGGTATTTAGTCTCTCCTCTGCTATGATGCTTGTTGCTGGGAGGGTATTTAGTCTCTCTTCTGCTATGCTGCTTGTTGCTGGGAGGGTATTTAGTCTCTCTTCTGCTATGATACTTGTTGGTGAGAGGGTATTTAGTCTCTCCTCTGCTAATACACTTTGCGCCATTGTTTTGTTTTGCTGTGCTGAGTCAGATGCTGCTTTCCATTGATCTTGTTCCTGATCTTGTTCTTGCCCTGCATCCTGTATCCTGCAACCTGCTGCCTTATATCTTTTCCCCTTGTTCCTGATCCCAGTCCTCTTTGGCCCCTTCCTTGCATCTATTCTATCTATTCCCTGTGTCCTGTGTTCCTCATCTTGTATATACTGTATTATAATTGGGTATTTTGTCATTGGGTTAATTGTTCATGTATATCTTTGTGTATTTAGGGTAGGGTATTTAGTCTCTCCTCTGCTATGATGCTTGTTGCTGGGAGGGTATTTAGTCTCTCCTCTGCTATGATGCTTGTTGCTGGGAGGGTATTTAGTCTCTCTTCTGCTAATATGCTTGTTGCTAAGATGGTATTTAGTCTCTCCTCTGCTATTATACTTGTTGCTAAGAGAGTATTTAGTCTCTCCTCTGCTATGATACTTGTTGCTGGGAGGGTATTTAGTCTCTCTTCTGCTATGCTGCTTGTTGCTGGGAGGGTATTTAGTCTCTCCTCTGCTATGATACCTGTTGCTAAGAGAGTATTTAGTCTCTCCTCTGCTATGATACTTGTTGCTGAGAGGGTATTTAGTCGCTCCTCTGCTATGATGCTTGTTGCTGGGAGGGTATTTAGTCTCTCCTCTGCTATGATGCTTGTTGCTAAGATGGTATTTAGTCTCTCCTCTGCTATGATACTTGTTGCTAAGAGAGTATTTAGTCTCTCCTCTGCTATGATACTTGTTGCTGGGATGGTATTTAGTCTCTCCTCTTCTATGATACTTGTTGCTGGGAGAGTATTTAGTCTCTCTTCTGCTATGCTGCTTGTTGCTGGGAGGGTATTTAGTCTCTCCTCAGCTAATACACTTTGCGCCATTGTTTTGTTTTGCTGTGCTAAGTCAGATGCTGCTTTCCATTTATCTTGCTCCTGATCTTGCTCTTGCCCTGCATCCTGTACCCTGCAACCTGCTGCCTTATATCTTTTCCCCTTGTTCCCGATCCCAGTCCTCTTTGGCCCCTTCCTTGCATCTATGGTATTCCCTGTGTCCTGTGTTCCTCATCTTGTATTTACTGTATTATAATTAGGTATTTTGTCATTGAGTTAATTGTTCATGTATATCTTTGTGTTTTCTGTTTGCTGGTGTTTGGATGTCTTTTGTGTTACTATTAATAAATTCACTTTATTATATATATATATATATATATATATATATATATATATATATATATATGGTTTGGTCTCAGTTTAGAAAGTGTAGCCACGCAGATCTGCCCATCCTTGCTGCTGATTTTTGACGCTCCCACTGATCTGCACACTGTCAATGTTCACCACAGTAGCAGGAATCAAAGGACTGGCTTCAGCTCCATCTCCTCCCATGAAGACACATCCCATTGAAAGCATTTCACCCTGACAAGGCTTAATTGCAGAGGCCACTACAATTAAAGTGGTTGTAAACCTCAGACATGAAATAGGAACAAAGCATATCCATCTGTAGTGTATACTTGTCTCACTCCAGAGCACTAAGTGTCATTTCTGTCTGCTGCTTCATTCTTCTGCTATCAGCATGAATAATTTGTGACCTTTTTTCCTGACACCAAGAGAAGAAAGGTGACAGGGGAGGGATCTCCAGCTGATTGACAGACTCAGCTCTGTTCCTGTAGGGTGTGGAGGTGGGTGTGTGCCTTCCCTCCAATCAGCTCTCAGAGCTATCCTAACTGAGCTCTTCAGAGTGTGACTTCAGACTTCCACCCCCCCATTTTTTTTAAGTCTCAGACAAGCTTACATCACTTTGAACAGATGTAGAGAAGAGAAAATAGTCCCTTCACTAGGTATATGTGAGAGTTTACAACCACTTTAAGCCCTGATGGGGTGAAACGTATTGGAGGGGTGTATCTCTATTAGTGGAGACTGAGCTGAAGCCATTTCTTGCAATGGTGGTGGCAGTATGCAGCTCAGTTTTTATACAGAAAATACCAGTTAATCCTGCCAGAAATGTAGTGTTCTTGTCACTTCCTGTGAGTGTAATTGAAAGCACAGACCATGGGGATGATTTACTAAAACTGGAGAGTGCAGTGCAAAATCTGGTGCAGCTCTGCATAGAAACCACTTTCAGATTTTATTGTTAATAGAAATAGTGCCCCATCATTGGTGTTAATGGGAAGAATAGTGTCCCATCATTGGTGCCAGTGTGAGGAATAGTGCCCCATCATTGGTGTCAGTGGGAAGAATAGTGCTCAATTATTTATATCTGTGGGAGGAATAGAAATATAGAGTGACGGCAGGAAAAAGACCAAGTGATCCATTGTTTCTGCCCCATATATTTACATTTTGTTTATATATGTATTTTTTTTTTTACTTTTTATGTCTGAATATAGATCTGCATTTGTCCTAAGCATGTTTTAATTCACTTATTGTTGACTGACTCACTACCTCTGCTGGAAGTTTTTCTTCTCCAAGCATCAACTACACTTTGGGTAAAATAATGCATTTTAAGTTTAGTTTTGAACTTTCCTCCTGCTAGTTTGAGGTCATGTACCCATGTTCTTGATCTTAGCTTCATATCGAAAAACGATGCTCCATTATTGGTGTCAGTGAGAGAAATAGTGCCCATTGTTGGTGACAGTAGGGGGAATAGTTCCCTATTGTTGGTGCCAGTGGGAGGAATTGTGCCCTATCTTTGGTATCAGTGGGAAAAATATTGCCCTATCATTGGTATTAGTGGGAGGAAAAGTGGCCCATCATTGGTATTAGTGGGAGGAATAGTGGCCCATCATTGGTATTAGTGGGAGGAAAAGTGGCCCATCAATGGTATTAGTGGGAGGAAAAGTGGCCCATCATTGGTATTAGTGGGAGGAAAATTGGCCCATCATTGGTATTAGTGGGAGGAATAGTGGCCCATCATTGGTATTAGTGGGAGAAATAGTGACCCATCATTGGTGTCAGTGGGAATAATAGTGACCCATCATTGGTGTCAGTGGGAAGAATAGTGGTCCATCATTGGTATCAGTGGAAGGAATAGTGGCCCATCATTGATATTAGTGGGAGGAATAGTGACCCATCATTGGTGTCAGTGGGAAGAACAGTGGTCTGTCATTGGTATTAGAGGGAGGAATAATGTCCCACTATCGATATCACTGGGAGGAAAAGTGCTCCATTGCTGGTGTCAGTGGGAGGAATTGTGGTTTCTCATTGGTGGCAGTGGGGGGAATATTGACCTATCACTGGTGTCAGTGGGAGAAACAGTGGCCCAAGGGCCAGATAAAGATGAACAAAGGGCCACATCCAGCCCACCAGCCACAGTTTGGAGGCCACTGGATTTAATAATACTCATGCTGGTCTAAATACAAAATACTGGAAGCTGATTGGATCACAGTTTTTACACCATTTTTTTTTTCTGAATAAATCTGAACACATGTATACAAGCTACACACTGTTAACCTTTGTCTTATTTTTTTTTTCATTATATAAAAACATAACGTTTTTGGCTTCATGCAATATTCAGATGGACTGGAATAGCTAAATAGTATCCCAGGGACATAGAAATTCAGCAGCATTGGAAATAACGTTGGTGATCCTCACATGTGGACTGATTGCAGGCCGATAGGGAAAGTAGCACTTGAAATGGAATGCGGAACGACACATTTTACAAGCAGAAAACACACACAGAATATTTATGATTGCTCGTGGCCTTCTGCGTCAGAACGCCTGGCTTTGGCTTCCAGTGGAAACACGCTTTGAGACGCAGCGCCTGTTTGTGGTGGACTGATATACATAACCTCACAGCTAGTTTAAATTGCCGGCCTGACTTAAAGCCGACCTTTCAGTAAACAGACATTCTGCATGAATAAATCATTTTCTGACATGCTACAATATACTGCAATTGTATCATTTCTTTTTAATCATTCATCATTTTTTTTTTTTCATCATAAAAGTGTTTCTGAAGGTTCTAATTTTTTTTTTTTTTTTTAATACTTACTTGCACCGTGTAATGGTTTTCCACAGAGCAGCCCCAATCTTGCCCGCCGAGTGCCACCCAATAGCAAGATGGGGGCACTTGGGCAGGCTCGTTCCAGAGTCATGCTCCTACGAGTGGAAATTGTCCAATCACACACAGAGCGCGGCTCGGTCCCACCCCCACCTCTCCTCATTGGCTCACTGGCTGTGGTTGAACGCTGGTGTGTGAGCCAATGAGGGGAGAGAGAGAGACCCTGAAGAGCCGCTGCTCTCATGCACATCGCTGGAGCGAGATGGGACTCGGGTAGGTATAAAGGGGACTAGTGAGTGGGGGAGCTGCACCCAGGTTTTTTCTTTTACCATAGACTGCATTAAAGTGGTTCTAAAGTCAGAAGGTTTTTTTTTTTATCTTAATGCATTCTATATATTAAGATAAAAAGAAACTTCTGTGTGCAGCAGCCCCCCTCAGCTCCCCTAATATTCACCTGAGACCTCGATCCAGCGACAACAGACTTGGCTGCCCAGGACTCTCCCTCCTGATTGGCTGAGACAGCAGGGAAGTGCCATTGGCTCCTGCTGCTGTCAATCAAAGTCAGTGAGCCAATGAGGAGAGAGAGGGGGTGGGGCGGGGCCGAGGCTCAATGTCTGAATGAACACACAGAGCATCAGATCGGCTCGGGTGCCTCCACAGCAAGCTGCTTGCTGTGGGGGCACTCGGCAGGAAGGAGGGGCCAGGAACGCCATCAATGATCTGGGCTGCTCTGTGCAAAACCACTACACAGAGCAAGTAAATATAACTTGTTTGTTATTTTGAAACAAAAAAACAAAAAACTGAGACTTTAGTATCACTTTAAGGTAAAAAAAACCTTCTGCCTTTAAAACCCATTAACCAATTCCAGTCCAAGCCAATTCTGGCATTCCTCTCCTACATGTAAAAATCATATTTTTTTGCTAGAAAACTACTCAGAACCCCCAAACATTATATGTATATATTTTTTAGCAGAGACCCTAGGGAATAAAATGACAGTCGTTGCAAATTTGTATGTCACAAGGCAATTGCGCAGCAATTTTTCAAACACAATTTTTTTTGGGAAAAAAAAAAAAAAAACATGAATTAAAAAATTTCATGAATTAAAAGAAAAAAAAAAACCACAATATTTAACCCAAATTTTTTTAATAGTAAAGTAAATAGATACCTAACATATCCCGCTTTAAAATTGTGCACACTCGTGGAATGGCGCCAAACTTTTGAACTTAAAAATCTCCATAGGCAATTCTTTAAAAATGTTTACAGGTTACCAGTTTAGAGCTACAGAGGGGGTCCAGCACTAGAATTATTGCTCTGGCGTTCGTGGTGATACCTCACATGTGTGGTTTGAACGCCATTTACATCTGCGGGAGTGACCAACGAATGCTTTCGCTTCTACGTGAAGGGAATAGAGGTGCTTTAAAAAAAAAAAAAATTATATATATATATATATATACACACATATACATTTATTTATATATTACACTTTCCCATATTTATTTTATTTTTTGATCAATTGTATTCCTTTTAGAAGGAATGTAAACACCCCCTGTAAAAGGAATAGGGCATGAATAGGTCCTCTTTATGGAGAGATCTGGGGTCTATAAGTCCCCACAACTCTCCTCTATGCTGGAAAGTCTGAGATCAAAAAAAATAATCGATCTCAGGCTTTCCAGCAAAAATAAAAAACATCAGTGTTTACATCTGCCGGCGCCGGAATTGACGTTGAAGTCCTTGAATATGGGTCTGACGCTGATGGATAGCGCTCCCTCAGTTCCCTGTGTGGAGGTTCGAAGGACTTTTGTCCATTTGGTGGGAATTTTTTCTTTTCCCTCAACTTTTCATCTAATACATATATATATTTTCCAATTATTCAATGAATTGTTGTTTATTATATTTTTTCGTAGATATGCAGATTGCACCTGCTCCTGAGGAAGTTGAGTGAACTCCACGAAACGCGTCAAGCTCATTAGGATGCAATTTCTCTGTCGAATCATGCATTTATATGTTGGCTTTTTTATGAATTCTTGTCCATCATTAACCCTTCACGCCGACCATATGCATATATGCGGCCTCGGCATGAAGGGGTTATACTGGGGTGATGCCTGCAGCTGCATCATCCCGTTACCGTATTTTAGAGCGAGCGAGCGGCTCTTTAGGGATGACAACCGATGCGGCCAAAAGCCACTCCGCTGTTAACCTAGAGCAACGGGAGGGGACAGCCCCCTCCCACCGCTCTTCCTGGGCCACCCGTCCCACTGTCACAAGGGATGCTTACATTCCTTGTGACGGCAATAAAAGTGTTCAGTTTTTTTTTTTTTTTTTAAAGACAGTGTAAAAAATACAATAAAATAAATAAGAAAAAAAAAATGTTGAACGCGCCCCTGTCGCCACGAGCTCGCTCAGCAAAGAAAACGCATATGTAAGTCACACATGTGAGGTATCACCACGATCGTCAGAGTGAGAGCAATAATTCTAGAAAAAGACCTCCTCTGTAACTCTAACCTGGTAACCGTTACATTTTTTTAAAGCGTCGCCTATGGAGATTTTTAGGTACCGTAGTTTGTCGCCATTCCACAAGTGTGCGCAATTTCAAAGTGTGACATGTTACATATCTATTTACTCGGCATAACATCATCTTTCACATTATACAAAGAAAAACAACCTAACTTTACTGTTTAGTTTTTTTTTAATTCATGAAAGTGTCTTTTTTCCCCCAAAAAATGCATTTGAAAGGCCGCTGCGCAAATACTGTGTGACATAAAATATTGCAACAGTCACCATTTTATTTCCTAGGGTCTGCTCAAAAAATATATATAATGTTTGGGGGTTCTACGTAATTTTCTAGCAAAAAATATGGATTTTAACTTGTAAGCAACAAATGTCATAAATGGGCTTAGGCGTGAAAGGGTTAATCCATATTCTTTTACAATTATTGAGATCCCTCATACAAGCAGCTCTTTATTATAGTTTCACGCCCTTGTGCTATGTGTGCTTTGATTACATCTACATTGAGGTATATGTTTTACCATATGTATTGTTGCAATTATGATGTACACAGGGGCGGACTGACCATTCGGGCACTCGGGCACTGCCCGAGGGCCCCATGCCACTAAGGGGCCCCCATCAGGGTTGCCAGCCTCAATAAAACCAGGGACAGTATGTAAAAATCTGTGTTTTTTTTAAAAATCCCAAGATTATAGCTGCCCCGCCTCTCCAGTACCTTTTTAGTGTGTGTATGTGTATTCTGTGTGTGTATATTGTGTGTCTGTGTGTGTGTATACTGTGTGTGTGTGTGTATACTGTGTGGCCCCATAATCTATTGCCTGGTGGCCCTATAATCTCCTACTGCCTGGGGGCCCCATAATCTCTTATTGCCCGGGGGCCCCATGAGTTGTTAGTCTGCCCCTGGATGTACTTCATATTTTTTACAATTTATCAATGAGGTTATTTAATAATAAAACCTTTTTGCTGTACATGGTGTATCAATATGTTCATATGTTATATCTTAACAACTGTCAGTTGCGCTCCTCACTCAGAGTCTCAACTCTCTCTTTTCTCATATAATAGGGATGGAGGCACATGATGTCATGTACCTCATTTAATGTCCCAAAAAAACCCTCTCTTTTCTGAAGTGACATCGTGATGTCACTTTCGGTCTCCAAGGGTCATAGAGCTAGCCGGGGATCAGACGGTCCCTGGACTGCTCTATGACCCTCGGAGGCCGAAAACGACGTCACGACGTCACTTCAAAAAAGAGAGGGGGTTTTCGGTACTACGGTACCACAAAAAGAGAGGGGGTTTTTGGTACCACCGCTGTCAGCACATTCATTCTCCGGCTCCCCGATCACATGGGAGAGACTGAAGAAGCACCGGAGGGCGGTGGAGGGAGGACGTCCCCTCCCACTACCTGTAAAAGTAATCAAGTGGCTAAACAGCCGCTATGATGAATTTTACATACGAGGGAATTACCGGCTAAAAAAAAAAAAAAAAAAAAAGAAGATATCTGAATGATGTCTGCAGCTTCACTCACCATCCAGATATCTCCACTTAATCTCCAGGATGTCATATGACGTCCACCTATGATTGTGCTTTAGTCAAGTGGCTACGAGCGTTCCCACTATGCGATTTTGACAACGCAATTTTCAAGCAATTCTGTGTGTCGTGTAGGGCAGCCCATTGGGCTGCTCTATGCATGTTTGTCGCCTGAAAAGAAGCTCCTGCTACCTTTTAGTGGCATCAAGCTTCACGCAATTTTTAAAGGCGCCGCTTATTGCGACAATCGTGACAGAACCACATCACATTTGGGGTGCCATTGAAGCAAAAAAAAAAAAATTATAAATATATATATATATGTATGTGTGTGTGTTTATTATAATAAAACACATATGAGGGGTATATATATATATATATATATATATATATATATATATATATATATACACACACACATACATACACACATTATATATATATATATATATATATATATACACATATACATACAGGAAACAGTCTAATAATAATATATTTTTTTTGTAATCTGTCTGCTTATAATAATTGAAAAAAAAAATAATAATAATAATTTTTAACCTAATAAATAGATTAAAAAAGAAACATAAAAACATTATCTATTTCCTATAATGATGAGGAAACTGCGGTTGGCATCCATAGAGAAGTCTTTGCTACGGATACAGTAGGTCCTTGCTGAGTTCTGTATTTTTCTCTTAATTGAAAGCCATTGGTTCCAGTACTAGAAAAGAATTTAGTTTACATTTGAAATCAATGAAAAATATTAGATAAGTATAGGGAATATTTAAATAAGGTTAATTTTTTTCTTATTCATACATAATGAATGTACATTGACTTTCAAATTAGGATATATATAGATATATCTATATATATATCTATATATATAGATATATCTATATATAGATATATCTATATCTATATATAGATATATATATAAATGTTTGTTATTATAAGAAGAATAAGAAGACACACACGAGGAGTATTTAGAAATAATATATATTACATATATACATATATATATTATATATATATATATATATATATATATATATATATATATATATATATAAATACATTTTTGTTATTATAAGAAGATACATATGAGGAGTATTTAGAAATAATTTATATATATTTATAAATAATACCCGTCATACGTGTCTTTTATAATAACAAACTTTTTTTTTTTTTTGTTCTCAACCTAAAATTGAAAGCCATTGGTTCCAGTACTAGAAAATAATTTTTAGACATTTTAAATGAATGAATAACATTCAGTCAGCACAGGAAATCGTCTAATAATAATATATTTTTTTTAAAGTGTCTTCTTATAAAAAAAAAAAAAAAATGTAACCTAATAAATAGGTTTAAAAAACAATATCTATTTGCTATAATGATGAGGAAACTGTGGTTGGCATCCATAGAGAAGTCTTTGCTATGGATACTGTTCTGTATTTAATCTAAATTGAAATGCATTGGTCATTAAATATTGTTTTTTTGAAAAAAAAAAAAAATCTGTATGATTAGTTGGATTTGCTGAGTCCTCCTATAGAAGCTCCCGGGTGGGGGGTGAATATGACTGGACAGATAACGCTGAAAAAAATCCTCCAATATTTAATTGTATTTCTTTGTCTTTTCAGAGTTTTAAACGCACAATGACTTCATAGAGGATTTCATCTCTATAATTATCCCTTCACCGCGGACTGAAGACTCTCAGGGGGGATTGGGAGAAAATTATATCAATTATTGCTTCCTTCCGACTGTCACACTCATCCGCTCGGCAGCCTGGAGCCTGTATGACCATAATGACGAACCAGGAAAAGTGGGTCAATCTCAGCCCTGCAGAATTCGCTCAACTTCAAAAGTATGCAGAATGTAAGTATCGTTGGCTTTTGAATATTGAATATTTTAATCTTCACACTTAATTTCCAAGGAGCAGCAGGGGGGGGGGGGGGACGATCGGCAAACATCTGTAGAAAGGGAAGTGACACCTCCGGGGCTTGTTCATGGAATCTGTGGCCTTCTATCCTTATCTGGTGTTAGAAGAGTTGGTTTCAGAGGACAGAGAGGTCCATCACAACACCCATACCTGGGTTCAGGGGCGTTGCTAGGTCTACAAAAGATCTGGGGCTAGAGCCCATAGCAGTGTAGTAAAGAAAGTCATATGCTTGGGTGGGCATACACATGTATATACAGTAATATACATGTGTGTGTGTCTATATATCCCCAGAGAGCCCCCCACTTACATCAGGGTCCCCAGAGAGCCCCCCTTACATCAGAGTCCCCAGAGAGCCTCCCCCTTACATCAGGGTCCCCAGAGAGCCTCCACCCTGCATCAGGGTTCCCAGAGAGCCCCCACTTACATCAGGGTCCCCAGACAGCCTCCCCCTTGCATCAGGGTCCCCAGAGAGCCTCCACCCTGCATCAGGGTCCCCAGAGAGCCCCCACTTACATCAGGGTCCCCAGAGAGCCTCCCCCTTGCATCAGGTCCCCCAGAGAGCCTCCACCCTGCATCAGGGTCCCCAGAGAGCCCCCACTTACATCAGGGTCCCCAGAGAGCCTCCCCCTTGCATCAGGGTCCCCAGAGAGCCTCCCCCTTGCATCAGGGTCCCCAGAGAGCCTCCACCATGCATCAGGGTCCCCAGAGAGCCTCCCCCTTGCATCAGGGTCCCCAGAGAGCCTCCACCCTGCATCAGGGTCCCCAGAGAGCCCCCACTTACATCAGGGTCCCCAGAGAGCCCCCACTTACATCAGGGACCCCAGAGAGCCTCCCCCTTGCATCAGGGTCCCCAGAGAGCCTCCAGCCTGCATCTGGGTCCCCAGAGAGCCTCCCCTCCCCTCCCCTTGGGGAACACTGCAGAGACTCGGGGCTATAGACCCAAAAGCCACCCCCTAGCGATGCCACTGCCTGGGTTCACCTCTAAAGCTCATGTTCAATCTGATTATATTTTGCCTTCCCTAGTTCCTGCACCCTCCCCCAACATGAAAATCAGTGGCGGCTGGTGCTCAATTTTCTTGGGGGGGGCGGTCCGTGGATCCCCCCCCCCCACATCTCCTCCCGAATTCCAGCGGTTGCTTCTCCTCCAGGCCAATCAGGACTTAGGACTCGCAGCCAAAAAAAAAATGTTTTGTTTCGTTATTTACATAAATTTGTTTAGTTAAAGTGGAGGTCCAAAAAAAAATTGCACAAAAAAATACCTAAAAAAAATGGAGGAAAAAAAAAAATTTTTTTACTTACGTGAAATGGCTGTTGCTAGGTAGTCTTCCTAATCTGCCTCTTCCTACGCCTCGGTGATGTTGCCTCTTCTTCTCTTGTCTTCTGGGGAATGGGGCGCGGTGTGTTATGGGAACTATGTGTGTGTCCCACAACACATCACGTCCCATTCACAAAGCGCTGCGAGACTCGCGCATGCGCAGTAGGAAACGGGCAGTGAAGCCGTAGGGCTCCACTGCCTGTTTTCCTTAGTTAGGATGGCTGTGCCGGGACCCGAGCGCCGAGGGAAAGGTTGGCCTTGGGCCTTGGGCGGCCGCCGACTTCGCGGGCTCCCAGGACAGGTAAGTACTTATTTAAAGTCAGCAGCTACAGTGTTTGTAGCTGCTGACTTTTAAATGTATTTTTTTTACGGCCGGAATCCCGCTTTAAATTAGCTTAATTCGTTTAATTTGTTTTCATTTCGTTTTGTTTATTTGTTTATGTGTTTTTTCGTTTGGTTTATTCATTTTCGAATTGATTCAAATTTTTCGAATTCGGATCGATTCGAAAAGTTTTCAATTTCGAATAGTTTTCGAACACGAATAGTTTTCGAATTCGAAAAATTTTCAATTTTAAAACGTTTTCGAATTTGAATAGTCCTTGAAATCAAATCCTTTTTCCAATCTCCAAAGAGAATGAAATAGAACAGAAAATAAAGGAATAGAATAGAAAGAAAAAAAAAAAGGAAAACTATTCGTATTCAAAACGTTTTTGAATTTGAAAACTATTCCACTTCGAAAAGTATTTCGAAAACAATTCCGTCCAAATTTTTTCTTTCATTGTTTTTTGTTATTTTGGATTGGTTTAAATTTGGTATTATTCTAATTCAGAAATTTAGATACATCCAAATTTCCAAAAAAACGAATTCGAAAAATTTTCAATTTCAAAACGTTTTCGAATTTGAATGGTTTTTGAAAATCGAATAGTTTTCCAATTTCCAAAGAGAATAAAATAGAATAGAAAGAAAAAAAAAATTGGAAAAAACTTAAAAAGTTTTTGAATTCGAATTTGAAAACTATTCGAATTCAAAAAGTATCCGAAAACGATTCCGTCCAAATTTTTTTTTTCGTTATTTTGGATTGGTTTAAATTCGATACCATTCTAATTCAGAAATTCGGATTCATACGAATTTCCAGAAAACAAAAATTCGTCAGAATTTTAATTCGGAATGAAACGAACCGCACATGTCTAGCAAATATTAATTCACTAATGTCACACAACAGGCTGACTCCAGGCGCAGTACTCTGCGCCCTGAGACCATCCCTTTTTTTAAGCCAATTAGAGCCTCAGGCTCTAATCACGTGGTTTAAAAAAAAAAAAACCCCATTGGAATCCATGCGTCCGGCACCCTGCATGTAGATCAGGGGCTGTATGCATGGATTGGGGGGAAGGGGGGGGGGGAGCACCCCTGAATGAGCGGCCGCCACTGCTTTCCATATTCATTTAGATTCAATGGCATCATCATTGGGCCTCTGACTGTGCTTCCTGATGTTTATCCCCTCCCCAGCCGGTGTCATTAGTACAGTGACAGTGCATATTGTTAGCACGGATCACTGTATTAGTGTCACTGGTTCCTAACAAAAAGTGTCAAACGTGTCTGTTAGTGTCCAATTGTCCGCCGGAATATCGCAGTCCCGCTAAAAGTTGCTGATCGCCGCCATTACTAGTAAAAAAAATACCCCATCGTTTGTAGACGCGATAACTTTTGCGCAAACCAATTAATATACACTTATGTGGATTTTTTTAACAAAAATATGTAGCAGAATACACATTGGCCTAAATTGATGAAGAAATTCGATTTTTTTTTTTTTTTACGTTTTTTTTATTGGACATGTTTTATAGCAGAAAGTAAGAAGTATTGTTTTGTTTTGTTTTTTCAAAATTGTTGTTTTTTTTTTGTTGTTCTTTAAAGCCCCAACAATAAAAAAAAAAGCAGAGGTGATCAAATACCACCAAAAGAAAGCTCTATTTATGGGGGGAAAAAAATGACATACATTTTTTTTGGGTACAGAGTTGCATGACCGCGCAATTGTCAGTTAAAATAACGCAGTGCCGTATCACAAAAAAACGGCCTGGTCATGAAGGGGGGTAAATCTTCCGGAGGTCAAGTGGTTAAAACAAGTATTTTCCTATGTACTGTACTGCACTTAGTTGGCGTCCTCTGCCGTTTCCTTTACATATCGCAGAGATGACTTCATTCTCATTGAGGATCCGCCACAGAAATCTTGAGATCTATGGACTTTTTTAGTTTAACCACTTGACCTCTGGAAGATTTACCCCCCTTCATGATTTGGCCATTTTTTGCTATACAGCACTGCGTTACTTTAACTGATAATTGCGCGGTCATGCGACGCTGTACCCAAATTTAATGTAAGTAACTTTTTCCCCATAAATAGAACTTTCTTTCGGTGGTGTTTGATCACCTCTGCGTTTTGTTTTTTTTTTGCACTAAAAAGGAGCAGCGGATGATGCTTGAATAAAGATGGCTCCATCCTTCTGGACAGAAAAGCACATGAAGGCATTGTCAGGGATGTACTGTGATCTCTGTTAGAGGAACAATTCATTCTGATTGGCTGCTGCATTTTGGAAGTTCTCCTTGGCTACATCCTCTTACACACACATACACTATATTACCAAAAGTATTGGGACACCTGCCTTTACAGGCACATGAACTTTAACCACTTAAAGACCGAGCCTCTTTCTGAGATTTGTTGTTAAAAACTGTTTTTTTTTTTTACTAGAAATCTACTTAGAACCCCCAAATATTATACATTTTTTTTCTAACACCCTAAAGAATAAAATGGTCGGTCGTTACAATACTTTCTGCCACACCGTATTTGCGCAGCGGTCTTACAAGGGCACTTTTTTTGGAAAAAATACACTTTTTTGAATTAAAAAATAAGATAACAGTAAAGTTACCCCAATTTTTTTTCATATTGTGAAGGATAATGTTACGCTGAGTAAATCGATACCCAACATATCACGCTTCGAAATTGCGCCCGCACGTGGAATGGCGACAAACTTTTACCCTTAAAAATCTCCATATGCGATGTTTAAAAAATTCTACAGGTTGTATGTTTTGAGTTACAGAGGAGGTCTAGGGCTAGAATTATTGCTCTCGCTCTACGGATCGTGGGGATACCTCACATGTGTTGTTTGACCACCGTTTTCATACGCGGGTGCTGCTCAAGTATGCGTTCGCTTCTGTACGCGAGCTCGGCGGGATGGGGCGCGTTTCAATTTTTTTTTTTCTTATTTATTTTACCTTTTATTTTTTTATATTTATTATTATTATTATTATTATTATTATTATTATTATTTACTTTTTTTTATTTATTTTTACAAAAAAATGGTGTCACTTTTATTCCTATTATAAGGAATGTAAACATCCCTTGTAACAGAAAAAAAGCATGACAGGACCTCTTAAATATGAGATCTGGGGGTCAAAAAGACCTCACATCTCATGTTTACACTAAAATACAATTAAAAAATAAAATAAAAATTAAATGTCATTTAAAAAAATAAAAAATAAATAAATGTTACTTTAAGAGCTATGGGCGGAAGTGACGTTTTGACGCGGCTCTCGCCCTGCAATGGTATGGAGACGGGTAGGGGCCATCTTCCCCTCACTCGTCTCCATACCAAGCCAGGGAGAGGATGGCTCCGGTAAGCGGCGGAGGGGACTGGAGAGCAGCAGGAGGGGGGGAGCCCTCTCCCGAACCGATAAAAGTGATCTCGTGGCGAATCCGCCGCAGAGACCACTATTATCGGAAACCGGACCGCTCACTGAAGAAGAGTATACCAGGGTTATGGTAGCTGGCTGCTGCTATTACAATGATACCCCTCTTTAAAGTGCCGACATATATCGGCGTGAGCCGGTACGGAAGTGGTTAAAGACATCCCAGTCTTAGTCCGCAGGGTTCAATATTGAGTTGGCCCCGGCCTTCCCAGAGGAGGTGAAGATTTTATAGCTGCAAAGAGTGGGCCAACTCAATATTGAACCCTACGGACTAAGACTGGGATGTCATTAAAGTTCATGTGCGTTTAAAGGCAGGTGTCCCAATACTTTTGGTAATATAGTGTATAATAGGCATTGTCGGAAATCACGTCTGGCAGAGAATTCTGTTTTGCTGAAATAGGGAAGACTTTTATGACAGAATTTATGATATAGAAGTCATCATCATTTGAATGAGAAGACGGCGTTTTATCCCCGAGCTAAACATGAAATCCGAAGAGATCTTGAAATAGACTTAGGCAAAAGTCCTGCAGGGTTTGAAGCCGCACTTCTGAAAAATGAAACAGATCCTGAAAATAAACGTGTTCGGAAATAAACCCACAATTTGGGGGAAATACTCAACTTTGCCCTAGGGGGTTACAGAAGTCACACCATGAATAATGGAGGGGTGCCTTAATAAAGGGGCTGCCTCCGACGATTTACTAATGGGACTTTATAAGCTGCAGCAAGTCAGATAGAGCCCGCCCCATTTCCTGGCTGGAAAACATCCAGCATCATCTAACGCCTTCCTCCTCAGCCTGTCCCTGGCCCGCCACTTTCATTCATTGGATTTCAGTTCTTTCAAACATGGAGGCTCAGCATCACACGTGGGCATTACCTAGGGTGGTCTGTGTGCAAATACAGTCTGCCTTGGGACGCCCACCCATTTTGATATTTGCATAACTCCTCCCAAGAGGTAGACCAATGCTTGTGTCTGAGCTGAGGACTCTTGAGAGGAGTACTGTCACGAGGGCCATGTACTGTACCTGAGGTGAGACCCAAGTAGTGGGGAGGCCTCCCTTGCACCTCGGTTCCTTGAAGCCTCTGGAGATGGAGACAGAGACTTGGTGGACAATGAGTGGCACGGGTGCCAGGGGTGCGGAGCACTGTGCAAGCCTTAGTCCGCGATCCGAGCCGAGGTCAAGTCCAGGCTGGCAACGAAGTATAAAAGTGTTAATCAGAAGAAGAATGGTCGAGATCCAAGCCGGGGTCCGTTCCAATCTGGCAGCTGAGTACCAAAGGGGCAAAGAAGTAGTTTGGTCAAGGTACAAATCCGAGGTCAATGGCAAGCAGCAATCAAGAGTAGTCAAATAGGTTTCCAGGTCACAACAAGTTCAGACAGATCACACGCTAGCACAGGGACAAGGGGGGGCTGAAGATAATCCAGCAATTTGGCAGTGTCTGGGCTGGGCTTATATAGGGAAGTTTGACGTCACTTCCTGTGCGCCTCCTGGGCATTTCCCGTCTTTTTCCATCAGGTTGAGGTCACTTCCTGTGCGCCTCCTGGGCATTTCCTGTCTTTTTCCATCAGGTTGAGGTCACTTCCTGTGTGCCTCCTGGGCATTTTCCAGTCTTTTTCCATCAGGTTGAGGTCACTTCCTGTGCGCCTCCTGGGCATTTCCTGTCTTTTTCCATCAGGTTGAGGTCACTTCCTGTGGGTTTCCTGGGCATTTTCCAGCCTTTTTCCATCAGGTTGAGGTCACTTCCTGTGGGTCTCCTGGGCATTTTCCAGCCTTTTTCCATCAGGTCTTCTGCGCAAGTGCAGGTTGGCGCACTGAGGCGTCTTTGGAGAATGCTCAGTTGGCACAGATTTCCTCTTGCTGTTTTTTTTTTTATGTAGAGATTAGTTGGCAGCTGGTGGGTGAGGAGTGGGTTGGTAGGAAGCATGATTTTATCCCATAATGGTATTTACCAGTTCTTTTTTGTCTGAGGATGGGAAAGAGCATGTTTACTTAGATCCTCCCCCCCCTTGGTAGAGGGAGGGAAGGATCTCCCGGCGCACCCAGCGCACCCCTATACTCCAGCAGTGGACTGTCCCTCAGCATCCTTATGTCCAATGCAGGGCTATACAGGTAGGTCCTTCATTAGTTTTGATGACATCGGGGGATCACAAGAGCAAAGCGGAGAAGAGGATGCCAGGGCAGGTCTAGCAGCACAGAGGAGCCTATGGGAGGATCAAGTAAGTAACCCTTTGCTGTATGGGAGTAGCCCCACTATTTTGGACATTGAGGCTGCATTCACATCTGAGCGTAGCGTCTTTGAGCGCTTTTCCGGCCTTTTTTCCACGCGTTTTTGGCACGACTTGCGCATTTATATGCAGCGTTTTTAGGTTTTGACGGTTTTTTTTATTAACCAATAGAGAAAACTATTATCTGTTGCATCATGTGTTGCTAGGTATTTCAGCTTTTTTAGTTTTTCCAGCTAGCTTATATTTCTTCTTTTATTATTCATTTATTATAATGGGTTTTTTTCGTTAGGATAAGGGGGGTCCGAGTTCAGTTTAGGTTAGGGTTAGGATTAGGAGTTGGGGTTAGGGTTATCTATTATCATTATATTTATTTTATTTGATTTATTATTATTATACGAATAATAATAAATGAATACATAAATGTAAAATAAATACACGCATAAATAAAAAAATAAATAAATTCAACAAATTAATACTAAGTAACAATAAATAAATAATGAACCCTTAACTTTAACCCTCACCCCTTAAAAAAAAAAATAATAATAAATAACTAAACACACAAACCCTAATACAAAAAATAATATTATTATTATTATTATTATTAATAATAATAATGTATTTTTTTGTTCATGTTTGGGTGTTACATTATTATTATTATTATTATTATTATTATTATTATTATTATTATTATTATTATTATTATTAATAATAATAATAATAATAAAGTAACACCCAAACGCGAACAAAAAAAAATGCATTATTATTATTATTTTTTTTTTTATATATGTTTTTAATAATTTTAAAAAAAACAGACAACAAAACAAAAGAAAAAGAATGAATAATTTTAGCAATTGGAGAAGCTATCTATATACATACAAAACAAAACAGAGCAAAACACACACAAAAACAAAAAACAAAACCCTGCATACATACATACATACATACATTGGTCATACCCACCAATAATAATAATAATGTATTTTTTTGTTCACGTTTGGGTGTTACATTATTATTATTATTATTATTATTATTAATAATAATAATGATACTACAATAACACCCAAATACGAACAAAAAAATACCTTATTATTATTATTATTATTATTATTATTATTATTATTAATAATAATAATAATAATAATAATAATAATAATAATAATAATACAATATTTAATATTTTTGTTAAGGTTAGAGGTTCATTATTATTTATTAATGTATTTTTACATATTATTCATTTATTTTACTTATTTATGATGATTTTTAGTTACTTGTGTATTTATTTTACATTTATTTATTCATATACTGTATTATTACTATTTTATTTTTTACTTATTTTTCATTTGAGCAGAAAATCACACAGAGACGCGCAAAAACGCGCAAATGGCGCCTTTCCATTCATTTCTATGGGAATACAAACGCTCCAAAAAAACGCCCAAATCTGCCCGATTCGAGCGACAAAAAAAAGCTCCAGAACTTGTCTGAGCTTCAGGCGTTTGGCTTCAGGCGACTTGGAGTGGAGATGTGAACCATCTCCATAGAGAATAATTGATTTTTTATCACCTCCAGCGTTTTTGAGCTTCAAGCAGATAATCGCTCAGGTGTGAATGGGGCCGGAGCGTTCACTGAGTTCAGCTTTAGGGCTTGTCCAGGGATTGCCGCGCCTCTGAGAAGTGATCCACATTTGGATCACTTTTCAGAGGCGTTTGACAGGTGGTGAAGAGGCGTTGTATTGCCGCCACAACGCCTGCTTTAACCCCTTGGAAACTGCACTAGTGCAACCATGTACATTGCAAGTTTATGGGGTGCAAGCAGAGTGGCCCAATAAACTTGATTGGGCCACAATTGGAAAGGTGTTACCTCCCACCGAATAATGGGGTATAATTCCTGCCGTGGCCATAAAGCAAAGCATAGTGGCTGCAGAATGTGTACACCCACCCCACCCCCACCTCCAGCCACTGCCTCTGCAGCTAAAGGAGGAATGAGTGGGAGGGCGGTAAAACCGTGGGCTCAACCGCAGGGTTTACCCTCCCCAACCGCTAGCATGAATGGGGCCCTTAAGTGAAAAAGTGCCTAGCATTTTATACCAATTTACGTGAATAGGTTGCAGGTTTGTTAGATAAAGACGTCTTTCGAAGCTCCTTTCCTTTTAATTGCGGCAAATTGATATACAGCGTGTTCTAATTGAGCACATAATTAATTAAATACGGAGTGTAAAGTACATTTCCTTTCAGAACAAAATGAGTCTGACAGAGGAAGGCAGATACAAATCACCGGTGACCTTCCAGGCAAAGCCAATACATTTTGTTCTAGAGCGACCTACAGGGGTATTAAATGGAGGGTACATTGAAAAATTCATTACACAAAAATTACATGAATTCTCCTTTAACCTTAAAGCTTAACTCTATTATTGTTGAGAAAAGCACAATCCCCTCCGGGTGATCGATGTACATTTGTACCAGATTCCTACCTTTAGTTTCTGTGAAGAAAGAGCTGTTTGTTTCACCATGTCCTTTGCAGAATGATTCAGGATGAGAAGGTCTGGTTCATTGTAATCACCTGGTGCACTCTCGGTGGTCTAATCAGAAAGAGTTGCAGTGTCTGCATCCCTTTAGAAGTATTTAACCCTTGGGGGAAATATCACCAAAACGAAACTTCCTATTGCAGGAGATGCCCAAAATCAGACTTGTAGTGTATATTTCTGGGAAAATCATTGAGCCAATCACGCAGGCAGGAAATTACATTTCGGGGGGGGGGGGGGGGGGGGTTGGTGTACAGAATTTTACAGAAAATGACAGCTGCTGCAGATTGAACAGTAAAAATCATTTTTTATTACTATCAACCACCGTGTCAAAAGTGTCTGATCAGTCCGCGACAATGTCGCAGTCCCGATAAAAAATCGCTGATCGCCGCCATTACTAGTAAAACAAATAAATAAATAAATAAATAAATAAATATAAATCTATCCCCTATTTTTCAGACGCTATAACTTTTGCGCAAACCAATCAATATACGCTTATTGCGATTTTTTTTTTTACCAAAAATATGTAGAAGAATACGTATCGGTCTAAACTGATGAAGACATTTTTTTTAAAAAAAAGAAAATTTGGGATATTTATTATAGCAAAAAGTAAAAAAAATATATATTTTTTTTCAAAATTGTCGCTCTTTTTTTGTTTATAGCGCAAAAAATTGCAAAAATCTATCCCCTATTTTTCAGACGCTATAACTTTTGTGCAAACCAATCAATATGCGCTTATTGTGATTTTTTTTTTTTACTAAAAATATGTAGAAGAATCCGTATCGGCCTAAACTGATGAAGAAATTTAAAAAAAAAAAAAAAAGAAAATTTGGGATATTTATTAATTTATTATAGCAAAATGTAAAAAATATAGCTTTTTTTTTTTCAAAATCGTTGTTCTTTTTTTGTTTATAGCGCAAAAAATAAAAACCGCAGAGGTGATCAACTACCACCAAAAGAAAGCTCTATTTGTGGGGAAAAAAAGACGTCAATTTTGTTTGGGTGCAACGTCGCACGGCCGCGCAATTGTTAGTTAAAGCGACGCAGTGCCGAATCGAAAAATAATGGCCTGGTTATTAAGGGGGCGGAACTTTCGGTCCTTAAGTGGTTAACTGACAATTGCGCGGTTATGCAATGTTGTACACAAATGAAATGTATGTCCTTTCCCACAAATAGAGCTTTCTTTTGGTGGTATTTGCATTTTTTTTTTTTTTTTTGCGCTATAAATAAAAAGACCATCAATTTTGAAAAAAATATAATTTTTTTTACTTTCTGCTATAAAACATACCCAATAAATAAAATAAAAAAATCACATTTCTTTATAAATTTAAGGCAATATGTATTCTGCTACATATTTTTGGAAAAAAAAAAATCCCAATAAGCGTACATTATTTGGTTTGCGCAAAAGTTATCACGTCTACAAACGATGTGATATTTTTATGGCATTTTTTTTTTTTTTTTACTAGTATTGGCAGTGATCAGTGATTTTTAGCGGGACTGCGATATTACGGGGGACAAATTGGACACCTAACTGACGCTTTTTTGAGAACCAGTGATATTATTACAGTGAACAGTGCTAAAAATATGCACTGTCACTGTACTAATGACACTGGTAGGGAAAGGGTTAACACTACGGGGCGATCAAAGGGTTAAGTGTGTCCCTAGGGAGTGCTTGCTAACTGTGTGGGGGATGGACTGACTGGGGGAACACAGAGATCCGTGTTTCTGCTTAGAAGATCTCAGTGTACTTCCCTGTCAGAACGGGGATCTGCCTTGTTTACATAGGCAGATCACCGTTTTGCCTCTCTGTGGAGCGATCGTGGGTGACCGGCGGACATCGCATCCTCCGGATCCGCTGATTGGCTCCTCCTCTGGCCTATCAGCGCCCCCCGCTGTCTGTGGCCTGAAATGACGTACAGGTACGTTGTTTCGCGCAATAGAGCCGACCTGCTGCAGTATCTGTACTGTGGCTGGTCGGCAAGTGGTCAACCACTTGACCTCCGGAAGATTTACCCCCCTTCAGGACCAGGCCATTTTTTTGCGATACGGCACTGAGTTACTTTAACTGTAACATTGTACACAAATGACATGTGTGTCCTTTCCCACAAATCGATCTTTCCTTCGGTGGTATTTGCATTTGTTTTTATTGCTCTATTTAAAAAAAGACCGACAATTTTGAAAAAAAGAAAAAAAAAAATCTTTTTTTACTTTCTACTATAAAAACAATATCCAATAAAAAAAAAAAAAAAAAAAAATCACATTTCTTTATAAATTTAGGCCAATATGTATTCTGCTACATATTTTTGGTAAAAAAAAAAAAAAAAAAACCACGAAATAGGCGTATATTGATTGGTTTGTGCAAAAGTTATAGCGTCTACAAACTATGGGGTATATACTGGTAATGGCGGCGATTAGCGACTTATAGCGGAACTGCGATATTACAGCGGACAGTTGGACACTAACTGACACTTTTGATACTTTGCAGAAACCAGTGACACTAATACAGTGATTAGCGCTAAAAAATATGCACTGTCACTGTACTAATGACACTGGCTGGGAAGGGGGTTATACATCTAGGGCAATCAAAGGGTTAAATATGTGACTAGCCAGTGTTTACATGTACTGTGTGTTCTGCCTTTACTAGGGGAAGGAGGGATTTTATTCACAAAATCCACCCCCCCTTATCAAAATGGGGGGGCATATCTCTCAGAATGACGATCGGTGGGTGCCGGCGGGCATCCAGTGTCCGGCCCACGCAGATTGGTTTTTGCTGTGAATAATCACAGCAGAAGTGGCCCACCGGCGGTGCATTTAATCTCTGTGATTGGTCACAGCTAATCACATGGTGCAGATGTGGCCTGTGATTGGCCCTGTCTGTACCATGTGATCACTGTGACCAATCACAGAGATTAACACAATAAACAGCATAAATGGAAGCCTTTCATTGTGAACAATTGTCATGTGCTCTGCTGTCATTGGTCACAGTGATCACATGGTACCAGCAGTGGGCCAGTACACAGATCTGTCATCTGCTGTGTCCAGGGGACACAGCGGGTGACAGATTGCGCAGCAGCGTGGCCATCGGGGGGGGGGGGGGCGCACATAGTGCAATCCGGGGAAGACATCATATGAGGTCCACCTTCATCTGGTTGTCATTTGACTATAGGCCGGGTGGGATCGCTCTAGATCCAGATGGACCTCATATGATATCTTCCCCGGGACACAGCAGATGACAGATCTGTGTACTGGCCCACCGCTGATACCATGTGATCACTGTGGCCAATCAAAACAGATCACATGACAATTGTTTAAAATGAAAGGCTTCCATTCATGCCGTTTATTGTGTGTTAATCTCTGTGATTGGTCACAGTGATCACATGGTACAGACAGGGCCAATCACAGCCGATCTGTACCATGTGATTAGCTGTGGCCAATCACAGCTAATCACAATAGTAAAAACAGAATGAATCCATTTCATTCACTAAAAATTCTTCTAAGCAATCAAAGTGTGCAAAACAACCTGATCATCTCCCTAGAGTAGTACAGTGTTACTATGGTAACAGTGTATGGCACTAGTCACTGTATGCAAAAAAAAATGTAAGAAAAGAAAAATAAAATGTAATAAAAAGAAAACAAATATAAAAAAAAAATTGAAAAAAAAATATTGTTTTTTTTTTTTTTTTACATGCTGTCACCAGTCAGTGTCCCTGATCGCTGCCACACCAGTTTTATGATGACATTGTACTGCACTTCATTTTCCCCAGAATTGTGAGGAAAAAAAAACACCAAAAAAACTTACCGTAGTAATAAGGAGAGCCGGCAAAACTGTAATCCTTGAAGTGACATTTATTGGTACATCAGAGTGACAATAAAACAATAAAGCTGACGCGTTTCGGCAATAGCCTTAGTCGTAGCTACGACAATACCTTGGACTGTCTACTTTTCAATAAGGGGTCATGTGGGGGATATTTGTACCGTCCTGCTGGCGTTTTAGGACCGTCAGTACATCAGGATTGATCGATTTTTCAGAGATATACTGTACCATAGTGTGTGGACTCTATAACTTTTCCTACAGACTAAATAATATACACCGATTTGGATTATTTTCACCAAAGAAATGGAGCAGATTAAATGTTGTCCTAAATTTATGAAGTAAGATTTTTTTTTTGCAAAATGTTATAACAGAAACACAGCGTGTTTTTAAGAAAAAAAAAAGAGTTTTGGACTTTTTTTGTTTATTTAGCAAACAATAAAAAGCCCCAGAGATGATTAAATACCATCAAATGAAATCTCTATCTGTGTGAAAAAAATGTATAAAAATGTCATCTGGGTACAGTGTTACATGACCGCGCAATTGTCATTCAAACTGCGAGAGCGCTGAAAGCTGAAAATTGTCCTGGGCAGGAAGGGGGTGAAAGTGCCCGGTGTTGAAAAAATATGCAGAATCTGGAGCCCCCCCCCCCCAGTCTAAAATATTATAAAATGTAAATGTTACTTATCAATAGGAAACCTGAGAATGCGATGATGCACTCAACCATCTTGATGAAATGAACTTCACATCAAAGTTCCCCCCTTTACATTAGAGTCCCCCCCTTCACTTCAGAGACCCCCTTTACATCAGGAACCTCCTATCATACCAGAGTCACCCCCCCCACTTATTACATCAGAGTACCTAAGAAGCTCATGCCACACTAGAGCCCCCTTTTCAGTCCAGAGCCCCCGCGGTACATGAAAGCCCCCAATCGCATAAGAGTCCCATCATCACCATGAAGCCCGTATCATAGAGTCCTCTCATCACAACAGAGTCCTCCCAACACAGAGCCCCCCCAATCACACAGTCCCCACTTCACATCAAAGTCCCCCTCACGACAGAGTTCCAACCAGAGCCCCTATATCACAGAACCCCCCAATCACACAGTCCCCACTTAACATCAAAGTCCCCCCCACGACAGAGTTCCAACCTGAGCCCCTATATCACAGAACCCCCCAGTCACACAGTCCCCACTTCACATCAAAGTCCCCCCCACAACAGAGTTCCAACCAGAGCCCCTATATCACAGAACCCCCCAATCACACAGTCCCCACTTCACATCAAAGTCCCCCCCATGACAGAGTTCCAACCAGAGCCCCTATATCACAGAACCCCCCAATCACACAGTCCCCACTTCACATCAGAGTTCCAACCAGAGCCCCTATATCACAGAACCCCCCAATCACACAGTCCCCACTTCACATCAAAGTCCCCCCAGGACAGAGTTCCAACCAGAGCCCCTATATCACAGAACCCCCCAATCACACAGTCCCCACTTCACATCAAAGTCCCCCCATGACAGAGTTCCAACCAGAGCCCCTATATCACAGAACCCTCCAATCACACAGTCCCCACTTCACATCAAAGTCCCCCCCACGACAGAGTTCCAACCAGAACCCCTATATCACAGAACCCCCCAATCACACAGTCCCCACTTCACATCAAAGTCCCCCCCACGACAGAGTTCCAACCAGAACCCCTATATCACAGAGCCCCCCAATCACACAGTCCCCACTTCACATCAAAGTCCCCCCCACGACAGAGTTCCAACCAGAGCCCTTATATCACAGAACCCCCCCAATCACACAGTCCCAACTTCACATCAAAGTCCCCCCCACGACAGAGTTCCAACCAGAGCCCCTATATCACAGAACCCCCCAATCACACAGTCACCCTCTATCACAGAGCCCCCCAATCACACAGTCCCCACTTCACATCAAAGTCCCCCTCACAACAGAGTTCCAACCAGAGCCCTTATATCACAGAACCCCCCCAATCACACAGTCCCAACTTCACATCAAAGTCCCCCCCACGACAGAGTTCCAACCAGAGCCTCTATATCACAGAACCCCCCCAATCACACAGTCCCAACTTCACATCAAAGTCCCCCCCACGACAGAGTTCCAACCAGAGCCCCTATATCACAGAACCCCCCAATCACACAGTCCCCACTTCACATCAAAGTCCCCCCCACGACAGAGTTCCAACCAGAGCCCTTATATCACAGAACCCCCCAATCACACAGTCCCCACTTTACATCAAAGTCCCCCCCACGACAGAGTTCCAACCAGAGCCCCTATATCACAGAACCCCCCAATCACACAGTCCCCACTTCACATCAAAGTCCCCCCAGGACAGAGTTCCAACCAGAGCCCCTATATCACAGAACCCCCCAATCACACAGTTCCAACTTCACATCAAAGTCCCCCCCACGACAGAGTTCCAACCAGAGCCCTTATATCACAGAACCCCCCAATCACACAGTCCCCACTTTACATCAAAGTCCCCCCCACGACAGAGTTCCAACCAGAGCCCCTATATCACAGAACCCCCCAATCACACAGTCCCCACTTCACATCAAAGTCCCCCCCACGACAGAGTTCCAACCAGAGCCCCTATATCACAGAGCCCCCCAATCACACAGTCCCCACTTCACATCAAAGTCCCCCCCACGACAGAGTTCCAACCAGAGCCCCTATATCGCAGAACCCCTAAATCACACAGTCCTCCCATCACAGAATCCCCCTCTTAACATCAGGGTCCCCCCAATAACACAGCCCTACATTACAGAGCCCCTCACTCACAGAGCACCACCATAACACACTTCCACTTATCATAGAACCCCCCCCCAAAAAAAGTCCTACCATCACAGAGCCCCCCCAAACACAGATCACAGACCCTATTACAGAACATCCAGGTACATGGTACCCCTATCTTGCGCGTTTTGCGGCCGACGGTCAAAACTTTCCTATCCTGAACGGGATTCTTCCGCGCTCAGGAGAGGTCAGGTACCATAGCAGCTCCTGAACGATCCTAAAAGCCTACAGTATGTGTACATGGACACATAGGCTTTCATGGAGTTGAGTTTAGGAGCTTTAGCAAAAAAAAAAAACCCCAAACGCTCCTAAACTAAATTTTATGAGTTGTAGTGTACAATGAAGCCTTAGGGGTTTCCTTTTTTGGACCCCACCGCGTGTGCAAAAAAAAGAAAACAGGTCACCAGAAGTTGCAACGTCCAATCAGTCAACTGGTACCTCGATGACACAAACGGAGTCCAGGAGGGGACAATTCTTTCTGTAAAGTCCACTCCAGCTGTACAATGTCACAGTGCCACCTACTGGATGGAGGAAAACCTGCACCTGCCTACATGTTCCTTATGGCACAGGCGTCCTTCTCTGCTCTCCCCAGTATAGAGACGAAGGTCACCAGAAATGACATTCATAGGACTTTAGCTGCATTCATCATCCTCGGTTTTTCTCCAAGAAAACAAGCATGATTGAAAAGAAAAAACAAAAAAACACATTATAGATTATACAATTTGTTCCGAGCCATTATCAAACAATCACATCTGCTTAAAGAAGGAGAAATGACACCCACATCAATAGAATATCTGCTTCTCATGTGCCTGACACAACTCATAGGAGGGATGCCGAGCAATCTACCGATCGCCATAGCAACTGGAATTTGCAAAAGATTGAATAGTTATCAAAAGACATTCAACACGGCAAACTTTCCTTAAAGTGCACCTGTCACCTTGTATCCGAAGGGCTTTTCGGTATATCGCCTTTTCTAGCGCCGAGTACCCAACACTGGTAATTCTCAGCTCACAGTGTGCATTAGAAGCTGCAGCAAGTCAGATACAAGAGGAACACAAAGGGGGGGGCGCCAGCTAAGTGCAGCATCAATGGGTTTATTACGAATAAATGGAAGCCGCCCACCAGAAGAGCAGCTTGTGACAGCAAACAGTGTGTTGTCAGTGAGGAATCCAAGTTCAACATTCCAGGAGGTGAGGAGAGCCACTGCGGGACACAAGGCAGGGTGCAATGTCACAGCTGGGGTGGGCTGGTTGCTATGGTAACGCGTTTCGGGAACTCCTATTGGCTCCTTTCTCAAACCTTTGATCATCTAGCTCTTTCCACCTCAGGACACTCCGCCTCATCAATATGATAATCAAACCTTATTTTAGACCCAGGTGTCCTAACAAAATAGGCAACTTGGCAGAAAATCAAACCACGTTACTTCCGCTTTCTTTAAACCATCAGTAATTGCTGATTTGGGGCGAATTGGTGTTTGAACACAACACCGGCTACCGAATACAGTCCGGTACAGGAAGATTTAGCTGTTTTCATAGCACAGCGGCTAACGAGGACAAAGTTGTTGCCGCCTCGGAGGCGGCCATTTTCTTGGTTAGTTTCAGCGCGGAGTAACAATCTCATAATATCGTTCACCAGACTCTATTCGGTTGCCGGTGTTGTGTCCAAACACCAATTTGTGAAAATAAACAGCAATTTGTCAAAATCTGCAATTCATGATGGTTTAAAGAAAATGGAAGTGACGAGGGTTGCTCATTCTGCCAGGTTCGACATTTTGTCAGAACACCACCACCATATTTCACGGTGTGGATGGTGTGTTCAGGGTGATGTGTAGTGTTAGTTTTCTGCCACACATAGCGTTTTGCTTTGAGGCCAAAAAGTTCAATTTTGGTCTCATCTGACCAGAGCACCTTCTTCCACATATTTGCTGTGTCCCCCACATGGCTTCTCACAAACTGCAAACAGGACTTCTTATGACTTTCTTTCTACTTTTCTTCTTGTCACTCTTCCATAAAGGTCAGATTTGTGGAGAGCACGGCTAATAGTTGTCCTGTGGACAGATTGTCCCACCTGAGCTGTGGATCTCTGCAGCTCCTCCAGAGTTACCATGGGCCTCTTGGCTGCTTCTCTGATAAATGCTCTCCTTGCCCGGCCTGTCAGTTTAGGTGGACGGCCATGTCTTGGTCGGTTTGCAGTTGTGCCATACTCTTTCCATTCTCGGATGATGGATTGAACAGAGCTCCGTGAGATGTTCAAAGCTTGGGATATTTTTTTATAACCTAACCCTGCTTTATACTTCTCCACAACTTTATCCCTGACCTGTCTGGTGTGTTCCTTGGCCTTCATGATGCTGTTTGTTCACTAAGGTTCTCTAACAAACCTCTGAGGGCTTCACAGAACAGCTGTATTTATACTGAGATTAAATTACACACAGGTAACTTTATTTACTAATTAGGTGACTTCTGAGGGCAATTGGTTCCACTAGATTTTAGTTAGGAGTATCAGAGTAAAGGGGGCTGAATACAAATGTACCCCACACTTTTCACATATTTATTTGTAAAACATTTTAAGAACCATTTATCATTTTCCTGCCACTTCACAATCATGTGCCACTTTTTGTTGGTCTATCACATAAAATCCCAAAAAAATACATTTACGTTTTTGGTCGTAACATGACCCATTAACCACTTCAGCCCCGGAAGGTTTTACCCCCTTCCTGACAAGGCCATTCTTTGCGATACGGCACTGCATTAATTTACCTGACAATTGCGCAGTCATGCGGCGCTGTACCCAAATAAAATTGATGTATATTTTTTTTCCCAAAAATTGAGATTTCTTTTGGTGGTATTTGATCACCTCTGCAGTTTTTATTTTTTGTGCTATAAAAAAAAAACAAAAAAAAAACTACAATTTTGAAAAAAAAAACTATATTTTTTACTTTAATATATAATGTAGATCAGCATCTGACTGTGAATTTGTGCCACATCCAAAATTATTTATACATAACAGCAAAGGAGGTCCCCTAGTGGTGGACTTTTCAGGCACATGTAAAAAATCATAAAAAAAAGGTGTACTTGGTACAAATATAATTTATTAAATTAACATAGTAAAATATGACAAAACTGTAACATCTATTGTTAGGAATGTAGGTCAATCAGTATTGCAATAGTGTATATACAGAGTTTTGAAGCAGTACTTTTTTACCCAACGCGTTTCGGAGTCAGTTAAACTCCTTCCTCAGGGGTAGTGTACCCTTTAAATAATTCTGTGTTAAAGAAGATATATTGAAAAGATAGTAATCAGCATCTGAGTATCCATCAATAAAACATTTCATAATATAATTTTCATATCTAATACACATTTTTTACTTTCTGCTATAAAACACAACCAATAAAAAAAATAAAAAATATATAATTTCTTCATCAGTTTAGGCCAATATGTATTCTGCTACATGTTTTTGGTAAAAATAAAATCTCAATAAGCGTATATTGATTGATTTGTGCAAAGGTTATAGCGTCTACAAATAATGGGATATTTTTATGCAAGCGGCACACGTGTGCGCGTCCGAGAGCCGAAGAAAGAAAACACGTACAGGTACGTGATTTTGAGCTAAAGGGCCGCCCTGCGGCGGTATACAGTATGTACGTGGGGCGCTCCTTTAAACTCTGCCAATCATATCCTGTTACAGAGCCCCACCCTTTCCCATATAGTCCACACCCCTTTTCCTGCCTTGGCAGACCCAGTCTCAGTAAGCTGCACCAACAGTTCCAAAACTGCGACAAAACTTCTCATGCACACTGGAAGTTTTGCTATCTCTCCTAAACACCTTTCCTTCTGGCAGCAGTATTTTGGCAGAACAAAAAAAAAAAACTCTTGACACTTGTAAAAGCTTGTAAAGCGTTTAGGCACGTCAAGTGCTTGGGCGTTAGTTAATTTCATTGGCCGGAATAATAATTTATTCTGGCCATTAACCACTAAAAGACCGTTTTTCTCTTTTTGACACTTGTTGTTTACAAGTTAAAATCAGGTTTATTTGCTAGAAAATTACTTTGGACCCCCCAAACTATATATATATATATTTTTTTTTTTCCAGACACCCTAGAGAATAAAATGGCGGTCGTTGCAATACTTTCTGTCACACCGTATTTGCTTAGCGGTCTTACAAGCGCAATTTTTTGGTAAAAAATACACTTTTTTGACTTAAAAAATAGGAAAAAAGTAAAGTTAGCCCAATTTATTTATTTTTTATTGTGAAAGTTGATGTTACGCCGAGTAAATTGATACCCAACATTTCATGCTTCAAAATGGCGCACGCTCATGGAATGGTGAAAATACTTTGGCCCCTAAATATCTCCATAAGCAATGTTTAAAAATTTCTACAGGTTACCAGTTTCAAGTTAAAGAGGTCTAGAGATAGAATTATTGCTCTCGCTCTACCAATCGCGGCGATACCTCACATGTGTGGTTTGAACACCGTTTTCATATGCGGGCGCTTCTGCGTGCAAGCTCAGCGGGACGGGGCGCTTTGCATTTTTTTTTATTATTATTATTTATTTTACTTTTTATTTTTACACTGTTCTTTTAAAAAAAAAATTGGTCACTTTTATTTCTATTACAAGGAATGTAAAACATCCCTTGTAATAGAAAAAAAGCATGACAGGAGCTCTTACGCCCCGTACACACGATCGGACTTTCCAATGGAAAATGTGCGATCAGAGCGTGTTGTCGGAAATTCCGACCGTGTGAGGGCTACATCGGACGTTTTCCATCGGAGTTTCCGACACACAAAGTTTGAGAGCAGGATCTAAAATTTTCCGACAGCAAAATCCGTTGTCGTAAATTCCGATCGTGTGTACACAAATTCGACGCACAAAGTGCCACGCATGCTCGGAATCAAGCAGAAGGAGCCGCACTGGCTATTGAACTTCATTTTTCTCGGCTCGTCGTACGTGTTGTACGTCACCGCGTTCTTGCCGCTCGGAATTTCCGACAAAATTTGTGCGACCGTGTGTATGCAAGACAAGTTTGAGCCAACATCCGTTGGAAAAATCCGATGGATTTTGTTGTCGGAATGTCCGATTATGTGTACAGGACCTCTTAAATGTGAGATCTGGGGGTCAAAAAGTCCTCAGATCTCATATTTACACTTAAATGCAATAAAAAAAAAAATTAAATGTCTCTTAGTTTTTAAAAAAAAAATATTAAATGTCTTTTTGTAAAAAAAAAATAAAAAATTTCCCTTTAAGGCTATTGGGCGGAAGTGACGTTTGACGTCGCTTCCGTCATCCAATGTTATGGAGCCGAGTGGAGGCCACCATTCCCACACTCGGCTCCAGGCCTGTCAGTGGAGAGGACGCCATCGCCTCCCCCGCTACCGACGGCTCCGATAAGCGGCGGAGACGACCAGAGCGCAGCGGGTGGGGGGGGGGTAGGGGCCTTGATAAAAGCGATCTCGCGGTGAATCCTGCTGCAGAGATAACTTTTATCCTAAAAAAGGACTGCCCGCCGTTTCTGAAAATACCAGGGTTATGGCAGCTAGCTGCTGCCATAACAACGGTATTTAGTATAAAAGTACTGACAAAATATAATACAGTATATGCGTTTGCGACACAAGTCATATTGTAATTGAATCTTATTAAAAATGACCTTTCCTTTTCAATCTGCAGCCGCTTTAATTTTCTGTAAAATGCAATATGGCTGCCTGGAGATGTTCTGTACACAGATGGTATACAGCGCGCCTCCCCAGATATGTCATTTCCTGCTCGTGTGATTGGCTCACTGATTTTCCCAGAAGTCTACACTAATATACAAGTCAGATTTTGAGCATCCCCTGCAACAAAAATGTCATTTTTGGTGAAATACTCCCAAAGGGAAATCATATCTAAAGGGATGCAGACCCTGCCACTTTCCTCACTAGTGCCCTGCAGGGGCTGCAGCTGATTGATAATTATGAAACCACTCCCATTAGACTCACTTTTCCACATGAAAACAGACAAACACACAGGGATTTCTTCAGAATAACAGACGGTAGGAATCTGCAACAAAGTTTGTTAAAATCTTTGCAATGTACACAGATCACCCAGAGGGGGAACATTTTTTTTTTTCAACAAAAGTGGAGTTACTCTTTAACTACTTGCCGCCCGCTAGAGTTGC
This sequence comes from Lithobates clamitans, assembly GCA_037952925.1. NCBI lineage: Eukaryota > Metazoa > Chordata > Amphibia > Anura > Ranidae > Lithobates > Lithobates clamitans. The sequence continues at coordinate 780,171 of JBBGZY010001113.1, read as the reverse complement.
CACCTCATCCCTTTAAACCCGAACACCTTTGAATTACACAGGTTCTGAGGCTAATTAAATGCAGATAAGGCACCAAGTGAGTTTAATTAGCACCTCAATCAGCCACAGAACCTGTGTAATTAATATGTGTTCGGGTTTAAAGGGATGAGGTGGCAACCCTACCGCCCGCCATATAACAAAATGACGTCGGCAAAGTGGTTGCGATATCCTGACCGGACGTCATATGACGTTTTTCAGGATATCAAGCCGCTGCACTCCCCCGTCTGACACACCGCAACTACGATCTCGGTAAAGAGCCTCTGACAGACCACCAAAAGAAAGCTCTATTTGTGGGAACAAAATGATAACCATTTAGTTTGTGTACAGTGATGGATGACCGCGCAATTGTCATTTAAAAAGTGACAGCGCTGAAAGCTGAAAATTGGCCTGGGCAGGAAGGGGGGGAATTGCCCGGTATTGAAGTGGTTAAGTACTAAACATGTCTAGCTTCAACACTCCTTTATACATGTTTACAGGCATTTACAAGCATCAAGCGGTTCTTTATGCCACAATTCCGCTGCTCCCGGTTACACTGGCAGTGCGAGTTTTTTCTGCCACTAAATGTCTCTAAATGCGTGTGTACATGGACACGTAACCTAACATGCAGGGGCGTTTAGAGGCAGAAAAAAAATGGCAGATGCCCCTAGGAGCAAGCTACGTGTTCTGTACTTCAAAGTTTGTTCCTCCCAATATATAAAATCTTTTTTTTTTATAAAGCTCTAAATAGTTCATCTTTGGCCGTCCCTCAATTATTTACTGCTTTTTACCTCTCGGTTATTGTTCCTATTATTATTGTACACTTCAGCAAAATTAAATACGCAATATCCTCCGTTTCTTTCAAAGTTCATAAAAAATTCAGTCTGTCGGCTTAAAAACTGCCCACCAGCTGCGATAAAACAATTATAAATATTTTATATTTGTTGCTGTTGTTTGGCAACAGTTGAATATTCCGTATTGTTATATTATTGCATGATTATTATTGGATAGTATACCAAAGGCAATAAAACCGAAAATCATAGCTCCCAACTGTCACTGATTTCAAGGGACTGTCCCTGATTTGGAACAATGTCCCTCTTTCCCCCTCATTTGTCCCTCACTTTGGTCTGATCCATATACAGTTGTGCACATAAGTTTACATACCCTGGCAGAATTTATGATTTCTTGGCCATTTTTTCAGAGAATATGAATGATAACACAAAAAAATTTCTTTGACTCATGGTTAGTGTTTGGCTGAAGCCATTTATTATAAATCAACTGTATTTACTCTTTTTAAACAATAATCACAACAGAAACTACCCAAATGACCCTGATCAAAAGTTTACATACCCCAGTTCTTAATACCGTGTATTGCCCCCTTTAACATCAATGACAGCTTGAAGTCTTTTGTGGTACTTGTGGATGGGGCTCTTTATCTTCTCAGATGGTAAAGCTGCCCATTCCTCTTGGCAAAAAGCCTCCAGTTCCTGTAAATTCTTGGGCTGTCTTGCATGAACTGCACATTTGAGATCTCCCCAGAGTGGCTCAATGATATTGAGGTCGGGAGACTGAGATGGCCACTCCGGGACCTTCACTTTATTCTGCTGTAGCCAATGACAGGTCGACTTGGCCTTGTGTTTTGGATCATTGTCATGTTGGAATGTCCAAGTACGTCCCATGCGCAGCTTCCTGGCTGATGAATGCAAATGTTCCTCCAGTATTTTTTGATAACATACTGCATTCATCTTGCCATCAATTTTGACCAAATTTCCTGTGTAGCTCACACATCCCCAAAACATCAGCGATCCACCTCCGTGTTTCACAGTAGGAATGGTGGACCTTTCATCATAGGCCTTGTTGACTCCTCTCCAAATGTACCGTTTATGGTTGTGGCCAAAAAGCTCAATTTTAGTCTCATCACTTCAAATGACTTTGTGGCAGAAGGTTTGTGGCTTGTCTCTGTGCTGTTTGGCGTATTGTAGGCGGGATACTTTGTGGCATTTGTATAGTAATGGCTTTCTTCTGGCGACTCGACCATGCAGCCCATTTTTCTTCAAGTGCCTCCTTATTGTACATCTTGAAACATCACATGTTTTCAGAGAGTCCTGTATTTCACCTGAAGTTATTTGTGGGTTTTTCTTTGCATCCCGAACAATTTTCCTGGCATTTGTGGCTGAAATTTTAGTTGGTCTACCTGACCGTGATTTGAATTCAAAAGAACCCCTCATTTTCCACTTCTTGATTAGAGTTTGAACAATGCTGATTGGCATTCTCAATTTCTTGATATCTTTTTATATCCCTTTCCTGTTTTATACAGTTCAACTACCTTTTCCCGCAGATACTTTGACAATTCTTTTGCTTTCCCCATGACTCAGAATCCTGAAACGTCAGTGCAGCACTGGATGAAAGATGCAAGGGTCTGTCAGGAGTCCAGAAACTAATTGACCTTTTATACACACACACTAATTACAAGCAAACAGATCACAGGTGAGGATGGTTAATAGCCTTTAATAGCCATTCAAACCCCTTTGTGTCAACTCGTGTGCGTGTTATCAGACCAAAATCATGACTCCTAAACCTTGTGGACAGCCTTCCCAGAAGAGTTGAAGCTGTTATAGCTGCAAAGGGTGGGCCACCTCAATATTGAACCCTACGGACTAAGACTGGGATGCCATGAAAGTTAATGTGCGTGTAAAGGCAGGTGTCCCAATACTTTTGGCAATATAGTGTATTTCCTGGAGCTTATAAGGCTGGTCCCTCCCCTAATGCAACTACCAGCATAATGTAGTTAAACTTGCCATACACCAGTACGATTTTCGTATGGAAATTCTGAAAATTTGCTCTTCAGAGAGTTCGAACTTGCCATCATTGAGTCAACAAATTCTGTTCGAAAGCCCTCAAAGTTTCATACAGACCTATTAGCTAAATGGAATCCAACACATATTAAACAGGTTTCTTTTGTGCCTAGATCATGAATATATATACGTTTTTTTCCTGAGCGAAAAAAAAAACAGCTAGAATTCGGTTTGAGAAATTTACAGCGCTCATTTGAACCTGTTAACCATTAAAAAAAAATCTAACAAAAATTTTAAAATTTGTAACATTTTTTAGAAAAATTCTATCAACTTATGCCAAACTTTAAGCTGGTCACACAGTAGTAGATTTTTGAATTGAAGGTTCATATGAAAATTTGTACAAAAATTCTCAGTAAATTCATTGACTCCATACAGTATGTTGGTCAAGACAATGTGATGCACATCACAACTTGGTGATTAGTAGTGAGTTCCCCCTTAATTGTCAGTGATCAGTGGTATGAATGTTCCTATTACATTGGTGCATAGTGGTAAATTGCGCCCCCCCATTACATTGATGTTCAATAGGTTGTGTCCCCCCAATTACATTGGTGTTTAGTGGTGTATGTTCCCCATCACATTGGAGTAATTGTAGTCCCAGTAACATTGATGTTCAGCAGTGATTTTGCCCCATTACATTGGTGTTCAATGGAGTGCGTCCCTCCAATTACATTGCAAGAAATTGTCACCAGCACACCATGGATCTCCACAATGTGTCCAAACTTCAGCGATCACATCCTTACAGAAAATAATAACGTTTTGGAGCCTCGCAGGACCCTTTTATCAGGCATGTGACAATGCCTGATGAAGGGGTCCTGTGAGGCTCTGAAACGTTTCTATTTGCTGTAAGGATATGATCGCTGAATAAAGCTTTGGACCCATTCTGGAGATCCATGGTGTGCTGGTGACATTTTCTTGCTCTTACTATTTACGGTTACAGCAGGTGGTCACTTCAGCAACCATTGCGTGCGTTGGGAATAGTGCCCTGGAACCTCCAATTACGTTGGTGTTTAGTGGTGTATGTTCCCCATCACATTGGTCTACAGTGGGGTTTGGGCTCCATTCACATTGGTGTACAGTGTGGTGTTTGGGCCCCATTCACATAGATGTTCAGTGGAATGCTCCCCCCATTTCATTGGTGTTCAGTAGTGTGTGCCCCTGTAGCATTGGTGTGTAGTGGCCTTTGTCACTGGTAGTCTGTGGTGGCCTTGGTGGTTGCTTACCCAAAACTGGTTTCGTGGCACTGCCCCCCCCCCCCACCCCATTCTACTATCCAGCAACACATACTGATCTTTCTTTTGTTCCCTTGATACTTAGTTCAGTGGCAGGCGCCAAAGGACATAACCAGTTCTTCTGGGTATGGAGGAGCATTTGACTCATTCCAAGTGACAGTACTGGGCCAAACGGTATTGACTGTGTTGGCTACTTACAACTGTCAGGACAGACATACTATACATCTCAGTACTAATCTGATTCCATCTATCTAGGCATTGAGTTACAATGTGCTGTGTACAAGGCTTGGGCTTCAAATGTCTTGACCTTGACTGGTTCTTCCGATGGCCATTGGAGGTATGCCTTCTGGGCACTTGAGTATATACAGTGCCTTGAAAAAATATTCATACCCCTTGAAATTTTCCAAATTTTGTCATGTTACAACCAAAAACGTAAATGTATTCTATTGGGATTTTATGTGATAGACCAACACAAAGTGGCACATAATTGTGAAGTGGAAGGAAAATGATAAATGGTTTAAAACATTTTTTTACAAATAAATATGTAAAAAGTGTGGCGTGCATTTGTATTCAGCCCCCTTTACTCTGATACCCCTAACTAAAATCTAGTGGAACCAGTTGCCTTCAGAAGTCACCTAACTAGTAAATAGAGTCCACCTGTGTGTAATTTAATCCCATAAATACAACTGTTCTGTGAAGCCCTCAGAGGATTGTTAGAGAACCTTAGTGAACAAACAGCATCATGAAGGCCAAGGAACACACCAGACAGGTCAGGGATAAAGTTGTGGAGAAGTATAAAGCAGGGTTAGGTTATAAAAAAAAATATCCCAAGCTTTGAACATCTCACGGAGCTCTGTGCAATCCATCATCCGAAAATGGAAAGAGTATGGCACAACTGCAAACCTACCAAGACATGGCCGTCCACCTAAACTGACAGGCCGGGCAAGGAGAGCATTCATCAGAGAAGAGCCAAGAGGTCCATGGTAACTCTGGAGGAGCTGCAGAGATCCACAGCTCAGGTGGGAGAATCTGTCCACAGGACAACTATTAGTCGTGCACTCCACAAATCTGACCTTTATGGAAGAGTGGCAAGAAGAAAGACATTGTTGAAAGAAAGTCATAAGAAGTCCTGTTTGCAGTTTGCGAGAAGCCATGTGGGGGACACAGCGAACATGTGGAAGAAGGTGCTCTGGTCAGATGAGACCAAAATTTAACTTTTTTGCCTAAAAGCAAAATGCTATGTGTGGCGGAAAACTAACACTGCACATCACCCTGAACACACCATCCACACTGTGAAACATGGTGGTGGCAGCATCATGTTGTGAGGATGCTTTTCTTCAGCAGGGACAGGGAAGCTGGTCAGAGTTGATGGGAAGATGGATGGAGCCAAATAAAGGGCAATCTTAAGCCCCATACACACTATCAGATTTTCTGATGATTTTTGTCTTCAGATTTACCAAAACCATGTAGTGCAATGGCCTGCCTGATTGCATACAAATTGAAACTCCTAAGGTTTGACCTCATATTATATGGTTTTGGTAAATCTGAAGGGAAATAAGCTGCAGAAAATCTGATAGTGTGTATGGGGCTTAAGAAGAAAACCTGTTAGAGTCTGCAAAAGACTTGAGACTGGGGAGGAGGTTCACCTTCCAGCAGGACAACGACCCTAAACATACAGCCAGAGCTACAATGGAATGGTTTAGATCAAAGCATATTCAAGTGGTAGAACGGCCCCAGTCAAAGTCCAGACCTAAATCCTATTAAGAATCTGTGGCAAGACTTGAAAATTGCTGTTCACAGACGCTCTCCATCCGATCTGACAGAGCTTGAGCTATTTTGCAGAGAACAGTGGGCAAAGATTTCACTCTCTAGATGTGCAAAGCTGGTAGAGACATCCCCAAAAAGACTTGCAGCTGTAATTGCAGTGAAAGGCGGTTCTACAAAGTATTGACTCCGGGGGGCGCCATACAAATGTACCCCCCACACTTTTCACATATTTATTTGTAAAAAAAAAATAAAAACCGTTTATAATTTTCCTTCCACTTCACAGTTATGTGCCACTTTGTGTTGGTCTATCAAATAAAATCCCAGTAAAATCCATTTACGTTTGTGGTTGCAACATGACAAAATATGGAAAATTTAAAGGGGTGTGAATACTTTTGCAAGGCACTGTAACCCAACAGAGCTCAAGGAGAACACCTGCTGATGGGTAGTGGAAGAGGGTGTCACAAGCACTAGAACACGCTACCACCAGCTGATGCCACATGAGACTGCAGGCGCTTTACATCCCATTACCCTTGTATTTAACTGAGAAGGAGGGTTAGGGACAATGTTTGCATGCTGAAGAAATGAATATTATAATGACTCATACGGCAGTGCAGTATTGCTCATTGTATGTATTCCCCAACTGTCAAGGTTTAGTCACACATAAATATTTGATCTGTTTGTTCTCCACCTTGGCAGCGAGAATGAAGCTCATTGAAGGTCATTTCACACTGTAAAATAAAAAAAGTTAAGATACACAGAAGTGGCTTTAATTTATGACCGTAGTTTGAAGAGGGACGAGGCCCTCACTTCAAGAGTTTACAATGCGGCACACAGCCAACGTTCGTCAAATGTCACGGTGTCACTATTGTTTGGAATCAACCGGGGTTTGAGAACGTGGCCCGATCTAGTGTGACGCGTCTCTGAACTCCTTGTGCCGTTGTGGTGATAACTGACTGTTGTTTTTCCCCTCTTTTGTCTTTCTTCAAGATTCCACGAAGAAGCTGAAAGACGTCTTGGAAGAATTTCATGGCAATGGGGTGCTGGCAAAGTATAATCCGGAAGAGGTACTCTTTTCCCTTTTAATTCTACTCAACGGTTATTTCCATTACAGGAGGAGCTCTGTGGATGGAATCACCGCAGGCTCTTTATACCTTTAGTCAGGGCTTTTTTTCTCAGAATAGGTGCAGGAACTCAACCATGCCCGCCACACACACATACCTGCCAAATGGCATCAAATAGTAGCTCTTCCCTCTACATACAACCCCCTCCCTCCACTGCCCTCATCTGGGAGATATGCTCGCAGAAGCTGGACTTCAGGTGTTACCAAGTGATAGTGGTGAGCAGGGAGCAGAAGACCTGAGCCAGAGGTGGTGGAACTGAGTTCCCCCTAGTTCCTGCTGAAAAAAAGCCCTTCCTTTAGTAGTTTAGTTGTCTTCTTTCCAGGATGTGCCTTTGAAAGTTAATTCAGTATTAAAAAAGTCCTGCATGCTTCTGTGGTCATATTAGGAAGTGTTGGTGGCACGTCTCAGTGTTCTGGACCTTTCTCATGCCTATTTCATGGATCTTGCTCAGTAGTTTCTATCTCCTTGGAAATTTGAATCATTGTGGACATTGCTTTAAATAAAACTTCCCTAGGAGAAGTGTAAAGATTGCCATTTCGGACCTCCTTCTGAAAATGCTGCATGGCAATTTCCAGGCCCCTCTGGCTTCAATGATGTTTGAATTAATGGAACAACAATAATTCCCAGGTTGGGAAAAGTCAGAGTAAAATCAAAAAAACCTTATCTGCGTACTTGTTCTCGGTTAGTGACTCAGAGTAATAAAGCCAGAGGATCAGCATGGAAGTCAGACAGCTAGCGATTGCAGAATGAGAAGTCAGCCTTGAAAGCCTCCATGTTTCTCTTTAACTTGGTATTTTGTCTCAACGTGTTTACTTGCCAACTTCTTCGCCCCAGTCCCCAAACACTGTTACTTCCACCCAAGGCCCACATCTGCTCAGTAACTCGAATAAGGCCAAAGTTGTGATCTCAGGGGCACAGCATCATCAGGACAGAGCACCTCATTGTACAAGGCTCAAGGTGAAACCATAAAGAATAAGTATCCTGATATTAAAAGAGAAGTATGGGTTTCTGTCTTTCATACTTACCTAGGTGGATGCAGCATCGGTCTGTCCCCCGGAACTTCTAACACTGAGAACCAAGCGATCGAACACTGCAGATCGCTCAGTTATCACAGCTCCATGAGCACAGTGCTGCAGACTGTCAGTCACCTGCTCTCTGCTCTGCCCCCTCCTCGCTCACTGGAGCGCTGAGCTGTGGAGGGGACGGAGGGGCCATCTCAGGCTCTCAGCGGCTCGCTGAGAGGCTGAGCCGGGTGTCGGTCCAGGGATCTGGCGGAGCCGGGACCGACTTCTGTGACCTCAGCAGAAAGCGGACTTCATCCCGCTCTCTGCTGAAAACGGGTCACAGGAGTGCAAAACAAACTGCACTCCTGTGATCCACAGGAGAAGTCCAGACAAATGAGCTTTGGCTGTACTTCTTATTTAATCTTCAAAACGTTCCTTTGTAGTGTGTTGCAGGGTAGACTCCATATATTGTTGAAGGCCACCATTAGTAGCTGTTTTTTAATTCTATCTGAGCCCAATGTAGAAAAAAGAAACTCTTTCTAGGCTGCTGAAGGAGGGCAAAGTGGTCGGTTAAAAAAAGACTTGCCACAAAATTTAGTCAATTTGGAGGAATCTCCACTGCTGGCTATTGTATTTAGGTAGATGCAACACCTACAGCTACCAGAATAAAATGGAGCTGACTTGAGGGATTGGTTGACATGTGGGTGGCACTGTGGCTCCTAGACCTATAGGCTGTAGTTCTGGTGTCCACCAGTGGTTGTCTCACAGCAGCCAGAAGCTCATAGTCATCAGTCATCACCTGATGCTCATTGCTGAAAGAGTATTTAGTCTTTCCTGTGTTACTTCCCCTTGCCTTGGTGTTTTGCCCATGTGCCTCTGACCTGCGCTCTGTGCATCTGCATTCTGGTCCTGCTCCTGACCCTGTCCTGTTCCTGATCCCTCACCTGCCTGCTTGTTCCTGCTCTTGTGTACCCTTTTCCTGTCCTGGCTTGGTCCCTGCTCCTGCTGCCTAATCTTTCGTGCATGACCCTGGCACTGTTACTTACTACTCTTCTTAGTCTTACCCTACCATCTGTACATAGTTAGCCTGGTTAGTGGGTTTAGTGTATTCTGTGTGATCTCTCTCACCTATTAAGCTTTGCTGGTCTAGGTTCTTGGTTTATGTTTTTATATGGTTGTTTTACTGGCATTGTCCACATTATTTTATATATTACATATTTGTGCCTGGTGTTCTCTGTGCATGCCCATACATTTCTGGTCACGGCTGTTTCATAGGATAACAGCACTTGGTATCCTTGACACTAACAAACATTTGACATCAGATAGGATCGTTTTCTTTGTCGTTACGTAACATTTTTAAATACCTTTAAGTTGAAGTGGGTGGTGCTTGTAGGACCACCGATGGCTTGAAATTTGTGGCCTCTATGGAGGCCTTTAATCTTTGTTTCTTGAAATCCCAAAATTGTTAATAATTATTGCCAGCTTAATGCCGCGTACACACGGTCGGACTTTTCGTCTACAGAAGTCCGACGGACGCCGACGGACTAAAGCTGGCTGACAATCCGATCGTGTGTGGGCTTCCCCGGACTTTCAGCGGACTTTTCCAGCCTCAAATCTGACGGACTTTAGATTTGAAACATGCTTCAAATCTTTATGTCATAACTACGCCGGACCCAGAAATCCGCTCGTCTGTATGCTAGTCCAACGGACAAAAACCAGCTATAGGGCAACTATTGGCTACTGGCTATCAACTTCCTTATTTTAGTCCGGTGTACGTCATCACGTACGAATCCGTCAGACTTTTGTGTGATCGTATGTAGGCAAGTCCGTTCGTAAGAAAGTCTGCCGCAAGTCCGCCAAAAGTCCGCCAAAAGTCTGACAAAAGTCCGTCGAAAGTCTGTCGGACAGGCTGTCGGACTTTTGTAGCCGAAAAGTACGACCGTGTGTACGCGGCATTAGAGTTGGCTTTTATGGGCACTTGTCTGAGGCTGGGGATACGGCATCAGCCCAACACAAACGTTGGCCATAGACGGCTTAAATTTTGCCTGATTCCTGCGAAATCGGCAGAAATTCAAGCCATGGGTGGCCCTGTAAGCACATCTGGCTTGACAAAAGTCTATTTAAAAATTGACTGAGCCGGGTGGAAAATTATTGGTCAAACAGCGACTGAATCCTATCAGTCACTACTGGGTATTCAGGCAGCCCCAGGTGCTGCAGCTACCTGAATACCATAGCCAGCAGGGGAGATTCTAGCATTCATCTTGTTAGCTTGAAGGGGGGACTCAACTTATTTTCTCTCGTTCAGCCCTCAGGCATGTATGGCTACTTTAAGGGAAATTTCAAAGGTAAGTGCCCTTTCAGATGAAGTATATCTTTCCCGGTCATTTTCAACCAGGTTTCCCCGGAACCCCCAGGGTTCTTTAAGATGTTGCTAGGGGTTCCTTTAGCTTGTGGCTGTATAACCCCCATTTATGGTACCTGCCTAGCTCCAGGGCCAATGCCACTTGGCAAAGCCAGTAACGGTGGCTTTCTGACCACCGCTGTGATGGTTTCATTCTTCCCCGCTGATTACCAATGTATAAGGCATTTTTCCCATATTCCCCAGAGGAACTGATTTCAGTGCCCTGAGACATGGGGCTGGTTCCTCTAGGGTGAAACATTTGAATAAGTCTGCCATTTTCTGTTTGTCTGGCCCCACAAGCAAATGTATACCACCTTCTCTCACCCCAGATACCTACCTACTTGAATCTGACAGTCTGGGGCCCAAGCTCTTCCTTGGCCCCTGGTGATGCCTGAATAGTGGGTCCCACTGAGTCTCTTTAAGAACCAGTCAAAAAATGTTTTTTTTTTATTTTTCTTCAGATAAACCTTGGAAATAATTTCATTTTCCATTATGAAGCTAAAATGCAGAGACAAAAGAACAAAGTCGTGTCATCTTATATTCATAGACTGCGCCAATCGGCGAGATAAGGAGATTGCTCTAACCCTGAAGAATATAAATCATACTTTATGTCCGGGCCAGTGACTTCATTTTCCAGTAAAACAATAGGAGATTCAACACATTACAGTCCAGTTGATGAAATACAATATAATAGGCAAGAAACTTCTAAAACCCACAATTGTATTAGCTGGTCCCTTTTCGGTGGAAAAACCCTTCATACGGTAGCTGTACTGAAATATGAATCCTCATAAAAAATTAAAATCTACCCTTGCAGTAGGGCTACCCAGCACTGCAGGGGGAAAAGGCTTGTTTTTTTTCCTAGAGAGCCATTAAAAAGCAGCTGTTCTGTTTCAAATGCTGCTTTATCCATTGACATATAGTACCTCCAAAGAACCTGTCCAGACCAGTGGTGCTCAACCTTAGTCCTCAAGTACCCCCAACAGGCCATGTTTTGGGAATTTCTCTTAGATAAAATAGCTGTCCAAAATACCAACCCATTGACTCTGATTTAAAGCACCTGTGCAAGATAAAGGAAAACCTGAAAACTGTTGGGGGTACTTGAGGACTGAGGTTGAAAACTACTGGTCCAGAAAGTATGGTCACCTGCTGACTAGGCATCATCCACAGGCAGGTTATCTCTTCAGTAAGACACAGCAGTTAAATCCAACACAATTTTACTTCATACAATTGCAGTACAGAGCATTGGTGGTGCGTCCATAAAGGGCCCAGGAGCACCGCCCCCTCTCTACTGTCACACCTCTCTCACCATAGATAGATTCATGCGTGGCCGGCCCTCTTGTTGGGCGCCGGGCACCTGAATTACAGCAGCGGGTTTTCTTTTTGGAAGCGCCTGATTAGAGCCATGGGCTCTAATAGACGTCCTGATTAGAACCGTAGGCCGTAGGCTCTAATAGGCTTCCAAATTGGTAAACAGCGGGCGCAATGCTGTGCATTCGCTATTTACTCAGTGTTGTGTTAGGAAAGCGAATAAATCCCTTCACTAACACTGACCCGCCTCTCAGCCAATCAGGTGCTGGTTACCTGTCACCTGATTGGCTGAAACAACAGGCGCTGTGATAGGACGCCTGATAGAGAGGACCGGAGACATCGAGGAGCATGGACGTGGAGGACGCCACCGTGACCCGCTCCGAGACAGGTAAGTCCGGACTCCCGGGCAATGCACACTGGCAGAATTTGATGGGGCACAGTAGCAGCAATTGATGGGGCACACTGGCAGCAATTGATGGAATACAGTAGCGGCAATTGATGGGCACACTGGCAGCAATTGATGGAACACAGTAGCGGCAATTGATGGGGCACACTGGCAGCAATTGATGGAACACAGTAGCGGCAATTGATGGGGCACACTGGCAGCAATTGATGGGCACACTGGCAGCAATTGATGGAACACAGTAGCGGCAATTGATGGGGCACACTGGCAGCAATAGATGGGGTACAGTAGCGGCAATTGTTGGGCACAGTGACAGCAATTGATGGGCACACTAGCAGCAATTGATGGGCACACTGGCAGCAATTGATGGGTACTGTAGCTGCGTTTGATGGCACAGTGGCGGCAATTTATGGGTACAGTGGCTGCGTTTGATGGCACAGTGGCTGCGTTTTAATGGGCACAGTGGCTGCGTTTGATGGGCACAGCAGCTGCGTTTGATGGGCACAGTGGCTGCATTTTATGGGCACAGTGGCTGCGTTTGATGGGCACAGTGGCTGCGCTTGATGGGCACAATGGCTGCCTTTTATGGGCACAGTGGCTGCGTTTGATGGGCACAGTGGCTGCGTTTCATGGGCACAGTGGCTGCGTTTGATGGGCACAGTGCCTGCGTTTGATGGGCACAGTTGCTGCGTTTGATGGGCACAGTGGCTGCGTTTTATGGGCACAGTGGCTGCGTTTTATGGGCACAGTAGCTGCGTTTGATGGGCTGCAATTGATGTTTTTTTTTTCAGTTTTATTCAGCATTAAATGGAGCTTAGTTATGTAGCATGAGGCTGTATATTCTGCAATATTTACATTTTTGGTAAACTCATCCCGTGAATCCAAGCTCTGCAAGCTGAGATAACATGCACTGCATTGATGCATACTTTCCAACTATTTGAGATGGGAATGAGGGACACCTATCAGCAAAAGTATGCAGGCATAGGACACACCCCTTGCCACGCCCCCTTAAAGGAAAATTGTACAAAAAAAGCAAGATTGGTTAAACCCACAAGTGCTTTTTTTTTACCACTACTATTCCTTTATATTGGTTTTTGGAATTTACAAATGCAGCAATTTAGAAATCAGATGAAAGGTTTATCGCTGGGAAACACTTTTTGATAGATAAAAAGTGCATTTTATATACAACTATACAGATCAGACCAAAATGAGGGACAAATGAGGAGGAATGAGGGACAGAGGGACATTGCTGCAAATCAGGGACAGTCCCTCGAAATCAGGGACAGTTGGGAGCTATGTTGACGCATTCACACAATTTCACAGTAACCACGAGATTAAACAAAGTTCAGGAATATTCCTTTATCCCATTGTTTTGCAAATCTATGTACACTACAAACTGTATAATTGAAGAGAAATGCATCTGTACCAGGCTATAAGTGTGAGGAGGAAGGGCAAGCAGTAAAAATGAAAGTGAAACCTTCTAAGCAGCTTAAAAAAAACCTTGTGATCTTTCTGCACGTAGCTTGTAGTACTTTATTCATCCCTTGAGGAGCAAGATGGCAGCAGAGCCATAAAAGAGACCCAGTTTGGGAATATTTACTAAACCGACAGATTATTATTCTAAATAGGAAACCTTTATTTTGTTTGCAAATATTAAAGATTCTAACTACCAGCAAGAATGAGTCCTTACATTTTAAAGAGCACCTGTCATTTCAGATCCATCATGGCAGCGCCTGTTAGCGGGCATCCAATCACCTGCTGCCGCCACGTCCCTCCCCTTGTTGTGTCACCGCCGCATCACCAGCCGTCCCATTATAGTGAATGGGTTATTATAGTACGGTATATTATATCCCATTATAGTGAGTCAACAGCGGGTCAGAGGAGGAGCCGCGGCGGGACAGAGATGACAGTTGCTCTTTAAAAATCATGATATAAATCGACTTGATTTAGATCAAATCCACCCTGTTGCAATGCTCAGACCCTTCCAGAACATTCCTATTATGACCCAGAAACCCTCTACTGAAAAAAAATAAAATAAAATCTCTTCAAATAAGTCTGTAGCTGCTTATTTCCGGTATATTGATGTAAACAGCAAGAAGTAAAAAAGATCACATGGCTAAAATTTTATAACTAACAGAATTCTTTCTTTTTTTCATGTTATACAGAAGCAAGACATCCTGAAACAAGTGAGTACCGATTACATTAACCACATAAGGACCGGAAAGATTTGCCCCTTTAATGACCAGGTCCATTTTTTTGCGATACGGCACTGCGTCGCTTTAACTGACAATTGCGCGGTCGCGCGACGATGTACCCAAACAAAACTGACTTCCTTTTTTTTTTTCACACAAATAGAGCTTTCTTATGGTGCTATTTGATCACTTCTGCGGTTTTTAATTTTTGCACTATTAACAAAAAAAGAGCGACACTTTAAAAAAAAAATATATATATTTTTACTTTTTTGCTTTAATAAATATGCCCAAAAAAATTAAAAATAAAACACATTTCTTCATCAGTTTAGGCCGAAGATATGTATTCTTCTACATATTTTTGGTAAAAAAAAATCCCAATAAGCGTATATTGATTGCTTTGTGCAAAAGTTATAGCATCTACAAAATAGGGGATAGATTTATGGCATTTTTATTATTTATTAATTTTTTACTAGTAATGGCGGGGATCTGCAATTTCTATCGGGACTGCGAAATTGCGGTGGACAGATCGGACACTTTTGACACTTTTTTGGGACCATTGACATCTATACAGCGATCAGAGCTATAAATAGTCACTGATTACTGTATAAATGTCACTGGCAGGGAAGAGGTTAACACTAGGGGGGCGATCAAGGGGTTAAGTGTTCCCTGGGAGGTGTTTCTAACTGTGGGGGGAGGGGACTGACAGGGAATAGAGTGAGATCGGTGTTCCTGATCACTAGGAACAGACGATCTCTCTCTACTCCCCTGTCAGAACGGGGATCTGTCTGTTTACATTGACAGATCCTCGTTCTGGCTCTCTGAGGAGTGATCACGGGTGGCTGGAGGACATCGTGGCCAAGCGCATTGGCTCCGGCATCGCCCCCCCCCGCCCTATTGCTCTTAATGTGGCCAACATACACCTACAGCGATTTGCGCAGCTGTGAAAACCTGCGGCAGTATAATGACGGCAGCTGGTCAGACAGCAGTTAATGTGTGTGTGTATATATATATATATATATATATACACATTATGTAATGTTTGTTTGAACTTTGGTTCAATAAAGAAATTTTAAGTGCAGCGATCCTCTGGTCTTTTTCTTATATTTTGGTCAGTGGGATGATCAGATTGCACTCTAATTGAAGTCTAATTAAAGACTGGGTGCGGCTTTCCTCTGCTTTGAAATGTTATAAAACATATATATATATATATATATATACACACAGGATGTCAGGGATGGGTCCTGGATGGTAAATTTGTCACCATTGTTTTGGTATGTGCTTTCTTTAAGGGGGACAACAAAAGAAGCACTTTTAAGTACTCAGGGATTCTCACCCCTGCAACTTAAGGGGTTCCAGGGTAAGTCATTAAAGAGGGAAAAAAAAATTTGCTGGGGGGTCTGATCTCATCAGTCTGCTGCTGCTCTTTCGCTGTCCAATCAGCAGGCTGGGGGTGGAGAGGGTACACCACTATATTCTTTCTACAGTATGTAACTGTAATTGAGAATATAGTGTCATCCACCTGCTAAAACTGTATAAATTCCAGGACTGGATGGACAGAAAAACAAATCCTTGGCCAAGTAAAAGCGCCCCCTTATATGTATGTTGTCCTTATATTTTGCTGTGTCTGGAGTTCTGAAAAGCGTTATTTTTGCACTAAACACAATTTCTAAAAATATATTTTTTAGCTGGTGTTAATATTGTTATTTTTTTTTCAGACGATTGACTTTGAAGGTTTCCAGTTGTTCATGAAAACTTTTCTGGAAGTTGAGCTACCGGATGAATTCTGCAAACATCTCTTCATGTCATTTGGAAACAGATTCCAGACTCCCAGCCCTTCAATGCAGAGCAAGTCTCAGCTTCTCTCCGGGGGTAAGGCTTCCAACCAACCTGAGGGCTGCCATGCTGATTGACTTTAAGAGTTCATTTGGAAAGATTATGCGTCCATATAAGTCCAATTAGAACTCTTCATATTGATACTTGTTTTGGAGAATTTGAACTTGAAGCCAGGGGATGACCATGACAAGTGGGAAACTGACATTTTAAGTCAACAATGGCAGCCTACGGCCTTAATACATCAAGATGCAATTATTATTATTATTATACAGGATTTATATCGTGCCAACAGTTTACGCAGCCCTTTACAGTATAAAAGAGAGACAATACAGTTATAATACAATAAAATACAGGAGGATTAAGAGGACCCTGCTCAGAAGAGCTTACAATCTAATAGGGTGGGGCAGGTGGTACAAAAGGTTGTAACTGTGGGGAATGAGCTGATGGAAGTGGTAGGAGATTAGTTGGAGACGTGATAGGCTTTCCTGAAGAGATGAGTTTTCAGGGATCGCCTGAAGGTAGCAAGAGTAAGGGATAGCCGGACAGGTGGAGGTAGTGAGTTCCAGAGGTTGGGAGAGGCTCTGGAGAAATCCTGGAGACGAGCATGGGAGGAGGAGATGAGAGAGCTTGAGAGTAGGAGGTCTTGAGAAGAGCGGAGAGGACGATTTGGGTGATATTTGGAGACAAGATTGGTGATGTAGCTCGGGGCAGAGTTGTGAATGGCTTTGTATGTTGTGGTTAGTATTTTGAATTTTATTCGCTGGGTGATTGGGAGCCAGTGTAAGGATTGGAGGAGAGGGTTGGCAGACACTGAGCGGTTGATAGGGTGGATAAGTCTGGCAGCACCATTCATGATAGACTGAAGAGGGGAGGAGCCTATGGAGAGGCAGGCTAATGAGAAGGGAGTTATAAAAGTCAATAGTCTGCTAATCTGACAGAGAGCAGCACCAAAGGGGCAAACAAGGAACCCGTCAGGCAACCCAACATCCTCATCATCAACCTTTGGCGTCATCAGTTTTTAGGATGCGGGTACTAAAGGTTGTAATTAGGGATGAGCCAAACATGGCAAAACATGCGAATAACATGCGGCAAAACATGCGAACAGGCAAAAAACTTGTGAAAGTCTATGGGACACGAATGTGAAATGTAAAAAGTGCTCATTTTAAAGGCTTATATGCAAGTTATTGTCATAAAAAGTATTTGGGGACCCGGGTCCTGCCCCAGGGGACATGTATCAATGCAAAAAAAAAGTTTTAAAAATGGCCGTTTTTTCAGGAGCAGTGATTTTAATAATGCTTAAAGTGAAACAATAAAAATTAAATATTCCCTTAAATATCGGGCTTTGGGGGTGTTCTTAGTATGCTTTGTAAAGTAGCGCATCTTTCCCATGTTTATAACAGTACCACAGCAAAATTACATTTTAAAAGGAAAAAACTTCATTCAAAACTGTTCGCGGTTGTAATGTATTGTCGGATCCCAGCAATATAGATAAAAATCATTGAAAAAAATGGCGTGGGTCGATTGGTTGCTAGACCTGAGCAATGTCACATGGCAGAAGGTCACATGCTGCTCATACCTGAGAAGCATCGGGTACGGTATTTTCTTCAGTTGGGGCAGTGGAAGGAGCAGCAGACAAGATGTGTATCCACTGGTTGGGGGCCCTTTTTCACTGACAATTTCACTTTGCCCCTGGATAGGCAAGATGACTCTCATGACAGTGCCACGAGTTTGTTTTTGTAGGAGGGAGTGTAATTAAATTGAAATATGTAGGCACAGGGGGTATCATCCCGACAGACTAGCAAAGAGGAAAAATAGGTAATGGGAATTTAAATTTGCCCCCCGTGTGCACATTTACCACCTAGACAAATTATTTTAAACAACCGTAAATACATACAATATGTCTAAAAGAACATTGTCTTTATTTTACATGCTATAAAAAACACAATATATACAATATAGTACATTACAAAGATCTGTGCATAAAGTTTTCTGAGAAGGTCAACGCATTTCGAGGCTCATTCGCTTCGTCAGAACCAGTAGAATTAGGCACGATGAAATAAATAAATCAAGGAATTTAAAAACAGATCCAGAATGAATGTAAGATAGTGTGCTTGGTGTCCATGGAGGGAAAAGGGTCAATGGTCTAAAAAAAGTAGCCTGCCGGCCCATGGGAGGACAACCCTCAGGTAAAAAATCAAGACCATATAAACCTTACTCTAGGTGAATAAGATATCATAATGGACCAGAGATGAAGACCAAATTAAATATAATTTGCGATTGAGGGGCTCACTACACCTTAGATGTAAAAGATGAACAAATGATACATAGTTCAAAGTCCTAGATATGGCCCAACTGGCTCAAACAGATAAGTGTAGTCCACAGTCAAATGAGGGCGCTCATCTTCACAAGAGGATAAGCCAAATACAATCTTGTATGGGGATCAAAGATAATATGTCTCACCCCTCCTTCCAGGATAGCAACATCATAAAGTCCCATTGACTCTCATGACAGGTTCCCTTTAAAATAATTTTTTAACCTTGCCCTGGGAGACACACATGTCAAAGAGAGCCGGTGAAGATGCAGTCGGTTTACGTTTGTAAAACATGCAGTCAGGGTGATGAATCAGCGGTCTCTTTCTTTCATTTGTCATTGTGGCAACAATTATCCCATCCCGACCCCGCAGTTATGACTCCTCCCGATAGACAGATTGTCATCGACAGTTTCATCCATGCGCTGTGAAATTGTAATTACACATTCGTGTTATTTCAATCCTGCAAGGAGACAAAAGATGCCTTGGCACTGTCAGGTGATAAACGCCAAGATAATTTGCTGTATACGTCTTGTTGTACCACAGCGTGCTCGGCGCATTATGCGACAGCGGAATCTTAAGTGGTATTATCATTGCTTCTCCGAACGTTTGGCATGTTTGATTTGTTGGTTTGAGGAAGGAAGGACAAAATAAAGCGTTTTTTTTTTTTTTTTTAGGTGCTTCGTGGCCACTTTTCTCCTTCCTTGTGGCCCTTACAGGTTGTTCAAACTTTAAAAAAATGGGGATATTTGTGATGTGCATAAACAAATCTTTTTTTTTTTTTTTCATATAAAGAAAGAGAGCATTCAAATATTTCCCATTTAAACCATACGAAAACAACTCTTTACAATCTCATGGTTACATCCCAAGTATCATATATTATCTCGGATGTCTTTTATCCAACACGTAAAGTCCGCTTTTTCAAGCATGCACTGTATATGCATTTTAAATATTAGAGATAACATGTAAAAGATCATAAACAAACACATCCTAAACATTGGCAAAATATCCAACAAATCTTTGTCAAAACCTCTGAAGATCCTCCAGAGAGGACACATCAGAATAGAAGACCTATGTCCCATATGAGGAAAGAAAAACTCAGAATAAGCTGGGGTCCACCACAGAGGTCCCTCATAGAGGAACAAACCCATGCAGTCAAATATTCCTCTATTTAAATCCAAAGAAAAAGATCCGTTTACAAACTCATACACGTTGTAGCTACTTGTCAAGCGTCATGGATTATCTTGCATTTGATGGTTTTCACCCAATGAGTCTCTTGGAACAAAGTTCACTTTTCAAGGAAACATATGCAGCTTAAATAACAGAGATAATCGTATGTAATGGGTCATATACAAGTTATTTAATAGCACTTCCCTAAGCAATGGCAAACTAGCCAACAATTATTGTCAAAATCTCTGGAGATCACCCCGTACAGGGAGGACACATATGCCCCGTACACACGGTCGGACATTGATCGGAAATTCCGACAACAAAATCCTAGGATTTTTTCCGACGGATGTTGGCTCAAACTTGTCTTGCATACACACGGTCACACATAGTTGTCGGAAAATCCGATCGTTCTGCACGCGGTGACGTAAAACACGTACGTCGGAACTATAAACGGGGCAGTGGCCAATAGCTTTCATCTCTCTATTTATTCTGAGCATGCGTGGCACTTTGTCCGTCGGATTTGTGTACACACGATCAGAAATTCCGACAACGGATTTTGTTGTCGGAAAATTTTATAGCCAGCTCTCAAACTTTGTGTGTCGGAAAATCCGATGGAAAATGTGTGATGGAGCCCACACACGGTCGGAATTTCCGACAACAAGGTCCTATCACACATTTTCTGTCGGAAAATCCAACCGCGTGTACAGGGCATAAGAGATACAAGACCTGTGCCCACATGAGGAAGGATTAACTCAGGATAGGCTTGGTGTTGGGTCCACCATAGAGGTCCACTATAGAGGTCCACCACAGAGGTCCATTATGGAGGACCAGCCCACCCAGTCAAATAATCCTAACACTATGCTAATGGAAATGATCTCCTAAAGCCCCGTTGCTCAACCTGCAGCCCTTTGGCATATGATGTGTGGCCCTCAGGCCTCAGCAGTCTGTAGTGGAAACATTGATTAGGGTAATAGCATTGATCTCTATTAGCCTCATGTACCATGTTCCCAGTTTCGTATTGTCTTCTGCAGCTTATCCCCAACCAAATATGTAGAATGTTCACACTCTCTGACCCTCAATTTTCGCTATTAGATCTGCAGTTTCTGACAGTCTTCTCAAGTATTATATATATTGACCATTGTGTGTGGCCCTTTTGGTAAATGTCAGGGGTCACATTCGAGGCCCCCTTTATCTCATAAGTTGACAACCAATGTCCTAAGGGCTCCTTTGGATTTCCTGGTACATTGTCCTAGCCAGTTTGCAATCACCAATTTCACTCAACCTTATGTTCGGAGGGATACGCTGTGACTTCTGCATATTGGTTGTCTCATCTTAGTTCAAATTCGAGGTGACAACGTTTCAAGGCATAAGGTTTTTCAAAGGCCATCAAAGTATGCGGTCAATCTACTACCTTGTCCTGTCTGTCAGAACAGCTAGTACAGTGCGATAAGTAATACAAAAAAGTTACAAAATGTCAAATATCACATCTTCTATATGAATGCTTTTATCTTTTATTTTTTTGGAGTCTACAGGTCAATCTTTGATCTACTGTTCCGAACCTTCTAGGAGAATTCATGACTGCTGTCAATGCTTTCTACATTTCCGAGCTGTTAAGCTGGATTTTTTTCTCTTTCTAGGTCTTCGAATGAATTACAGAAGTAACAGTTCATCCCGATCTTCATCCCCGGTGTCTCTGCGTCCACCTGACATGATTCAGCTGAAAGACATCGTTTGTTACTTATCACTGCTGGAGAGAGGAAGGCCGGAGGACAAGCTTGAGTGTCAGTATATGAAGCTCAGTGAACATAAAACACATTTTTCATTAATGAGATTAGAGGCGGCATTGTCACTTTACTACTTTACCGCACCAAGCACTGCACTTAATTATGATAGTATCAAATGTTATGTGTGCTGTATATTCACCGTGACCAGGCTGTTACTACCAGACGTTTTAATTTTTTTTTCTTTACGCTTCTGAATGCAGCTCTAGAATAGCCAATGTACCCATGCACATGGCAGACCTTTGGTCCATATTCTAGAGCAGGGTTGTCCAAACTTTCTAAACAAAGG
This sequence comes from Lithobates clamitans, assembly GCA_037952925.1. Classification (NCBI taxonomy): domain Eukaryota; kingdom Metazoa; phylum Chordata; class Amphibia; order Anura; family Ranidae; genus Lithobates; species Lithobates clamitans. Next base: position 758,495 of record JBBGZY010001113.1, on the reverse strand, counting down.
ACCAGTTTATTGTCCTTCAAACTTTAGGGGGGCCTAGCTGTGGCCAGCGGGAGTATACATTTTCCTGGCATAAGTGGGAGTAACTATCGTCAAATTGGGTATCATTGGGAGGAATAGTGCCCCATCGTAGGTATCATTGGGAGGAATAGTGCCCCATCGTTGGTATCATTGGGAGGAATAGTGCCCCATCGTTGGTATCATTGAGAGGAATAGTACCCCAATGTTGGTATCATTGGGAGGAATAGCACCCCATCGTTGGTATCATTGGGAGGAATAGTCCCCCATCGTTGGTATCATTGGGAGGAATAGTGCCCCATCGTTGGTATCATTGGGAGGAATAGTGCCCCATCGTTGGTATCATTGGGAGGAATAGTGCCCCATCGTTGGTATCATTGAGAGGAATAGTGCCCCATCGTTGGTATCATTGGGAGGAATAGTGCCCCATCGTTGGTATCATTGAGAGGAATAGTGCCCCATCGTTGGTATCATTGGGAGGAATAGTGCTCCATTGTTGGTATCATTGGAAGGAATAGTGCCCCATCGTTGGTATCATTGGGAGGAATAGTGCCCCATCGTTGGTATCATTGGGAGGAATACCGCCCCATCGTTGGTATCATTGAGAGGAATAGTACCCCAATGTTGGTATCATTGGGAGGAATAGTGCCCCATTGTTGGTATCATTGGGAGGAATAGCGCCCCATCGTTGGTATCATTGGGAGGAATAGTACCCCAATGTTGGTGTCAGCAGTAGTGGCGGCTGGTGTTGTTTTTTTTTTTTTTTGGTGGGGGTGGCAAACAACCACTCATCCCCCCGAGCGGCACCCACCCTCATCGCTGTTTGGTGGTCAGTCCAGGCACTTACCCCATCGTGGTCGGTGGTGTGTGGCAGGCAGCGTGGTGCAGCGGCTCGGCTCCGAGTCCTCTGCTCCATGGGGGCTTCCAGCTCCTCCCCTCCTCCTCCTAGGTGTCCAATAGGATTGCCCGTCCTTTCAGCCAATTGGGTGTCCTGTGTCAAAACTCGCTTCCTGATTGGCCGGGCGGAGGATCAGTGTTACAACAGAGACCCAAACCCACCCTATATTGAAGCCTATTAGAGCCTCTGGCTCTAATCGGTGCTTCAAAAAACAGCCCCTCTGCATTGGAGTCCATGCGTCGGTGTCCTGAAAGGGGCGGGACGCATGAATAGGGAAGGCGGCGTTGGACAAGGGGGGAGGGTAGCGCCCTTAATGGACGGGCCACTCCTGGTCAGCCGGAGAGATGGTGCCCCATTGTTGATGTCAGTTGGTAGAATAGTGTCTCATATCTGTGGGAGGAATAGTGACCCAAGGCCCGGGTATAGGCAAGCAAAGGGCCACATCCGGCCCCCAGGCCACAGTTTGGAGACCACTGTTCTAGAGCAGCGTTCAGATCTGTATAAAAAAAAACAAAAACAAAAAAACCCGAATCCCGCACTTTTACATTATTCATGTTAATGTTTGTGCAAATTGTTAAATGTTGTACAGGGCACCAGGTATGATTCCTGGACGGGAGATATATTTCCTCACTATTTGGGTTGTGGTCCCTTTAACCACTTAATGACTGCCCTATAGCTGATTTACTAATATTATTATTATTATTATTGCTATTATGTATTAACCTATTGTGTGTCTATCAATCATGTATATCCTACGTTATTGTGACATCGAATTGAATTAAGAATTTACCATCTGAATTTCATTATTATTTGCATATACAATCCTTCACACAGACATGCCCCATGCAAAGTCCCAACTATTTCTTTCCCATATATATCCATTTATTAGGGATGGGGGCATGCCTTTGCCAGTTGTGCCAGGTTACATCTCTTCCTCAATTGTTCAGTTTATATTTTTCGGGTTTTTTTGTTCCCACAAAAATACCAAAGTGCCAGTTAGTATCCGATTGTCCGTCGCAATATCGCAGTCCCGCTATAAGTTGTTGGTCACCGCTATTACTAGTATAAATAAATAAATAAATAAATAAAAATTCCAGTATATATCCAATAGTTTGTAGGCGCTATAACTTTTGCGCAAACAAATCAATATACGCTTATTGGGAGTTTTTTTTTTACCAAAAATATGTAGCAGAATACATATTGGCCTACATTTATGAAGACATTAGATTTATTAAATGTTTTTTTTATTGGATATGTTTTATAGCAGAAAGTAAAAAATATTGTTTGTTTTTTTTTTTTGCAAAAATGTCAGATTTTTTTTTTTTATAGTGCAAAAAATAAAAAACGCAGAGGTGATCAAGTGTTACTGGCGGTGAGCCAGAAATTGATAGGCTATTTTTGTTTCTTTTTCCTTAATGAGTATAATCTATTTTCTATTTGCCTATTTTTAAACATATTAGGACTGTTTGCTTTTACCAGTACAGCTAGCTGGTGATCCTGAGTATCCACATATCACAACGCATAGAGCGCAAATGCACATTATTGGAGACGCCTGTCTCCTAGCAATAAGAGACGCTAGGCGGCAGGGGCTAGTCCCGGACAGCCATGTGTAGAGGAAAAACAGCAACACTCCACAGTAATTTATTTAGAAAAATAATAAATGTGCAAAGAACCTCAAAAATGTTTTTTTTTTATATATATTATACACAACTCTTAAGGTGTCAGCATACCAAGACATTTTGGACAATTTTATGCTCCCAACTTTGTTGGAACAGTTTGGGGATGGCCCCTTCCTGTTCCAACATGACTGCGCACCAGTGCACAAAGCAAGGTCCATAAAGACATGGATGAGTGAGTTTGGGGTGGAGGAACTTGACTGGCCTGCACAGAGTCCTGACCTCAACCCGATAGAACACCTTTGGGATGAATTAGAGCGGAGACTGCGAGCCAGGCCTTCTCACCCACATCGGTGCCTTGCCTCACAAATGTGCTTCTGGAAGAATGGTCAAACATTCCCATAGACACACTCCTAAACCTTGTGGACAGCCTTCCCAGAAGAGTTGAAGCTGTTATAGCTGCAAAGGGTGGGCCAACTCAGTATTGAACCCTACAGACTAAGACTGGGATGCCATTAACCACTTGCTGACCAGCCGCCGTCATTATATTGCGGCAGGTTGGCTCGCTCCTGCAAATCGTCGTAGCTGTACGTCGGCGCTTTAAACAGCTATAGCAGGCCCCAGCGAGCGTCCGCTGCACAGTGGGGGATCTGATGTGCGTGGTCGGCGACTGCAATGTCGGCCGGCCACGCGCAATCACTCCACAGAGAGACAGAACAGGGATCTGTCAATGTAAATAAACAGATCCCCATTCTGTCAGGGGAGGAGAGAGAGATCGTCTGTTTCTAGTGATTAGGAACAGCGATCTCTCTCCTCCTCCAGTCAGTCCCCTCCCCCCCACAGTTAGAAACACCTCCCAGGGAACACATTTAACCCCTTGATCGCCCCCTAGTGTTAACCCCTTCCCTGCCTGGGTAATTTATACAGTAATGAGTGCATTTTTATAGCACTGATCGCTGTATAAATGTCAATGGTCCCAAAAAAGTGTCAAAAGTGCCCGATCTGTCCGCCGCAATGTCACAGTCCTGCTAAAAATCGCTGATCACCACCTTTACAAGTAAAAAAATAAATAAAATAATAAAAAAGCCATAAATCGATTCCTTATTTTGTAGACTTTTGCACAAACCAATCAATAAACGCTTATTGTGATTTTTTTTTTAACTAAAAACATGTAGAATACATATTGGACTAAACTGATGAAGACTTTTTTATTCATTTTTTTATATTTATTATAGCAAAAAGTGAAAAAGATTGTTTCTTTTTCCAAAATTGTCACTCTTTTTTTTGTTTATATCTCAAAAAATTAAAACCACAGAGGTGATCAAATACCACCAAAAGAAACCTCTATTTGCGGGGGAAAAAAGGACGTCAATTTTATTTGGGAACCACGTCGCACGACCACGCAATTGTCAGTTAAAGCGAAAAATGGCCTGGTCATTAAGGGGGAAAATCTTCCAGTTCTTAAGTAGTTAAAGTTCATGTGCGTGTAAAGGCAGGCGTCCCAATACTTTTGGTAATATTGTGTATATTCCAATGGTTTCAATTTTAGTATGAGATGCCAAGAATACTATCATGGGAGAACAGTGCACTCTAGTGGATGAATTAGATAATTACATCAGCTTTGTCATTAGAATCAACTTTGTCATCAGTATTCAGTATGTGCATTCAGATTGCGGGAAACGTCTGACATCCTTTTCTCCAAAAACACAGTCAATCACCTTCTTTCTATGTCATGGGTTTGGTGATGGCCTCCTGACATCCCTGAAGGTTAATAAGCTGTGCAATACTGTAATTCCCAGCAACACTTGACACAAGGGACCTTAATTAGATTACCGTTGAAGCTGCTTTTCTAAACAGTTTAGGATGACAATGCTAAGGCCGGTGGAAATTTCAGCTAAATATATTCTGGGTGGATCAAAACAAAAAGGAACTTAAAATTAATTTTATTTAGAAAGCAGCCTTAGTAGAAAAGCCTTTCCCCTGCCAGCATGTTGCAGAACGGGACCCTTGCTCTGTGTGGGGAAGCAGTGGTCTCTCTACAGAGGTCTGGCATGCCCCTTTCTGAGTCAGACCTATAGTTCTGCACTCTGGAAAGCTCCCTGCTGATTGGATAGCTCTAGCCCTGACTCGGCCTTGTAAGAAAAAGGCATGATATGTTTACATTTTTGTTAAATACTTTAAATATTTGATTTAGCACCTGTAAATTGGGTCACCCCCAAAGCCATACTGGGCCCATGCCAGTAAATGGAGGGAGGGACAAGCGTGCAGCCACCCCTCTTCTGAACCATAGCAGGGCACAGGCCCTCATTATAGTAAAAAACATAAAATGTGGTTGGGATTCAAACCGATGACCCTAGTGGTGCTAGGCGGAAGTGCTAATCACTTAGCCACTGTGCTGTCCTTTACAAACAAAAGTGGAGCTCGGATCAACGGGGCAAACTGGAGGTGCAAGAAACAGTCAGGAAGGGGGAACCAGGATTGGGATCAGGAACAAGGGGAGCAGATGTGATGCAGCAGGGTACAGGATGCAGGGTAGGAGCAAGATCGGGTAGGAATTAGACTCACGATAAGTCAACAAGCATGAATCTGGCTATCAGACAAAGCACTGAACCAAGAGTTAAAGTGGTTGTAAACCCACTTTGAGAAAAACAAAACAAAAACTAACACCTGCAAGACAAAGGCATAATGAGCTAGTATGCATAGCATACTAGCATACTAGTTTATTATGTAATACTCACCTGAGATCAAAACCCTAGCTGCAGTGCTTGTACACCGCTCCGGCGGCCGACATCACTCCCGGGGGTTACTTCTGGGTACCGGGGCTCCGGCGCTGTGGTTGGCCGGAGCCGCGATGACGTCACTCCCGCACATGCGCGCGGTAACGGCACACTCACTGAAGCAACAGCACATACGTGCCATTGCTTCAGTTTGTGTCGGTGCGCATGTGCCCATGACGTCGGCACATGCAAATACAGGGGATATCTCCTAAACTGTGCAGGTTGAGGAGATATCCTGGGTAGCTACAGGTAACCCTTATTATAGGCTTACCTGTAGCGCAAAGTGGTCTGTAAGGGTTTACAACCACTTTAATAGCAGAGGAGGAACTAAATACCCTCCCAACAGCCATCATCAAGTGAAGATTGAGTACTGGGATCTGCTGACGGGTGGAAGACACTGGCTGGTGGACACCAGAACTACAACCTTCCACTCTGAGAACCACAGTGCCACCAGCAGGTGATCCAGGTCTTGAGATTGACACACTTCTGTGATTTCCCCCACCTCTGCTTTATTTTATTTGCATAGAAAAAGGCTTGACTGCTAGAGAATATCACTAGTTCAGAGAGGGTCCTCCTGAGCTCTCACCTTCCTGTTGGCCCACCTCATACCCCAGGGAAACATTTCTGATTAGTATTATAAAAGTCAGCTCCTACCTTTAACAAATATGTTTTTATTTTTCCAAATAAAGCAGCAGAAATCTGTCATTGAATGTTCCAGTGTTCAGTGTCCCTAAAATTCTGAGTGTTATTAAGACTAAGGGCTGCTGTGCCCACTCTTACCCCAGGCTTCTGATTGTAATGAATAAACCTAATGAACCTGCCCACATTCACACTTATTGAATGCACTAATTCCAGTTGTATAAAAGGAATTGTCATATGATACAGCAGCGCAGAATAATAAAAAGAAGTGGTGTCAGCGCTCCGTAGATCCCTCCCCACTGTGCCCGGGCATAGCTGCATTCTGCCAATCAAAGCAATGACAAACCTGCCAAATGACTCTGCCAAGTAAAAAAAATTCCCACATTTAGAAGCAGGTGAACTATTATGGGACAACGTAGTTAGAGCCAGCAGCTTGTAGGTGGGATGCAGCACTGTGTGGCGGCAATAATTCACACAGTCAGGTACAACAAAAAAAACTTGCATTGAAGCAATGCAGCAACAGTTCATATAATTCCTGGTGGGAAGATTGCCCAACCAGGTGCACTCACAGTTACAGCAATGTGAACTAAGTGGGTTCTAGCCAGAATGACAACATCTGTAGCAAGGGGCACAATGCAGCCTGGCTGTTTCTTGCCCAATTGGGAAGATTCCCAGAGAAGATGTGACCCTAAGCTTTCCCTCCTTGTCAGGAACATTTCCCTACCGCTAGAACTGTCCCTAACAGACAGGGTACCTTTCCCTGCGCTACCCACTTAGATGAAGTGCGCTAAACCCAGGGGACAGGGTCTTAGATAGGCTCTGCCTGACCCAAGATGGCTGCCAGAGTGACATGGGGCAACAGCATCCAACCAGAACACTTCTGCGGTGACCCAGGAAACCATAGAGGAACCATGTTCCTCCCGACTTGCTCTCCAGCTGCAGAGCCAATGCGGTTAAGCACCACCTGCAGTGGAGAAAATAAACTGCATGTCAGAAACCATGAAATCAGACCGAGACAGAACTACCGTTAAATCACACTTGTTTAATAATAAAAGTAAAAAGAACAAACGTAGTCAAAACTCAGCCAAAGTTCAGTAACCGGAACGGATAGTCAACCAAGCCAGAAAGTCAGGGATCAATGTAGTTGAACAGCAAGCAGAATCTAGAGCCAGAAGGGATGTCAGCAAAGCCAGTCTTTAAACAGGAATGCAGGAGAATGTCTCTGTGATGTTGACCAAGGCGAAGGCAAAGTTCCTCTGGACTGGACGGCTTAAGTAGGCAGGACTGACGAGCAGGATGTCATCAACAGCTGAGTAACTGTGGAGAGAGATAGGAGCTGGCAATTAGCCGACAGCTGAGCGGCCAGCTCAGAGAAGGAAGGGCTAAGTCCATCCCTGAAACTGCGCCTGGCTTTCAAAATGTTCCAACCACATTGATGGTATTATTCGATTAATCAATCAAGCGTTCAGTCAATCGGTTAATGAATGAATTACCATATTTATTGGCGTATAACACGTACTTTTTCCCCCTGAAAATAGGGGGAAAATCAGGGGTGCGTGTTATACGCAGATAGCGTACCTCGGAGAAGGAGGGGGACGCCGCCGAATCGCCGAGCCGACATGTCTTGTTCAATAGCGCCGCCAGAATCACCGAGCCGACATTTCTTGTTTACTCGGCTCTGACGTCACACACACATCCCGCCTCCGCCACCGGCATTGGACCAGTGTTCTGTCAATCACAGCAGTTGGTCCAATGGCGATGACGGAGGCGGGACATGTGTGTGTGAGAGCCGAGTACTGTAAACAGAAGATGACGGCTCGGTGATTCCGGCGGCGCTCGTCCCCCTCCTGATTTCCTGCACTGCATGAGAGATGGTGAGGCTGCAGGTAGGCATCAGGCTGCATTTGTTGGGTGCAGATCAGGCTGCAGATGGGCACAGAGGCTGCATAGAGGCTGCAGATAGGCACTAATCAGGCTGCATTGATTGGCACTGACCATTATTTTGCTTCAAATAAAAAAAGTTTATTTCCTGAAACTTCCCTCTTAAATTGGGGTGCGTGTTATACGCCGGCGCGTGTTATACGCCAATAAATACAGTATATATATATTTGTAAGGTAACATTTTGTAACTTTTTGTCATTATTTTTTTTTTCAGTTATGTTTCGACTTTATGACACAGATGGGAACGGCTACCTTGACAGCACGGTAAGTGTCCAAAATTACAGTTTGATTTCATGTTTTAAAATCTTGCCAAAAACACATTTTTCTGGACCTACCATCATTCCTGCTGATCTAATGTGAAGCATCTAAATAGTGTACCGATGAAAAAAAATTGACAAAAAGTTAGCCACTGCCCCTACCTATAACTGGCCTTTGCAGCAAGGAGAATTGGAGGGCAACATATGTAAAAAAAAAAAAAGCCATGGAAAATTCCCAGGACAATTCCAAGCTCTACTTACCGACCAAAAGAATTGATGATGATTGATGATTTAAAAATTGGAACTATGGCCAAAAAAAAAAAAAAGGACATTTATGATGAAGTCTGCCACTGGCATTACCACCAATACAACATATATGCATAAAAAAAGAAGCCATAATAGTTCTAGCCAGCCCTCCTGTCACACTGATTCTCCTCCCGGATAATCAGGAAGAGGGTCGTAAGACCCGTTTCCCATTTGGCGGAAAGGAGAAGCGTTCCAAGTGGCCTAGGTGGAGGAGGGAGGAGGAGACGCTGTGATGCCGAGGAGGAGCAAGGGGAAGCTGCTGCCCATCCTCTGCACCCGATGAGGTAAGTGCAGGAATGGGAACCGTCCGAGGGGTTGTTTATGTGGCTGACCCGACTGGGTGGTGCACTGTTTGACACCCCCCCCACAGAAATATACCACCAGCCGCCACTGCATTTTAGATAACATTAACTTCTGAAAATAGGTATCCATAGTCAACCCAACAATAATCAGTTGTCAGTATATCGCTCACCACCACTGAGAGGCTAGAGAATGAAGAGAATTGGGTTAAGCTGGGTATCTACAGCATCTCTTTTATTGCAGGTTTATGTTTTCAGCCTGAAAAATAATAAATATTTCTTATTGGTGGCTCTCATTACATTTTAGAGCACACTTTGGCATTTGAAACTCTGCGATCTGTAATAAATAGTATAAATTTTAATAAATAGTAAATTTTTTAACGAACACAATAAAGATATACAGATGATATAAAAAGTCTACACTCCCCTGTTAAAATGTCAGGTTTCTGTGATGTAAAAAAATGAGACAAAGATAAATAATTTCAGAACTTTTTCCACTTTTAATGTGACCTATAAACTGTACAACTCAATCGAACAACAAACTGAAATCTCTTTGGGGGGGAACAAGTAAAAAAAATAAAAAATAATGTGGTTACATAGGTGTGCACACCCTCTTATAACTGGGGATGTAGCTGTGTTCAGAATTAAGCAATCACATTCAAACTCATGTTAAATAGGAGTCGGTACAAACCTGCCATCATTTAAAGCGCCTCTGATTAATATAAAGTTCAGCTGTTCAAGTAGGTCTTTCCTGACATTTTCTTAGTCGCATCCTACAGCAAAAGCCATGGTCTGCAGAGAGCTTCCAAAGCATCAGAGGGATCTCATTGTTAAAAAGTATCAGTCAGGAGAAGGGTACAAAAGAATTTCCAAGGTATTAGATATACCATGGAGCACAGCGAAGACAGTCATCATCATGGCATGTGGCACAACAGTTACATTACCAAGACCTGGACATCCCTCCAAAATTGATGAAAAGAAAAACTGGTCAGGGAGGCTGCCAAGAGGCCTATAGCAACATTAAAGGAGCTGCAGGAATATCTGGCAAGTACTGGCTGTGTGGTACATGTGACAACAATCTCCCGTATTCTTCATATGTCTGGGCTATGGGGTAGAGTGGCAAGACGGAAACCTTTTCTTACGAAGAAAAACATCCAAGCCCGGCTAAATTTTGCAAAAACACATCTGAAGTCTCCCAAAAGCATGTGGGAAAACGTGTTCTGGTCTGATGAAACCAAGATTTAACTTTTTGGCCATAATTCCAAAAGATATGATTGGTTCAAAAACAACACTGCACATCACCAAAAGAACACCATACCCACTGTGAAGCATGTTGGTGGCAGCATCATGCTTTGTGGCTGTTTTTCTTCAGATGGACAGGGGCCTTAGTCAAGGTAGAGGGAATTATGATCAGTTCCAAATACCAGTCGATAATGTCACAAAACCTTCAGGCTTCTACTAGAAAGCTGAACATGAAGAGGAACTTCATCTTTCAGAATGACAACGACCCAAAACATACATCCAAATCAAAAAAAGGAATGACTTCACCAGAAGATTAAAGTTTTGGAATGGCCCAGCCAGAGCCCAGACCAGAATCTGATTGGAAATCTGTGGGGTGATCTGAAGAGGGCTGTGCACAGGAGATGTCCTCTTGGCATGTGCAATTCGTTTCGTTCCGAAAATGTTTTTTAACGAATTTCGACAAATTCGTTAATTCGGGAATATCCGAATTAACGAAAACCCGTTTAACTAATTTTTTCCGAATATTCGTAAATTCGATAAAATTGGACATTTGTAAATTCGGGCATTCGTACATTCGTAAATAAGTGAATTCGTAAATTTGTAAATTCGAAAATTCGGAAATCTGAAATATTAGTTAACTAATAATAACTTAACTGTTAGTAATTACTAGTAACTTTTAAATTATAAGTATTGTAATTTCCTTTCAAATTTGGCTGTTAGTGAACGTAACACATACAAATTTATCCGAAGTTATGAATGATCCGAAAAAACGGAATGGAACGTAATGAATTAATAATAATAAATAACAATAATAATAATAACAACGTTTTATTATTATTATTTATTATTAATTTGTTCCGTTCCATTTGTTTAGATGCAGCATTCGTTTTGGATAATTCGTAACTTCGGATAAATTCGTATTTGTTACATTCACTGACAGTCAAATTTGAAAGGAAATTACAATACCTATAATTTAATAGTTAGTTACTATTTCAGATTTTTGAATTTTCGGGTTTTTGGATTTTCAAACTTCGAATTTACGAATTTTCGAATTTACAAATGTATGATTTTACGAATTGACGAATGTACGAATTTACAAATGTACAAATGTAAAAATGTACGAATGAACTAATGTACGAATGACCGAATGTTCGAATTTAGGAATGTACGAATGAACGCATTTACGAATTTACGAATGAACGAATTTACGAATCGCGATCATAACGAATGACCCGAAAAACGAAAAAAATAATAAACTAATGAAACGAAAACGAAAATGAACACATTTTTTGGCTGTGCACATGTCTAAATTGTCCTCACAATCTGACAGATTTGGAATGTTTTTTCAAAGAAGATTGGGCAAATATTGGCAAGTCAGGATGTGCCATGCTGATAGACTCATCCCCAAAAAGACTTAGTGCTGGAATAAAATGAAAAGGTGCTTCCACAAAGTATTAGTTTAAGGGTGTGCACACTTATGCAACCATATTATTCTTTTTTTTTATATTATTACTTCCCTCCACCTAAAAGATTTCAGTTTTTTGTTCAATTGAGTTGAGTTTATAGGTCACAATAAAGGTGGAAAAAGTTCTGAAATGATTTATCTTTGTCTCATTTTTCATCACAGAAACCTGACATTTTACCAGGGGTGTGTAGACTTTTTATATCCACTCTATATGTTGTAGCAATATTTTATAGTACAGTAGAAACAATATTTTATAGTAGTAGCAATATTTGAATTTCTATTTTTCTTTTATTGTTGCTGTTTATTTTGCAGGAGTTGGAATGTATAATCTCCCAGATGATGCATGTAGCTGAATATTTAGAATGGGACATCACCGAGCTCAGCCCTGTAAGTGATGAAAATTTTTTTTTTCCATGTTGTACTCCCATATTTGTCCTTTTGCTGGTTTCCATAATTGGTTGCTTAGCTTGTGGGTGTGAGCGCTGTCATCTAATAAGGAGAATTTTAAATTTTTAGTTAGAATATATTCAACCCCTTAATGGCTGAAAGTAAAACAAATCTTAACATCTGAACGCAATTTTACAAATTTTGCAAATTTTGTTAGTAAAACTGAACATATCATTGCAACTACTTAGTGTATTCAAGTGAATTATACTTTGGTTATTTTAGATTTTTCTGAAATTTGGGCCTCCATTTGGTGGTAAATAGTAATAGATATCTCCTGTAAAAAATCATTTTTCTACCACTTGCTTACTGGACACTTAAACCCGCCTCCTTCTCAGACCAATTTTCAGCTTTCAGCGCTGATGCACTTTGAATGACAATTGCGCGGTCATACAACACTGTACCCAAATTAAATTTTTATAATGTTTTTCACAGAAATAGAGCTTTCTTTTGGTGGTATTTAATCACAGCTGGGGTTTTTATTTTTTGCTAAACAAACAAAAAAATGTGGAAAACTTAGAAAAAAAAAATCATGTTTCATAGTTTGTTAAAAAATTTTGCAAACAGGTAATTGTTATCCTTCATTGATATGCGCTGATGAGACGGCACTGGTGGGCACTGATAGGCTGCACTGGTGGACACTGATAGGCTGCACTGATGGGCACTGATAGGCACAGATAAGGCGGCACTGATGGGCACAGATAAGGCGGCACTGATGGCCAATGATAAGATGGCACTGATGGGCCCTGATGGGTGGCACTGATGGACACTGAAGGGCACTGATAGGTGTTACTGATAGGTACCACTGATAGATGGCACTGATGGGCACTGATAGGTGGCACTGATGGCAACTGGTAGGTTACACTGATGGGCACTGATAGGTGACACTGATGGGCAGTACTGTTGATGAGGCACTGATTGGTGACACTGAAAGGGTGGCACTGTGGGCACTGATAGGTGTCACTGTGGGCCTTGATGGGTTGCACTGTGGGCACCGGTAGGAGGCTCTGGTGGGAACTGGTAGGCGGCACTGTTGTGCACTGGTAGGTGGAACCGGCAAGTGGCACAGGTGGGCACAGATGAGCTGGCGGCAGTTCTCCTTGATCGGGACCGATGTCCCTCTGACAGCCACCAGTGATCAGCTTTTTTTATCTCCTGGTGCTATCAGCACAAGTAGAAAAAATAGCCAATTACCGGCTCTGTTTAGATCACATGATCAGCTGTCATTGGCTGACAGCTGATCAGGTGGTAAGGGGTCGGGATCGACCCCTTACTCCCATCTGTGATCAGCCCAGTCTCATAGACTCGCTGATCACAGAGCGCGCCTCGCGCACTCTGCAGGGGACGCGCAGGCCGCTCGAGCACGGAAGGACGTCTACAGACCCCCTTCTGGCAAAGTAGGTCCACGCTGTAGCCGTCATTCGGCTATAGCGCGGATCTGAAGAAGTTAAATGTTAAAGTGATTCTAAAGAATTTTTTTTTTTTATACTTACCTGTTCCTTGTAATGGTTTTGCACAGAGCAGCCCCAATCCTCCTCTTTTCAGGGCCCCCGCTTGCTATGGGGGCACTCGAGTAGGCTCTGTGTATCCATCGACACACACAACGCAGCTTGGTCCAACCCCCCCGCTCCCTCCTAACTGACTGTGGTTGACAGCGGCGAGAGTCGATGATCTGTGTCTAAGCCAATGAGGTGGAAGAGAGCAGAGAGAAACTCTGCATTCATGCACATTGCTGGATCGAGATCAGGCTCAGGTAAGTATAAGGGGGGTGGGGGACTGCTTGCAGAAGGTTTTTAACCTTAATACAGAGAATGTATTAAGGTAAAAACATATCTTCTGCTTTTAGAACTACTTTAACTTTATATTTCTTGCCATTGCAATGACCCACTACCAAAAAAAAAATCCCCAAATAAATATTCCTACTCCTGACGTTTATGGCGATTCTATATATTATTTGTTGTTTGTACTTGTAGTAGGGCAAAGAAACAATAGTGTGTCTTTTAGTTACTTTTCTTTTATATCCTGCCTAAAACATACTGACCATGACCTCTGACCTCCAACCCAAACCTTTGACCTTGGCCCTGACACTAAGCTATAGCAAGCCCTGATCTACTGTAGCTATGTTATCTTATTCTTATATCTTATTATAAATTATTATTTCTTTTTACACTTTTTTTACATGTTTTCCTCTGTGTAGGAGAAAAACATAAGTAGCACTTACTCCCATAGGAGCCGTTGAATTTTGGGCTTCCCCCCACCCACACACACAGCCAAGAAAAAAGGAGTTTTTCACACTCTCTCTCCAGAGGCTCAATAATCAGTCCAGGGGGATTTGGTTTTGTTTTATTTATTTTAAAGGGTTAAACTTGGATGGAGAATAGGGTTACATGAGATGTCCGAACTGAAGAACTTCAAACAAACAGTTGAGGACCTGCTATGGTCTCTGGCTGCTTTGAACTAACTTCAACTGCGCTGCCCACCCATGGGAGTGATTGTATGACTAAAGTAACAACAAAAGTTGTAGGTGTAGCACCTGGCTGCCCTTGAAAAAAGAAAATGTATAGAGTTCTCTGAATGGCATCCATTCCAAGTGGTCAACTTCTTGTGTTCAAAATGCAGTAGGGCAACCACTTGGCACCAGACTCGGAAGCTAGTGAAGCTCACTGAATTAGTGATGTCTACTACAGAGATTTCCAGCTTCCACAGGTATGGCACATACAGTGTGCTTCAAGCCGGGCCAATGTCAAAGGCTTTTAGACTTGTGACCAACTAATAAGGGAACCTGGAACAGCACTTCATCCAGGAAAGGTAAGCATTTCAGCATTTCCAAAGTTTTAAGGGCCTTTGTGGACAGGCTTTTGTTAGCATCAGAACTGTTTTTCTCTCCAATACAAATCAATGGGAATGCAAAAGCAACTAAAAACAGGTTAATGTAGCCTAGAAAAGGCAGATCATATGGAAAGCTCAAACTGATCTCAAATGCAAACGAATTGGAACTTGAAGCAGGCTGCATTTGCCCATTTACAAAAGCCAAAATCTGGTCAACACAGGACGCTATGCAGCCATCTCATAAGCCTCATCACAGCCTTATGGTAGCCTCCCTGGCGGTTTTCCCGAGTGTGGCTCGGGGTTAAAATTCAGGACCATTAGCGGTAACCCCAAGCCACACTCGGGATTACATCGCAGGATCCTGGTGCCTCCTTACTTACCTTGTCCCCGGGATCCTGCGATGTCCCCCGCAGTGTCCGTGGGCTCCGTCCTCCTTCGAAGCCTCTCCTTGCCAGGCTCCGTTCCCTGCGAGCGTCGCGACGCACGGGGGCGGAGCCTGGCGGCAAATTAAAAAAAAAAAGTAAAAATCATAACACATACAGTACTGTAATCTTACAGATTACAGTACTGTATGAAATGATTTCACATCCCTTTTGTCCCCAGTGCTTTGGCCCATGCCCTGCATGCAGTTTTATATGATATATACTGTTCTTTCTGCCTGGAAACTGGAGATTGTCCATAGCAACCAAAAAGTGTCCCTTTACGTCAAAAGTGGCTTTAGACCAGCTAGAAAACAGAGATAGTAAATTAGAACACTTGCAGAATTGAGCGATAGTGAATCGTGGGGAAATTTATTTTATTACTATTTATTTTTATTTTTTTTAATTATTTATTTTTATTTATTATATTATAATTTATGTTTTTGTGTTTCAAACTTTATCATACCCGGGATATCTACTAGACTCTGGTTTGGACAGATTTAGGTGTGTTATTGTTAAGATTTACAGACCTACAATATAAAACGCCAAATTTCCATGCAAAATAATTGTACCGCTTTCAGCACCTAAAATCCGAAATAATCATACCGCCAGGGAGGTTAACATGAGTCCACTTTACTTTCTTGTTGAGAGTAAACCTGTACTATGTCCAGATAAAGTAACACCGTAGTTGTATAGTGGGTGCCCAAAAGGAGCCAAACCCTACCTATAGTGCAAGCTGCTCTCCTAGACACTGGTGGTGCTCCGTGAAGATCCTATACAAGTACCAACTTCCGTACAGTTATTTGCAGAAGATCAGGCAAGCCTCCCTCCTCATGACCACCTGTCATGTACCTGTATAACAGAGGTGCTCAACCTGTGGCCCATGGAGCCCTCTGATGTGGCCTGTGACCTCAAACCAGGGAAACGCATGCCCATGCTCTTAGGAGGGCGGGTTTGCAAGCTTAGATCGATATCGACGGGTTGACGATCCACTATTCCAGAGCATCAGAGTGCATGGAGCCGGCGTTGGCAGCGAAGGAAGCAGGAGGCAGCAGAGGAAGCAGAAGCCGCATAAGCCGATGCTTTTTCAGTATCGTTGGCTCCTGTCCGAGTTGAAGTGATACCAAGTGCACTTCACCTGGGACCTTTCTAGCAGCCTGGAAAGCGATGCCAGCAGAAACTGGAAGAGAAAAAAGTCAGTAAACATCAAATACACTGCTAGTTTGCAATGGGCATATTAACACTTGCACCTGCACTTGCAGTGCACCTATGGCTTTCCTGTGGGTTATCTGCACTGAGCCATAGATTTCTATTATATCCTGAGGATGTGGTGCCATACCTGCAAGATGTAATAGAAGTCTATGGCAAAGCGCAGCTAACCCTCAGGAAAGCCACAGGTGAACTGCTCTGCAGACTCAGTTCGGGTAAACCGCAGCACATCAGTGTGAAAGAAGCCTTATTAGGGGCTCTGGACAGTAAGGGCTCATTTTCATTTGTAGTTTGGGGGGCCGTAAAATCCCATCCCATGACCGGTTACCAAATCATTAGGTGACCCTTTCTCTTCAAAAGGTTGAGCTCCTCTGCTGTATGAGAGCTTGAGATGATGAGATTGGCTTCTTCAATTCCTGCCCGAGCACCCCTGAAATTTGGGACAGGGGCTGCAAGGGCAAAGGAAGGACAAAGGTGTCAGGAAGCTGGAACCAAAGATTTGTGGGTACCGGTATCAAGGAAGCAGAAGTACAGTGGTGAATACACCCAGAATACACCAAGTCCAGTAGAGATCAGAGCCGGGTCACAGGCCGAGTTTGGTAGCAGTCGAACAGAAAGGCACCAAATCATGAGCGCTGAGCAGCATCAAGGTCAGGGATGAGCAGAGGGTGGCATTATACAGGCAGTGAGGTACAGAATCAATAGGCAAATGCTTGGTCAAGCATACAGGCTGAGGTTGGGTAACAAATGTAAGCAGAAAACTTAAGCCTCGTACTGTACACACGATCGGATTGTTGGCCAACAAAACCGTAAAAAAGACTTTTGTCTGAAGGGCGTTGGCCCAAACTTGTCTTGCATACAAAGGGCAGGGAATTGTCGGCCAACAAACACAAACGTAGTGTTGTACTACGTGGTTTTTCAGCTCTTTAGCGCCACCCTTTGGGCTCCTTCTGCTAATTTTGGCTTAGTAGAAGTTTGGTTGATTTGCGCTGAGTGTTGATTTGCGCTTTTCATTTTGCGCTTTTCATTTTGCACTTTTCATTTCGTGCTTTTCAGTTCGTTTCTAAACGGCCGTTTCGTCAACCAGACATGTTGCGGAATCAGAGGAGATAACGTGTTATTCATTATTGGCCTTGGAGTTATTGCTTTGACATTATTTTTTTGGTTGAATAATAATGATTTGATTTGGTATATTTTCTCTATTTTTGGATGCATAGAATGTACTTTTTGGTCTATTGGCAGATTTGTGTAGAATAATACTTGGCTATGTGTTTTACTTCATATGACAGTTTGGGAGTCGGCAGTTACATTTAAAAAAATACAATGTAAAATTGACAAGGGACACCGACATAGTTGTATCTTTGATCTAAAAAACTAGGGGATAATGGTGTTGTGGTAACTTGCACCAAAAAAAAAAAAGCATAATATTATTCTTGATATCACTAGAAAAAAAAAAGCCTTTGAAAATTTGTTTGCAATAACTCCATCAGTATCACCAGCAAAGCAGCTTCATTATTATCCCATTAAAGAAGAAGAGAATTGTGCGCTGCATTTCCAGATTTCATAATTTGCCGCGTCACGAATGTTATTTCTCCATTACGAACGCTAGTTTACAAGACTGACCGCTTCCGGCTCGCCCTTGCTTCCGAGCATGCGTGTTTGTACTTTGGACTTTTGTCCGACGGACTTGTGTACACACGCTCGGAAAATCCGACAACAGACATTTGTCCGCGGAAAATTTATAAACCTGCCATCCAACATTTGTCCCCGGAAAATCCGACAACAATTGTCTGATGGAGCGTACACACGGTCGGATTTTCCGCCAACAGCCCGTCAGCGAACATTTTCCGTTTGGAAAATCTGATCGTGTGTACGCGGCTTAGGACAGGCAAAGATTATCCAGACAAAAGCTGAGTCAATAACGGGGTCAATCAGGTGAAAGTAACAGGAACTCAAGCTAAAAGACCAGAAATGATCCCATGCAGTACCCAAGTTTAAATAGCCCACTAGGTGCCAGTATCTGTGATGAGTATCTGTGATGAATGTGTCCATATGCGTGCCGTTGTGCTCACGCTCCAATGCATATTTGTGTTCCATGCCCGAAAACATGTTCCCTTTATGTGCATCAGCCTTATGACTGGCACTACTTTTTACATGATGCTCCAGACACCACCAATGTGACATCATGTGGTCCTGGCAGTAAGTCCCTTAGGCTCTGAGCACCGCACTATGGGAAACAAGAGGTAATCTGCATGTTTGCCCTATATCCTGACGTGTGTTTTCTTCTCTGGGGGTTCCAGCTAGTGATAGTATATGGTGCCTTCTATACATTCCAATTGTTACAGACTAATGTACACTTTATTTATTTCAATATCCTTTATGTTGCAGATTCTCCATGAAATGATGGAGGAGATTGATTATGACCACGACGGTACGGTATCCCTGGAAGAGTGGATTCAAGGAGGAATGACCACCATTCCTCTTCTCGTCCTACTTGGCTTAGAAAATGTAAGTAGTTGCCACTTTTTTTGTTACAGTAATTAATGGACTTTGTGGGGTTGATTTACAGGCAAATAGACTTTGCACTCCAAAAGTGCAGTTGCTCCAGACTTTATTAGATGAGGTGAAGCTTCACTTGAAAGGAAAAAAAAAAAACACAAAAAACAGCATTATTGCTTGCACATGATTGGATGATGGAAGTCAGCAGAGCATCACCTCTTATGCCGCGTACACACGAGCGGACTTTTCAGCATCAAAGGTCCGACGGTCTTTCCGACGGACTTTCAACGGAGTTACGACGAACTTTCGAAAGACCGGACTTGCCCACACGCGAACGGACTAAAGTCCGTTCGAAAGTCCGTTGGTATGAACGTGATGACGTACGAAGGGCCTAGAATAAGGAAGTTCATAGCTAGTAGCCAATAGCTGCCCTTGCGTTGTTTTTTAGTCCGTCGGACTAGTATGCAGACGAACGGATTTTTCAACTGGACTCGAGTCCGTCGGAAAGATTTGAAACATGTTCTAAATCTAAAGTCCGTCTGATTTTTCGACAGCAAAGGTCCGATGAAGCCCACACATGATCAAATTGTCCGGCGGATTCGTTCCATCGGACCTTTGCTGTCGAAAAGTCCGCTTGTGTGTACACGGCATTATATTAAGCTCTTTAGCAACTGCACTTGCAAAGTTCACAGTCTATCTTGCCTTTAGTAAATCAACCCACTCTACAAGACTCTGGTCCGGCCGCACCTGGAGTATGCTGTCCAGTTCTGGGCACCAGTACTCAGGAAGGATGTACTAGAAATGGAGAGAGTCCAGAGAAGAACAACAAAGCTAATAAAGGGTCTGGAGGATCTTAGTTATGAGGAAAGGTTGCGAGCACTGAACTTATTCTCTCTGGAGAAGAGACGCTTGAGAGGGGATATGAGTTCAATTTACAAATACCGTACTGGTGACCCCACAATAGGGATAAAACGTTTCCATGTAAGGGAATTTAATAAGACGCATGGCCATTCAGTGAAATTAGAAGAAAAGTGGTTTAACCTTAAACTACGTAGAGGGTTCTTTACTGTAAGAGCGGCAAGGATGTGGAATTCCCTTCCACAGGCGGTGGTCTCAGCGGGGGGCATCGGTAGTTTAGAAAAACTATTAGATAAGCACCTGAACAACCACAACATACAGGGATATACAATGTAATACTGACATATAATCATCACACATAGGTTAGACTTTTTCACCTACTATGTAACTATGTAACCCCTATGTGATGACTCCAGGCACACATTACAATAAAAATATTTAATTTCTGAAGTTGAATGTGCCCCTTCTTCATCAGATCCCATCTACTGGGCCCAGATTTCTTTATTGTTGACACCACAGAAACTTAGTGGTGGTTGTTGACTTTTGGTGTTATGCCCCGTACACACGAGCGGAATTTTCGTCGGAAAAATCTTGGATGGTTTTTCCGACAGAATTCCGCTCAAGCTTGGCTTGCACACACACGGTCACACAAAAGTTCTCTGAACTCTGAAGTTCTCTGAACTTTCGACCACCAAGAACGCGGTGACGTACAACACTACGACGAGCCGGGAAGTTCAATGCTTCCGAGCGTGCATCGAATTGTTTCCGAGCATGCGTGTTTTTTTTGTGCGCATGCGTGTTTTTTTTGCGCGTCGGAATTGCATACAGACGAACGGAATTTCCGTCAAGAACTTTTTCCATCTTAAAAAATAGAGAACCAGCTCTCAATCTTTTGCTGGCGGAAATTCAGACAGAAAAAGTTGGATGGAGCATACACACGGTCGGAATATCTGACCAAAAGCTCTCATCAGACTTTTTTGACGGAAATTCTGACCAAGTGTGTGCAGCATTACAGCCCTATTAGTGGACACCAGATAACGAAGTTCACTGGAATCGTCCAGAGACAGTAACCCTCTAGTACAACCATTCTCAACCAGGGTTCCTCCAGAGGTGGCTAGGGGTTCCTTGAGCTGTGGCTGATTTACCACCTATTTGATGGTGCCTGAGCCAATGCCACTTGGAGGAGCCAGTGATATGACACCAATGATCTTTATAGCTCTCTGTAAGGGGTCCATTCTTACCACCACTGTAAAAAAGGGCATTCTTTTTACTGACCACCAAAGTAAGGGGCATTGTTCCCACTGACCCCCAATTATTGGGTTTTATCAGGGGTTCCTCAAGACCTGAAAATTACTTTAAGCCTCGGTTCACACCAGAGGCGGCACGACTTGCAGGTCGCCTCAGCGAGGCGACCTGCAAACGACTGCCCGGGCGACTTGCAAAACGACTTCTGTATAGAAGTCTATGCAAGTCGCCCCAAGTCGCCCCCGAAGTAGTACAGGAACCTTTTTCTAAGTCGGAGCGACTTGCGTCGCTCCCCTTAGAACGGTTCCATAGCACAGAACGGGAGGCGACTTGTCAGGCGACTAGGTCGCCTGACAAGTCGTCCCAGTGTGAACCGGGGCTAAGGGTTCCCCTGGGGTAAAATGGTTGAGAAAGGCTGCTCTAGTAGTAAGGGACTGGGATAAATATTGGTATCACATCCGATCCAACAGAATTAGTTTCCACAATTTAAGAACAAAAAACTTTTAAGGTACCCACATCACCACACGGATATACTATATCCTTCTTCAGGAGTCTAGTGTGGGTAAAACATGGTCACTGTCACTGGGAGACCCCTCCAATAAGGCTAGCATGAGGGTGCACCCACGGGGATAGGTCAGACACACCTGGAGAAATGATCACCAGACCAGATAGGGTAGAAGGATATCTCCCAAAATAGTTCATAACACTATGATCTGTGACTCACATCCTTGCTCTCGTGTGTCAATAGTACCCGCGGTGAACACCTACTAGACTCTTAAAGAAGCGGATTATATCTGGGAGACGCATTGAGTACTCCCCAATCCTTCACCAGAGGCGTGACTAAAACTTTCAAGGGCTCGGTGCAAGAAACCATGACGGGACCCCCTGATAGGGTTGCCACCTGTCCAGGATTCACCCGGACAGTTCGGGTTTGGAATCATATCTCCGGGTTTGCCTGCAACCCGGACATATTATTTAGACTGGACTATGGCTTCCCAGCAGGGTTGCTGGCTGCAGTTGTCTAAGCTGAGAGTGTCTGTACACACGGGCGGACTTTTCGACGGACTAGGTCCGGCGGACTTTTCGACTGATTTTCCGATAGACTTTCGAATGAACGGACTTGCCTACACACGATCAACCAAAGTCCGATGGATTCCTATGTGATGACGTATGACCGGGCTAAAATAAGGAAGTTCATAGCCAGTAGCCAATAGCTGCCCTAGCGTCCTTTTTTGTCCGTCGGACTAGCATACAGACGAGCGGACTTTTCGACCGGACTCGAGTCCGTCGGAAAGATTTAAAACATGTTCTAGGTCCGTCTGACTTTTGGGAAAAAAAAGTCTGCTGGAGCCCACACATGGTCGAATTGTCCGGAGTCTGGTCTGCCGGACCTAGTCCGTCGAAAAGTCCGCTCGTGTGTATGCGGCATTGCACTCTTTCACACTGCCCAAAGCCAGCACTATCAAAACCCCCGCCCCCCCAAACACACAGACAGGAGAGGAGAGAGGGATCGATCTGCACCTCTTCCTCCCACCCCTACCCCTCTGTGTCTGTCCACACTCCAATCCCCAGCGCTGTGCCTCAGAAAAGGAAAGTTGGGGCCGGAAATTTGAAGTCCAGCAGCCTCAGATACATCTAGATGAGAGGTGCTGACTGCCAAGGGGTGAGTGAGCTCACCATTCATCCCTGTCTGTGACATTTAACCCTAACCCTAGCCCTTCACCCTAACAGGCGACTTTGGACACATAAAGGTTCCTGCACTACTTTGATGCTACTTTGGTGCTACTTGAGTGTCAGAGAGTGTAAAGTCGCATCAAAGTTGCATCCAAGTCGCACTCCGTGAACAGAACTGACATACTTTCCTATTACCTAAAAAAAACCCCTGCAAAACGTGTCATAAACCTTTTTTCAAAAATGCGAAACGCACCGCAAAAATGCGCTGGGAAAATGCGTTAACCGCAATCTTCAAAGATGTGAGCGTGGCCTTACTGGTTATAGTCTATGACAGTGATGGTTAACCTTGGCACCCCAGATGTTTTGGAACTACATTTCCCATGATGCTCATGCACTCTGCAGTGTAGTGGAGCATCATGGGAAATGTAGTTCCAAAACATCTGGGGTGCCAAGGTTTGCCATCACTGGTCTATGAGGTTTGCCCTAACTGTTTTATACTTTATGTCCACTAGATGGCACACACAGACCAAGAAATTCTTCAACTGCACTAATGGCCATTTATTTAGTACATGATCTTGATATAGAATTCAATAAATTCTTCAAGCCCCCGTTTCAGTTTTTAGTAGATATCAGTGAGTTTAATCAAACACAGGCTTTTGTACTGTATCTCTAAGAGGCTTCATGGTGAGATCCTTGGGCGGCACTTCGTGGCTTTGACTCCCTTGGAGACTTGTCCTTCCAGCTACAACGTAGGGAGTCTTCATTCCTCCTGTTGCCTTCTTCTTAATGTAAAATATGGAAAGTGCTGCCTGGGCTGTCCCATGTAAGAGCGGACATCCTTACATTGTGGTCCCCAGGAGATTATAGAAGAAAACACATTCTCTAGCGTCTCCCAAACCCTGACACAGCACTTCAGAAATGGCTTCAAGGAAGCGACCACTGTTTGGTCGCTTCCTTGAAGCCGTTTCTGAACTTGTAGCTTTGTAGATGCCTTTTATCGGTACTCCATTTTTTAATTTTTTTTTTGATGATGGTGAACTATAACATATAACACAGTAACATTTACTAATGGCAGAAGCTCACTCCTGACTGGTTCATGCAACTTAGGGGTGTATTTATAAAAAAAAAAAAAATTTGGATAGCAGTCCGCCTAGTAAAATGTCCACTTATTCTGAGCGAATGGGGCAAAAAATGAATGTTATTAGGTTATTTCCTGTGGCAGTTTAATTTTTGAAGATGGAAAATATTGCATTTGGCCCTAGGTGGGCTAGGTATCATAGTAAATGGAAAACTGAAACATACAGTGCCTTGAAAAATTATTCATACCCCTTGAAATTTTCCACATTTTGTCATGTTACAACCAAAAACGTAAAATTATTTTATTGGGATTTTATGTGATAGACCAACACAAAGTGGCACATAATTGTGAAGTGGAAGGAAAATGATAAATGGTTTTCCAAATTTTTTACAAATAAATTTGTGAAAAGTGTGGGGTACATTTGTATTCAGCCCCCTTTACTCTGATAACCCTAACTGAAATCTAGGGGAACCAATTGCCTTCAGAAGTCACCTAATTAATAAAGTCCACCTGTGTGTAATTTAATCTCAGTATAAATACAGCTGTTCTGTGAAGCCCTCAGAGGTTCCTTAGAGAACCTTAGTGAACAAACAGCACCATGAAGGCCAAGGAACACACCAGACAGGTCAGGGATAAAGTTGTGGAGAAGTGTAAAGCAGGGTTAGATTATAAAAAAATATCCCAAGCTTTGAACATCTCACGGAGCTCTGTTCAATCCATCATCCGAAAATGGAAAGAGTACGGCGCAACTGCAAACCTACCAAGACATGGCCGTCCACCTAAACTGACAGGCCGGGCAAGGAGAGCATTCATCAGAGAAGAGCCAAGAGGTCCATGGTAACTCTGGAGGAGCTGAAGAGATCCACAGCTCAGGTGGGAGAATCTGTCCACAGGACAACTATTAGTCGTGTTCTCCACAAATCTGCCTTTATGGAAGAGTGACAAGAAGAAAGACATTGTTGAAAGAAAGCCAATAGAAATGTCCAGTTTGCAGTTTGCAAGAACCCATGTGGGGGACACAGAAAACATGTGGAAGAAGGTGCTCTGATCAGATGAGACAAATATTGAACTTTTTGGCCTAAAAGCAAAACGCTTTGTCTGGCGAAAAAATAACACTGCACATCACCCTGACCACACCATCCCCACTGTGAAACATGGTGGTGGCAGCATCATGTGGTGGGGATGCTTTTCTTCAGCAGGGACAGGGAAACTGGTCAGAGTTGATGGGAAGATGGATGGAGCCAAATACAGGACAATCTTAGAAGAAAACCTGTTAGAGTCTGCAAAAGACTTGAGACTGGGGCGGAGGTTCACCTTCCAGCAGGACAACGACCCTAAACATACAGCCAGAGCTACAATGGAATGGTTTAGATATTTATTTGTCAAAAATTTGGAAAACTATTTATCATTTTCCTTTCACTTCACAATTATGTGCCACTTTGTGTTGGTCTATCACATAAAATCCCAATAAAATACATTTACGTTTTTGGTCGTAACATGACAAAATGTGGAAAAGTTCCAGGGGTATGAATACTTTTTTAAGGCACTGTAACAACATAAAATTCGTTGATGGCAGAAGCCCCCTTCTGTCTGGCTGAATTGTCACATGCAACTTAAAAAACAATTGCAAAGCAATTCACCCAGAAAAACGGATGTTAGTAGGCTATTTTCTGTACTGGCTAAATGTTATTCATTGATTTTAAAATGGAAAATACCACATTTGGCCACTAGATGGTGACAAGTATCATAGTAAATTCCTTGGACACTTAATGCCATCTAGTGGTGAAATGTGATATCTCCTGCTTTAAATCAATTTGTATGGATTGCTATGCAGATTTTTATAAACACACCCCTTAGTGTCAGAGCTCTTGCTATAGCATTTTATCCACAGGGGAAGGGGCAAAAATGTTTAAAGCTGTCTGTAGGACTGAAATTTGACGTCCCAGTTCTACACTTTTTCAGACTGTGTTTTTTAGGCCCTAACCACATTATCTTAGCTTGTGAGTGCTAGTAATTAATCCTATCTACAAATCTGTGTAAGAAACATGATCATGAAAATATGAAACAGCAAGAAAGTAATGGCCACCCCTGTCTAGATACTTCCTCTTATGGGGTGACAACGCTTGATCTAGGAAGTCTGCATTATCCATTGCCACATGGAGGTAAGAAGTGGCTGTTCTGTCGCATATTACGAAGACACGGTCCACTGTTGTCACCAACAGGAAGCCTGCCCTGAGAAATGACAGTTGACAGCAGTTGTCGGAGCCACTGCATGTAGACAGGAAGTGTCTGCAGGAGATCAGTAGTGCTGAGATGCAAAAAAAAAAAAAAAGTGAAAGATTTTAAAGCAGTATCTTAATTTATCCACTTCAGCTCCGGAAGATTCCCCCCCCCCCCCCCCCCCCATGACCAGTCCATTTTTTGAGATGCGGCACCGTTTTACTTTAACTGACAATAGTGCGGCCGTGTGATGCTGTACCCAAATCAAATTGTTGTCCTTTATTTTCCTCACAAATAGAGCTTTCTTTTGGTGGTATTTGATCACCTCTGCGGTTTTTATTTTTTGCGCTATTAACAAAAAAACTATTTTGGAAAAAAAAAAATATTTGTTTTTTTTCTGCTATAAAAAACATCCAACAAAAAAAATGTAAAAAATCTAATTTCTTCATTAATTTCGGCCAATATGTATTCTAGACATGTGCACTGACAAAAAAATTGTTCGTTTTCGTTTCATTCATCTTTTTGCTTTTTTCGGAAATTCGGAAATTTGGAAATTCGGAAATTCAAAAATTCACAAATTCAGAAATTCAAAATTCGTAAACTTGAAATTTCGTAAATTTGAAATTTCGGAAATGGAAAAAAAACAAATTCGGAACTATACAAATTGCTCATATCCAATGTATTCTGCTACATATTTTTATCCCAATAAGCGTATATTGATTGGTGTGCACAAAAGTTATAGCCTCTACAAACTATGGTATATTTTGGAATTTTTATTTATTTATTTATTTTTACTAGTAATGGTGGCGATCAGTGACTTATAGCGGGACTGCGATATTGCGGCAGACAAATCGGACACCTAACTGCCACTTTTGACACTTTTTTTTGGAACCAGTGACACTAATACAGTGATCAGTGCTAAAAAATATGCACTGTCACTGTACTAATGACCCTGGCAGGGAAGGGGTTAACATTATGGGCGATCAAAGGGTTAACTGTGTGCCTAGGTTGTGCTTACTCACTGTGGGGGAGGTGCTTTGACTAGGGGAAGGCAAAGATCTGTGTTCCGGCTTAGCAGAAACACAAGATCCATGCCTTCTGTACTGACAGGACGGCGATCTGCCTTGCTTACATAGGCAGATTGTTGTTCTGTCTGTGTCCTGCGTAGTCGGCGGGGGCCGTCGGACATCATTTCCGCGTGTACCCACCGCTGGGCTCTTGCCGTGTCTAGCGGGAGCGGGTCTCTGGCGGGGTGTGCATGCGCGCCCCAGACCCGGAAATGTCAGATCATGTACTGAGTATGTGATCTGACGCAGAGCGACCGCCCTGCCAAAGTTTATCTACAGTGGGCTGTCCGCAAGTGATTTAAAAAAAATTATAAAATCATTTATTTAAAAGGAAGTGTCAGTTGCTTATTATACACAGGGATTTGGAAAATCAAATCACGGAAATAAAGAAAGGGGAGCCAGAGCAAAAACAGATGAAAGAGTCCAAGATCATTTTAATTGGTTAAAAAAAAAAGTCATATAAAAAAAGAGCCGACACGTTTCAGGTGCAACACCAACTGTCTTCATGGGGTAACAATGTAACCGGTGCTGAGCAGCTATAGAGTATCTATTAGAGAGCAACAATGTAATTTAGTAAGAGGGATTTACATCTACTGTGTTTGTTTTGTAGAATGTAAAGGATGACGGACAACATGTGTGGAGGCTGAAGCACTTTAACAAACCTGCTTACTGCAATCTCTGCCTGAATATGTTGATCGGTTTGGGAAAGCAAGGACTCTGCTGTTCATGTAAGTAGGAGGACCGCTGGTATCTCTGAGTGTACTCAGTGGTCAGTTTATTATATACACATTGATAGCACCATGTTGGATCTCCTTTTGCTTTAAGAATAGGGTGAGTTCTATGTGGCATGCATTTAGCAATGTTCCTATGTACAGTATCTCCAGAGGCTATTTAGCTGCTAGGATTGCTTTTACATTTAAGAGCATTGCCAGCAGAAAAAAAAGATACTAGGATGATGCCTGTAGCTGCAACTGTTACTACTATTTAGTTACTGTTACATACAGTATCTCACAAAAGTGAGTACACCCCTCACATTTTTGTAAATATTTTATTCTATCTTTTCATGTGACAACACTGAAGAAATGACACTTTGCTACAATGTAAAGTAGTGAGTGTACAGCTTGTATAACAGTGTAAATTTGACTGTCCCCTCAAAATAACTCAACACACAGCCATTAATGTCTAAACCGCTGGCACCAAAAGTAAGTACACCCCTAAGTGAAAATGTCCGAATTGGGCCCAAAGTGTCAATATTTTATGTGGCCACCATTATTTTTCAGCACCGCCTTAACCCTCTTGGGCATGGAGTTCACCAGAGCTTCACAGGTTGCCACTGGAGTCCTCTTCCACTCCTCCATGACGACATCACAGGGCTGGTGGATGTTAGAGAACAATTTGATGCAGTGTGCTGCGTATGGTCTAAGCACTGAGAGGCTGACCCCCCTATAACCTCTGCAGCAATGCTGGCAGCACTCATACGTCTATTTCCCAAAGACAACCCCTGGATATGACGATGAGCACGCACACTCAACTTCTTTGGTCGACCATGGCAAGGCCTGTGTCCGGTGTCATGTGACTCGTTAGTGTTATAAGGTCTCAGGTGTGAATGGGGAGCAGGTGTGTTAAATTTGGTGTTATCGCTCTCACTCTCTCATACTGGTCACTGGAAGTTCAACATGGCACCTCATGGCAAAGAACTCTCTGAGGATCTGAAAAAAAGAATTGTTGCTCTACATAAAGATGGCCTAGACTATAAGAAGATTGCCAAGACCCTGAAAGTGAGCTGCAGCACGGTGGCCAAGACCATACAGCGGTTTAACAGGACAGGTTCCACTCAGAACAGGCCTCGCCATGGTCCACCAAAGAAGTTGAGTGCACATGCTCAGCGTCATATCCAGCGGTTGTCTTTGGGAAATAGACGTATGAGTGCTGCCAGCATTGCTGCAGAGGTTGAAGGGGTGGGGGGTCAGCCTGTCAGTGATCAGACCATACGCCACACACTGCATCAAATTGGTCTCTAAAATCCACCAGCTCCGTGATGTCGTCATGGAGGAGTGGAAGAGGACTCCAGTGGCAGTGCTGGAAAATAATGGTGGCCACACAAAATATTGACACTTTGGGCCCAATTTGGACATTTTCACTTAGGGGGTGTACTCACTTTTGTTGCCAGCGGTTTAGACATTAATGGCTGTGTTGAGTTATTTTGAGGGGACAGCAAATTTACACTGTTATACAAGCTGTACACTCACTACTTTACATTGTAGCAAAGTGTCATTTCTTCAGTGTTGTCACATGAAAAGATAGAATAAAATATTTACAAAAATGTGAGGGGTGTACTC
Organism: Lithobates clamitans; assembly: GCA_037952925.1. Classification (NCBI taxonomy): domain Eukaryota; kingdom Metazoa; phylum Chordata; class Amphibia; order Anura; family Ranidae; genus Lithobates; species Lithobates clamitans. Next base: position 729,159 of record JBBGZY010001113.1, on the reverse strand, counting down.
ACTTTTGTGAGATAATGTATATGCTGACTCTATAGCAGGGGTATCTAAAATTTTCAGTATGAGGGGAACATTATATTTTTACAAATACTGGATGAAAACAATCAGCTTTATAATTGAATAAATAAAATTTAAATTAATTCATAAGTTTTACTTGATTTGTTTGCAATCAGTATGATATGTTATTTTTTTTTTAAATAACAAACGTGTCTATACTTACCTGCTCTGTGTAATAGAATTTCACAGAGCGGCCCCGATCCTTCTCTTTTCGGGTCCCCCGCCGGTGCTCCTGGCTACTCCTCTCTTGCTGGTGCCCCCAATACAGAATTTATAGTTGATTGCAGGCTGCTCAGGTAGTGAAGCAGCAAAGCACTCCCAAACCATACTATTCCCACCACTATGCTTCACAGTTGGTATGTGGTTCACCTAAAAACATGTCTTTGGTTTGCACCGAACATATCTGTTACTATGACCAAGCAACTCTATATTTGATAGTTCATTCCTCAGCATTAAATTCCAGAAGGCCTGGTCTTTGCCTATCCAAGAAAAACTATAGTATTACTCCAATGTTCTTTTTGAACAGCAAATCCTTTTTTCTGGCACATCTCCTATGCAGGTGAATTGGCGCAAGCTCTTTCTGATTGCAGATTCATACACTTTAAAAATTTTGAGGTTCTTGGACACTTCTTTTAGCATCGAAGAGTCAGCTGTTGAACTGAATTTATAGGGCTGGTGGACAAATTATTAGTTGTTTATTAGTCATTGTTTTCTGAGGGGCTAGTGTGGTCTTTTTATCTTGGAATTTTGCCACTATAAACATTAATAGCAAAGGTCACCAGTCTGAGCCAAAAAGACAAAATTTAGATGCCGCTCAGGTAGAGAGGTAAAGTCCAACTAGAGCGCTGTGAGTTCAGGCAGTAACAGGGAGCTGGTCCTAGCTCCAAGCTGCAGCAATGTCAAAGGAAAGGGTCCATAAGCGGCACATCATGAACCAGACCAATGTGCATGAAGTGAGATGAATGGCAGCCTCAGCCCGGACTCCAGCCAGGTCATGCCCCAACGCGTTTCACTCTTACATGGGGATCAACAGGGAACACCAGACCCTTCATGTCTGAGGTTTATATAAAACTGCTTCCACCCACTGTCAGAAACCATGAAATCAGACCGAGACAGAAATACAGTTAAATCACACTTGTTTAATAATAAAAGTAAATAGAACAAACGTAGTCAAAACATGGCCAACGTTCAATAACCGGAGCGGATAGTCAGCCAAGCCAGAAGTCAGGGATCAACGTAGTGAAACAGCAAGCAGGATCTGGAGCCAGAAGGGATGTCAGCCAAGCAAGTCTTTTAACAGGAATGCAGGAGAGCGTCTCTGTGATGTTGACCAAGGTGAAGGCAGAGATCATCTGGGCTGGACGGCTTAAGTAGGCAGGACTGACGAGCAGGATATCATCAAAAGCTGAGTACCTGTGGAGAGAGATGGAAGCTGGCAATTAGCCGACAGCTGAGCGGCCAGCTCAGAGAAGGAAGGGCTGAGCCCAGCCCTGACACCCACATACACCCTAAGGAGGTTCTAATGTGGTGATAAATGTAGTGGTGGTAAATGTAGGGGTGCAATAAATCAATAAGTATATAAATGTGTACTTAGTACACCAGTATATACTCCTGCGCTAAAGGATAAGGGTAATAAATCTAGACGATAATGATTATAAATGTGCAAAAAAACTTGAATTAATGGGTTGCCGCTCTCAAAGGTGTCTGCGCCTTTAAATATGAAAAACAATATAAGAGCGCTACCCGGCATGAATTAAAGATAAAACACAACTGACATATGTAATTCCAACTAATAATAATCAATACGATATAGCAATAAATTGATTCAATATAGTCCATATAAAGTTCATGTATTTCACAATCTTCAAAGTGCAGATTCAGATTTTCATGTGCGCTGGTGTGGATGGCTGGGCTTTGTTGTCCTTCAGCATGTGTCTCAGGCTGTGACTTCAAGTGTAGGATGTTAGGCAAATTTAGTTTTTGGCTTCTTCTGTAATCAATCGAGCAGCGATCATTTGTTCTGGCCTGTTAAGGGTTTGACAGGCTGGGAGTTTGATTGCTTCCCTTTACTCTGGAAGAAGCTCCCAGGGATTGAGGAGGGAGTTGCAGATAACCAGCCTGAATATTTATCATGCTCCAGTCAAACCCTGGAGAAGAGTGTCCAGAAGGTGACTGGACAGGTGATAAATAGTCTGAGGCACTGGAGAGCTGGGTTCCTCCTCCCCAGGAGGGTTCCATAGTCTGATGGGCTGCTACCCTCAGGCAGCCCATGGACTGTGCAGCTGTTCTTGAGGCCTCAGCAGTGTCAGGGCTGAAGGCCAGGATGGACCTTCCTAGAAGATGATTGCAGTGTCTCACTCACTGGACCATGTCTGGAGGAAGCTGGAGAGTGGTAGCTGTTCTGGGGACTTGTGAGTAAAGACCCTAGATTGATCCCTGTGACTGTGCAGTGTTCTGGAAATTGCATTGGCTACCACCTACCAGTAGTTTTCTACCAAAGAAATTTCCCTCCTGGTCCCCAGCTGTGAGGCCTTATGCCGCGTACACACAAGTGGACTTTTTGACCGGACTGGTCCGACGGACCAAGTCCAGTGGACAGTTCAACCGTGTGTGGGCTTCAACGAACCTGCAGCGGACTTTTTCGGTCGAAAATCTGACTTACTTTAGATTTGGAACATGTTTCAAATCTTTACGTCGGAAGTCCGCCGGACCCAGTTCCTATCGAAAAGTCTGCTCATCTGTAGTCCGACGGACAAAAACCGACGCTAAGGCAGCTATTGGCTACTGGCTATCAACTTCCTTATTTTAGTCCAGTCGTACGCTATCACGTACAAATCCATCGGACTTTGGTGTGATCGTGTGTAGGCAAGTCCATTCATTGGGAAAGTCCGTTGGAAGTCTGCCGAAAGTCCGTCGGATAATCTGTCGGACCAGTCCGGTCAAAAAGTTCGCTCGTGTGTACGCGGCATTGGACTGCTCAGATACTCACAGTTTCTTAAGAAGAAGATTTCCATCTAATTGTTATGTATTAATCATTTGAAGTTCATGCCCTAATCCCTACTCCTGTTATGATTCCTTCAGGCAATACATTTTAAAAAAGACATCCCATAGACCGAGTTACTGGAGCCGGTATGAATGGACTGGTGCTTGTGGTGGTTGGGAAGCCTTTGTACTTTTAGGGAATAAACAGTAGCAGTGGCATCGCTACTTATAAGTAAATTTTAAGTTTCTAGATTTAGTCTTTTCTTTTTTAAGAGTACTTTAAATGAAAATAGAAGTTCTCATCGCTGATGGTAAGTATTACTATAAATATCAATTATTTGTTTTTTTTTTACTACTATTATGAGGCGGACATACATTCTTCGATTTTACAAACAAATGAATAGCTGTAACCTCTCTTGCAAATGATTGAGGCCTGGTTCACATCTATGCATTTTTTAGTGCGTTTTCAGTTTTGCATCTGTGCATTTTATGGAAAGGGCCAGGGACCAGCAGGTTGTGTTTTTTGTTCCATAGACTTCAATGGATTCAAAATGTGTATTGAAAAACACAAAATGCACCTGTGGAATATGCAACAACTGCAACCTGCATAGGTGTGAACCAGGCCTGCATAGGCTGTTGGCGGTAAATCCGACTGTGCGTATGCTCCATTGGACAATTGTTGTCGGATTTTCCACGGACAAATGTTGGATGGCAGGTTTTAAAATTTTCCGGGAACAAATGTGTGTTGTCGGATTTTCCGAGCGTGTGTACACAAGTCCGTCAGACAGAAGTCCAAAGTACAAACACGCATGCTCGGAAGCAAGGACGAGCCGGAAGCGGTCGGTCTTGCAAACTAGCGTTTGTAATGGAGAATTAACATTCGTGACGCGGTAAATTATGAAATCCCGAAATGCAGCGCACAATTCTCTTCTTCTTTAATGGGATAATAATGAAGCTGCTTTGCTGGTGATACTGATGGAGTTATTGCAAACAAATTTTCAAAGGCTTTTTTTTCTAGTGATATCAAGAATAATATTATTATGCTTTTTTATTTTTTTTATGTGGGCAAGTTACCACAACACCATTATCCTGTAGTTTTTAAGATCAAAGATACAACTATGTTGGTGTCCCTTGTTAATTTTACATTGTATTTTCTTAATGTAACTGCCGACTCCCAAACTGTCATTTGAAGTAAAACACGCAGCCAAGTATTATTCTACACAATTTATTTATTGTGCATTAAAAAAAGAAAACAAATAAAATTAGACATGCTATCTGCCAATAGAACTTCACCAAAAAGTGCGTTCTATGCATCCAAAAATATAGAAAATATACCAAATCAAATCATTATTATTCAACCAAAAAAATAATGTCAAAGCAATAACTCCAAGGCCAATAATAAATAACATGTTATCTCCTCCGATTTCGCAACATGGCTGGTTGACGAACGGCCGTTCAGAAATGAACTGAAAAGCGTGAAATGAAAAGCGCGAAATGAAAAGTGTGAATCAACACTCACCAAACTTCTACTAACACGAAATTAGCAGAAGGAGCCCAAAGGGTGGCGCTAAAGAGCTGAAAAACCACGTAGTACGTCACTACGTTCGTATTTGTTGGCTGACAATTCCTTGCCGTGTGTATGCAAGAAAAGTTTGGGCCAACGCCCTTCGGAGAAAATTCCACGGTTTTCTTGGCAAACAATCCGATCGTGTGTACGAGGCTTTAGACTTAATTTTAATCGGATTCGATCCAGCCTAATCGATTGGACAGGGCAAAATATTAGTAACACATATTCCAATAGATCAGATTATGAGATTACATACTGGAAACAAAGATGCGAATTATCTATTTATGGCTGTGTCCTGACTATCAATCAAAATCCATCTCCCTGTGTGTGTCATATTGGTTGAATGGGATTGATTATTCCTATCAGGAGAGATCCATCAGAAAAGAAATTGATCATTTATCAAAGCATGCATGGCTATGGCAAGCCTCTGTCTTGTAATTCGAAATGCCTGGTAAGAGCTTTCTTGACAATATTCCCTTTTTAGTGAGGTAAAAGGGGTTAAAAGGCACATCTGCAGGTTTTTATTTTAAGTAATGCAACCCGGAGATGATGAAAACTCCTGGGCCTGTGCTTCAAGTAAATCCCATAATTCACTTATCACCACCAGCAGCAGATATGCAGTAAATACTTGACTTGATGTTTGCAGAAACTGTGCCAAAGCCACGAACCTTTACCGCAAAAAACGAATTTGAAGAGAGAAAATAAAGTAACCAGAGAGCCTTAAGTAATGTGATGATAGTATTTATTTGTGAAGGAGGAATTTACAGGGTGTCGTATCTTAAAAGACCAGTACAACTTTTGTTTTAAGAGGAAAAAGTAAAAGATGTTTTATATATATATATATATATATATATATATATATATATATATATATATACAATGCTCACCATAAATGAGTACTTCTCTTTTGAAAAGTAAAATTTTATTCAATATCACAAAATTTTGACAAAACTGAGTTTTATAGAGCATTTATTCAGCACATTACATGAAAGTGAGGTTATTATTATAACTTAGATTACAAAATCTTCAGTTTTACTCAAATTAGTTGATGCAAAAATGAATACACCCCACAACAAAAACTACTCCATCTAGTATTTTGTAGGACCTCCATGATTTGTAAGGACAGCACCAGGTCTTCTAGGCATGGAATGACTAAGTTGGTGACATATTGAAACATTGATCTTTTTCTATTTTTCAAGAACGACCTCTTTTTTAAGAGCCTGGATGCTGGATGGAGAGTAATGCTTGTCTCTTCAGGATTCCCCATAGGTGTTCCCTGATTGGGTTCAGATCAGGAGACATACTTGGCCACTGAATCGCTTTCAACAGTGATGCAACAGTGGCCTTAGGTATGTGTTTTGGATCATTGTTATGTTGGAAAAGTGCAAGAGGACCAAGGGCACGGAGTGATGGTAGCATCTTCTCTTTCAATATGGAGCAGATCATCTGTGAATTCATGATACCATCAATTAAATGCAGCTCCCCAATACCAGCAGCACTCATGCAGCCCCACAGAAGGACACGGCCACCACCATGTTTCACTTTAGCCAACATGCATTTTGCTTTATACTTATCGCTTTTGGGACACCATACAGTGACCATTTATCTTGGTCTCATCACTCCAGAGTACAGAGTCCCAGTAGTCTTCTTCTTTTTCAGCATGGGCCCTGGCAAATTCTAGGTGGACTTTTTTGTGCATGGGCTTTTGGAGAGGCTTCCTTCATGGATGACACTCAGACTTGCATGGCGATTTTCTTTAACCCAGAAGACGCTCCTGTCGAGGTGTTAACTTCCGTGGACGGCCTGAAGGTCTCTGTGAGATGGTTGCAGTTCCATCTTTGTTAAATTCTGTATCACTTTTGCTCCAGTATTCTGACTGATAAGTAAAGCTTTGCCGATCTTCTTGTAGCCTTCACCTTTCTTGTGTAAAGAAATTATTTTCTTTCTCGGGCCTTTGTGACATTTCTCTTCCATGTGGTGCCATTGCTGACATCATGAAATGGGAAGGGGTTTTCTTTGTTAAGAAACGCCCTTTTATAATCACCTGTCTGCTGGACACCTGTTTAATGAATAATTAGACTCATCTGTAGTTGAATTCTTGTTAATTAGGAGTTTAAAAGTTGTCTACAATTTAGCTTTTCTCCTAAGACTTTCATTGGGGTGTATTCATTTTTGCAACATAGTCTTGAATGAATTTGTTAGGGAAAATACTTTTTTGTGTGCGCAAATGAACAAATCTTGATTGCAATCAATTGCCCGCATTTGTGAGAGTATTTTGTAGTATCATGTCCCATAGAAGATGTTGACTCTGAAAGGAAAGTAAAGGTTTCCGGAAAAATCTTTTGGGGTGTACTCATTGATGCTGTCCACAGTCTGCAAATATATATATATATATATATATATATATATATATATATATATATATATATATATATATATATTTGCAGACTGTGGACAGCATATATATATATATATATATATATATATATATATATATATATATATATATATATATGTATATATATATATATATATATATATATATATATGTATATATCATGTATATGGCATCATAATAGTGAAATAAAGCCGAACTCTCTAGCCAGATATAAAAGACACAATTTAATGCAGCTCAGTAACCAGGAATGGATTTATGTAATTAATGACGCGTACACACGAGCGGATTTTCTGTCGGAAAAAACTTGGATGGTTTTTCCGACGGAATTCCGCTCAAGCTTGCCATGCATACACATGGGCACACAAAAGTTCCGTCAAGAACGCAGTGATGTACAACACTACGACCAGCCGAGAAAATGACGTTCAATGCTTCCGAGCATGCTTAGGAATTTTGCGTGATGGAATTTGTACAGACGATCGCATTTTCGGATAGGAACTTTTTCCGACCGAAAAATTGAGAACCTGCTCTCAATCTTTTGCTGGCAGGAATTCCGCCAGCAAAAGTCCGATGGAGCGTACACACAGTCGCATTTTCCAACCAAAAGCTCTCATCAGTCTTTTGCTGGCCGAATTTCCGATCGTGTGTACACGGCATAACAATAACTGAATAGTAGTAAATGTAACAGTTGCAGCTACAGGCATCATCCCAGTATCTATTTTTCTGCTGGCAATGCTCTTAAATGTAAAAGCAATGCTAGCAGCTAAATAGTCTCTGGATTGATTTTACATGCAGCGGGATGACTGAGGACCGGAACATCCCCGATTATCTCTATGGTCTAAGAAACAAGAAGTGAAAGTATTTTGTCCCTTCTGGTTTTGCCAGGATGTAAACAAGCCATTACTGACTTGTGAAAGCATCAGATCAAACCAATCTTGGTTTGATCAGATGCTTTTAAAGGTGAGGGAGAGATATATATGGGGTCTAATAGACCCCAGATAACTCAATATAGTGTACCTGTCACTGCCCATGCTATCATAAGGGATGTTGCTCATAATAGCAATAAAGTTGATTAAAAAAATTAAAGCGACAGTGTAAACTTTAAAAAAAAAAAAAAAATATTTTATTTTTTTTATTTTTTTTTTTGCGCCACGTCAGTGAACTTTGTCCAGAGACTGCTTTCAGAGTGAAACTCATATATATCTCAAATCCAGTCACATCATTGTGGCCATTAAATTTTTATTTTTTTTTAATATGTTACAATTTGCGTTTACAATGTAAAAATAGTAACAATAGTCCTTGACTATCAAGCAAGTACCGTACAACTTATACCTCAAAGCCAGTTGGCCGCATGTCCTATCGTTACCATTATACATGTTTTTGTGCTATTATTTTTCTCTTATTTGAACCCGCCCCCCCACCCCCCTGTGACCCTCCCTTATTGGACCCCCATGGTTCCAGGGCACACCCAATGAACAACAACAGTTCTGTACTTTATTCTCTCTTATATCTGATCTGCGCTTAACTCAGCCGCACCCCATTGCTGGGGAGGCGGATACTCGCAGCGCTAGAGTAGCACTGATTGCGGACATGGCATTGCTTGGACCCACAGGTTCCACAATCTCACAAACTTGTTGTAGTTACCCTCCCTAGTGTAAAATGTCCTTTCGCTCCACACTGTGGAGTTGACGGTTCTAATCCAATCTTCCGGGGTTGGGGGGATTCTTGATTGCCAGGACTGTGCTAGTAATTTCCTGGCTTGAAACAGGCATCTTGCTGCTGCTATCGCTGTGCTCCTGTCTCTCGACTCGTTGTTGACATGTCCCAACACACAGGTCTTGGGATCAAGCTCTAGGTTAGTTTTGAACGTTATATTTATTTTCTTCAAGATCTCGGACCAATACCTAATTAGTTTTGGGCACCTCCATACCATATGGATTAGGTCACCTGTTCTTCTACATCTAGGGCACTCGTCATTAATTCTACGGCCGAACATAAAAAGCCTTTTTGGCGTGTAGTAGGATCTATGCAGCAGCATCAGGTGGGAGGCCTTTTGTGAGGGTGAGACCGACACCTCTGGTCCGAATTCCAGGATCCTTTTCCACTCTGTGTCCGTTATCTCCCCCACATCGGCCGCCCATCTGTCCCTGCCCCCAGGGAGGCCTACCTGCGTGTTTATTCGCTTTGTTAATTGGGTATAAATCTCGGAGATTAACCCCTTAGAGGTCTCTGACTTAATTATTATTTGCAGCAGTGGGATCTTACACCATGTGGGGGGTTTCCTGCCGAACTGCTTGCTCAAGGCATGTCTAATCTGTAGATAACTATAAAATGCTCGATTTGGCAGCCCGTACTCATGCCTCAATTCCTCAAAGGATTTCAGGGTATCCCCGGCGTATAACTGTATCAGCCGACTTATCCCGCATCTTTCCCACAGCTTATAAATATTAAAATAAAAAAAAATGTGTAAACAGTGAGAGCAATATTTTTTTTTTTTTTACAGCATTGCCTATAGAGATTTTTAGGTACCGTAGTTTGGCGCCATTACAAACAGGTATACATAATTATAAAAGTGTGACATGTTAGGTATCTAAATCACAGGAGGCTTTTATCACTCTTTTTCAAAAAATGTTATGTCATCAGTAACAGTTCTTTGTACTTCTGCTAACCAAAGACATTAGTTTTGCATGCCTAGTTGTACATTTTCTATATTTTGTTTTTGTTTGGCAGAAGTCCATATCAGATTTTGGCCTAACTCAAGCAACACAAGGGCTTCTGTGGGTGCTCAGTAGTAGTATATCGGACTGTGCTAGCTATAAAATAGTAGCAGGATTGGAGAATACAGCTGGCAGCATTTATTGCATACCTGAATATGCTTAGTTTAGAAGTTTGGGATGAGGCATGCGGATCTAGATGTGTTGCTGCCTGACCCAGAGGACTTGTTAAATTTGTGGAATTTTTCGGTGTACCTTCTTTAATTGCTGTCCTTTTTGGAGTCTACGGCTTTTGTTTCCAGCATATTAAAGCTTAGTATAGCTAGACCAGCCATCATCTTGAACCTCATCTTCTCAAGTAATATATGCATAGGATCCATGCTGGTTAATCACCAGACGGTGCTCCTTTGCCATCCACTGCTCCATACCTATTATTGTGTAAATTGTATCAGGGTCTCCTGGTGAGACTTTAAACTGTGAAACGCGTCGGTACCCGAGGATACTTTTTTATAATAACAAGTCTACTGTATTAATCTACATAATATAATATCTGTATCTATATGTCACGTACCAGACTGGAGGCTAAGGTGATAAAAGGGCTCCCCTTGCGGCTGAGTGCAGAGTACCTCTTGGAGTTGGTGACAGGGGATGCTATGCCCAAAGATGCATGGGTTGCCTGCAGATGAAGTTGTCTGATGATTCCAGATCCGGGACACCCTGGAGCAGAGAAGGGGGTCACAGCCAATGATTCTCTGGAAATACTGGTGGATCTTGACAGATGGTTAATCAGAAAGCAACTTCAGAAGCCAGGCCGGGGGTCAAACACCGGAAGTCAGTCAGGAGCAGAGGCAGGAAGCGTTGTCGAGGTCAAGCCGGGGTCAACCACAGGATGCCAATCTGGAACAGGCAGAAGCAGGTCCGTGAAGCAAGCCGAGTTCAGAGCCAGGAGATAAGCCAGAGCAGGTCAGGGTAAGCTGGGTGTATCAGTAACAGGTAATCACAACAGGAGCACAAGGTACAGGAACGCGGGATACAAGGCTGACGATAATCCATCAATTTGTGAGAGCCACTGGTGTCCTTATATAAGCCAGTAAACACTGGTAATTAGCACTTTTTGCGTACGCACGTTCGCTGTTGCGTGCCGTTTGCTAATGCGCATGCGGAATTAGCACGGCTATATCGGATATTGGCAAATCTGCCAGTTCTTCTCCGGATTCTTCCCTGACACTATGTATTCATATATGAAGCAAAAATTGGGGAAAAGGGGGAGGGGAAACATTGGGACTTTAAATGAGGCCATGGCCTGGTAAGGTCATGTGCCTCCATCCCTGACAATGATATTGTTTAAATTAGGAGCAAGAGGGTGGGACTTTGAACGAAGCACGTGGTTGAAATGAATACAATGGTGGAGATTGAGATATTTAATATTCCGTAAATAACAAGATTACACACATAATTTCCATATACATACACATAGGAATACACATTAATCGTGGCGTCAATTCCTAAAACAGTGGTAACTGGTAATAACATGGTTAAAAATGGGTAGCAGCTGTATTCTCTTTTTCTGTTCTGTCTGAAACTTAAATAAACTTTTCTGTTAAAAAAAAAAAAGGGTTAGCATGATAGAGGTACAGAGTTCACCATATATCACAGTGGGGTACAAAAATGTTGCAAGGTAACATCTGCATGGCCTATGACCTTACTGGTCTCTGTCACATAATGTGATGGTACGAATAAATAAATAATAGAAACTGTTAGAGCTGTAGTATACTGGTATATGGCAGTTGTTAGCTTGACGCGTTTCGCGGCTTGGTGCCACTCATCAGGAGAAAGCACGTGGTGTATCTGCAAATGGGAGATGAACAACTAGATAAATAATCTTATATCAATAGAGGAGAGAATGAAGATGGAGACCCCCCCCCCCACCCACCCAATAGATCACTTACAAGTATATATGCAGCTGGAAGCGTAATGTCAAGGACCACGGACCACCCAAAGGCATCATATATTCGTACCATCACATTATGTGACAGGGACCAGTAAGGTCATAGGCCATGCAGATGTTACCTTGCACTATTATTGTACCCCACTGTGATAAATGGTGGACTCTGTAACTCTATCATGCTGCCCATTTTTAACCATGTTATTACCAGTTGCCACTGTTTTAGGAATTGACGCCACGATTAATGTGTATTCCTATTTGTATGTATATGGAAATTATGTGTGTGATTTTGTTATTTACGGAATATTAAATATCTCAATCTCCACCATTGTATTCATTTCAACCACATGCTTCATTCAAAGTCCCACCCTCTTGCTCCTAATTTTAACAATATTCATATATTAATAGGAGGTGTGGCTTTGTTAGCAGAGACTGGCACTTTAGGGACAGCTCTATTGAGTTTTTTTTCCATTATTGGTCTTATGGATTGAATTGATAAAATTTGTGTAAAATAAAATAATGAGAATTTTAACTTAAAAAGAGGCAGCATGTCCACTTCCTGAGGTTGTGCATGGCACCTAAAAAGTTCCTTTTTGTGTTTCTGTGTTGTCTATTTGGAACGTGGTGCTATTTTTATCAGGCTGTATTACTGGCTCCTCTTAGTTTAGGAGTTTTAAGATTAAGTTTTCATCATTGGTGGCTTTGTACTAACAAACTGTTTTGTTTACACTTCAGCTGTCAGCAATGATACAAAGCATTGAAAAGTTATTTACAATTGAAAGACATTTTTTTTTTCAATTTTGCGCTTTTTTTCAATGTGAAAGGTGTAAATATATGTTAAAGGTGTAAAAATATTAACAAACAAAGCAAAAAAAAAACCAAAGTTTTAATTATTAATACAGGTAGTTTATAAGATAGAAGTTAAGAAAAAAAAAATCAGCAGGAAAATAATAATTAAATGAAGGAGAATAAGGAGTTAATTAAGGCTGATTATATTAAATTAAGGGTTAATAAGGGGTTAAAATAGAGAGACATTTAATAAAAAAAACAAAAAATATATTTTTTTACTTGACAGGTAGGGATGAGCTTCGTGTTCGAGTCGAACCCATGTTCGACTCGAACATCGGCTGTTCGGTCGTTCGCCGAATTGCGAACGATATGGGCCGTTCGCGCCAAATTCGTGTGGCGCGTCACGGCCCATAATTCACTGCGGCATCGCAGTGCATTGCTGGCTGATGATTGGCCAAGCATGCACTATGACCCGCATGCTTGGCCAATCACAGCGCCGTCAGTAGAGAGAGCTGTAATTGGCCAAAGCCAGGGTGGCTTTGGCCAATTATGGCTCAGGGGATTTAGTACACACCCCACACTATATAAGGCCGCCTGCACGGCGGCCCTGTGTAGTGTGTGTTCCGGTGTGCTGAGAGATAGAGAGAGAGAGAGAGACAGTGTCATTTGATTTGAGTTAGATAGATTAGGCAGAACAGTCAGTCAGTTAGCTGCACTTACAGTGTATTGTGTATATATATGCATCCCAGGTGTTGCATATATATATATACACTGTATTCAGTTTAGCTAGATCCGTTCCTGTTATCTTCTATCTAGACTATTTACATTTAGTGCAGTGTGTCCTGCTCACAGTGTTCAGCTAGATCCGTTCCTGCTATTTACATTCAGTGCAGTGCGTCCTGCTCACAGTGTTCAGCTAGATCCGTTCCTGGTATTTACATTTAGTGCAGTGCGTCCTGCTCACAGTGTTCAGCTAGATCCGTTCCTGCTATTTACATTCAGTGCAGTGCGTCCTGCTCACAGTGTTCAGCTAGATCCGTTCCTGGTATTTACATTTAGTGCAGTGCGTCCTGCTCACAGTGTTCAGCTAGATCCGTTCCTGCTATTTACATTCAGTGCAGTGCGTCCTGCTCACAGTGTTCAGCTAGATCCGTTCCTGCTATTTACATTCAGTGCAGTGCGTCCTGCTCACAGTGTTCAGCTAGATCCGTTCCTGGTATTTACATTTAGTGCAGTGCGTCCTGCTCACAGTGTTCAGCTAGATCCGTTCCTGCTATTTACATTCAGTGCAGTGCGTCCTGCTCACAGTGTTCAGCTAGATCCGTTCCTGGTATTTACATTTAGTGCAGTGCGTCCTGCTCACAGTGTTCAGCTAGATCCGTTCCTGCTATTTACATTCAGTGCAGTGCGTCCTGCTCACAGTGTTCAGCTAGATCCGTTCCTGCTATTTACATTCAGTGCAGTGCGTCCTGCTCACAGTGTTCAGCTAGATCCGTTCCTGGTATTTACATTTAGTGCAGTGCGTCCTGCTCACAGTGTTCAGCTAGATCCGTTCCTGCTATTTACATTCAGTGCAGTGCGTCCTGCTCACAGTGTTCAGCTAGATCCGTTCCTGGTATTTACATTCAGTGCAGTGCGTCCTGCTCACAGTGTTCAGCTAGATCCGTTCCTGCTATTTACATTCAGTGCAGTGCGTCCTGCTCACAGTGTTCAGCTAGATCCGTTCCTGCTATTTACATTCAGTGCAGTGCGTCCTGCTCACAGTGTTCAGCTAGATCCGTTCCTGGTATTTACATTTAGTGCAGTGCGTCCTGCTCACAGTGTTCAGCTAGATCCGTTCCTGCTATTTACATTCAGTGCAGTGCGTCCTGCTCACAGTGTTCAGCTAGATCCGTTCCTGCTATTTACATTCAGTGCAGTGCGTCCTGCTCACAGTGTTCAGCTAGATCCGTTCCTGCTATTTACATTCAGTGCAGTGCGTCCTGCTCACAGTGTTCAGCTAGATCCGTTCCTGCTATTTACATTCAGTGCAGTGCGTCCTGCTCACAGTGTTCAGCTAGATCCGTTCCTGGTATTTACATTTAGTGCAGTGCGTCCTGCTCACAGTGTTCAGTTACATCCGTTCCTGCTATTTACATTCAGTGCAGTGCGTCCTGCTCACAGTGTTCAGCTAGATCCGTTCCTGCTATTTACATTCAGTGCAGTGCGTCCTGCTCACAGTGTTCAGCTAGATCCGTTCCTGGTATTTACATTTAGTGCAGTGCGTCCTGCTCACAGTGTTCAGCTAGATCCGTTCCTGCTATTTACATTCAGTGCAGTGCGTCCTGCTCACAGTGTTCAGCTAGATCCGTTCCTGGTATTTACATTTAGTGCAGTGCGTCCTGCTCACAGTGTTCAGCTAGATCCGTTCCTGCTATTTACATTCAGTGCAGTGCGTCCTGCTCACAGTGTTCAGCTAGATCCGTTCCTGGTATTTACATTTAGTGCAGTGCGTCCTGCTCACAGTGTTCAGCTAGATCCGTTCCTGCTATTTACATTCAGTGCAGTGCGTCCTGCTCACAGTGTTCAGCTAGATCCGTTCCTGCTATTTACATTCAGTGCAGTGCGTCCTGCTCACAGTGTTCAGCTAGATCCGTTTCTGGTATTTACATTTAGTGCAGTGCGTCCTGCTCACAGTGTTCAGCTAGATCCGTTCCTGCTATTTACATTCAGTGCAGTGCGTCCTGCTCACAGTGTTCAGCTAGATCCGTTCCTGGTATTTACATTTAGTGCAGTGCGTCCTGCTCACAGTGTTCAGCTAGATCCGTTCCTGCTATTTACATTCAGTGCAGTGCGTCCTGCTCACAGTGTTCAGCTAGATCCGTTCCTGCTATTTACATTCAGTGCAGTGCGTCCTGCTCACAGTGTTCAGCTAGATCCGTTCCTGTTATCTTCCTACTGACAGGCAGGCTTGTCTGGTTACAGTATATAAAGCTACCTGAAGAAAATTACAGGTGTTCTTTTTGATCCTATTAGTACCACGGTCAGGCAGCTAGACTATTTACATTTAGTACAGTGCGTCCTGCTCACAGTGTTCAGCTAGATCCGTTCCTGTTATCTTCCTACTGACAGGCAGGCTTGTCTGGTTACAGTATATAAAGCTACCTGAAGAAAATTACAGGTGTTCTTTTTGATCCTATTAGTACCACGGTCAGGCAGCTAGACTATTTACATTTAGTACAGTGCGTCCTGCTCACAGTGTTCAGCTAGATCCGTTCTTGCTATTTACATTCAGTGCAGTGCGTCCTGCTCACAGTGTTCAGCTAGATCCGTTCCTGCTATTTACATTCAGTGCAGTGCGTCCTGCTCACAGTGTTCAGCTAGATCCGTTCCTGCTATATACATTTAGTGCAGTACGTCCTGCTCACAGTGTTCAGCTAGATCCGTTCCTGTTATCTTCCTACTGACAGGCAGGCTTGTCTGGTTACAGTATATAAAGCTACCTTAAGAAAATTACAGGTGTTCTTTTTGATCCTATTAGTACCACGGTCAGGCAGCTAGACTATTTACATTTAGTACAGTGCGTCCTGCTCACAGTGTTCAGCTAGATCCGTTCCTGTTATCTTCCTACTGACAGGCAGGCTTGTCTGGTTACAGTATATAAAGCTACCTTAAGAAAATTACAGGTGTTCTATCCCAGCTTAGTGCAGCTACAGGCCATTAGTATGTCTGGAAGGCCAAGAAGGAGAGGCAGACAGTCACAAGCCAATAAGAGAGGGCAAGCAGGCTCTGTGTCTAGTGCTGGTCGTGGAGACGGTGCATCCTCATCAGCACGTGGCCATGGGACACGCTTGGCCTTTTTTTCGGCAGCTGGCCGTGTTGAGCCGCAACATGCGGAAGACTTGGTCGAGTGGATGACCAAGCCGTCCTCATCCTCCTCATCCTCTCTCACCCATGCCCAGGGTGCTTTGTCTGGCAAAGCAGCGGCCTCTTCCCTCAGCTCAATGTCATCAGTGACTCCTTCCCTAGCTCCACCATGTCCTCATGAGGATTCCCTCGAACTGTTTGACCACAGTGTTGGGTACATGCTCCAGGAGGATGCCCAGCGTTTGGAAGGCTCTGATGATGATACTGAGCTCAATGAAGGCAGTAACATGAGCACGGACAGAGGGGGTGCCCAAGAAGGACAGCAATCTGGCAGTCATGCTCCCCCTGCTGCAGCATACTGCCAGGTTTGCTCCAGTGATGAGGAGGGAGGGGATGATGAGGTCACTGACTCAACGTGGGTGCCTGATAGGAGAGAGGAGGAGGAGGAGGAGGAGGAGGAGGTGGCACATCACCAACTAGGCAGGATGCCCTCCAGGGGCCAGCCTAAGGGCAGCACATTGACTGCATCACACCCCAAAGCTCCACATGTGCAGGGCGCTGCAGTCTCTGCGCGTTATTCAAAAAGTTCTTTGGTGTGGGCCTTTTTTGAGACGAGTGCATCAGATCGCACCGCTGCTATTTGCAACATATGTCTCAAGCGTATCTCGCGTGGCCAAAACATCTCCCGCTTGGGTACCACATGCTTGACCAGACATATGTTGACCTGCCATGCAGTTCGTTGGCAAGCGTATCTAAAAGACCCACACCAAAGAACAAAGACGATCTCTCCTTGCTCCTCATCAGCTGAGATTTCCAACCCCACTAGACCTTCAGTCCTCTCTGAGACCTGCAGTGAGAGGAATGAAGGTGTAGAATTAGGTGTGTCACAGCCAAGTACTTGTGGGCAATCTGCTTTTGGTACACCGACGTCAGATTGTACCAGGCAAATTTCCCTGCCCCAGCTGCTGCACCGCCGAAAGAAGTTTGCTCCCAGCCATCCACATGCCCAGCGGTTGAATGCTAGCTTGGCAAAATTGCTAGCACTTCAACTGCTGCCTTTTCAGTTGGTAGACTCTGCCCCCTTCCGTGAGTTTGTGGAATGTGCGGTTCCTCAGTGGCAGGTACCCAAACGCCACTTTTTCTCACGGAAGGCGATTCCGGCTCTCTACCGGCATGTGGAAGGCAATGTCCATGCCTCGCTGGACAGGGCGGTCAGCGGTAAGGTGCATATTACCGCTGACTCATGGTCCAGCAGGCATGGACAGGGACGTTACTTAAGTTTCACGGCGCATTGGGTGACTCTGCTGGCAGCTGGGAAGGATGCAGGACAAGGTGCAGTAGTGTTGGAGGTTGTTCCGCCACCACGCCTCCAAAATGCTGATTGTGACACACCTCTCTCCTCCACCCCCTCCTCTTCTTCTTCCTCCATGGCCTCTTCCTCGGAACCAGCGGTGCTCCGTAGGCGTTCAAGGGGCTACGCAAGTACGCAGGCCAAAAGATGCCATGCGGTGCTTGAGCTGGTGTGCTTGGGGGACAGGAGCCACACTGGGGCAGAGGTTCTGTCAGCTCTGCAGGGGCAGGTTCAGAGGTGGTTGACGCCACGCCAACTTAAGGCAGGAATGGTGGTTTGCGACAATGGCACCAACCTCCTCTCTGCCCTCCGACAGGGACAACTGACCCATGTGCCCTGTTTGGCTCACGTCCTTAACTTGGTGGTGCAGCGGTTCTTGGGCAGGTACCCGGGCTTACAGGATGTCCTGAGGCAGGCCAGGAAAGTCTCTGTGCATTTCCGCCGGTCATATAATGCCAGTGCTCGGCTGACGGACCTCCAAAAGGAGTTTAACCTGCCCAAGAACCGCCTAATCTGTGACATGCCCACCAGGTGGAACTCGACGTTGGCCATGCTGCAGCGGCTGCACACGCAGCAGAGGGCCATCAATGAGTACCTGTGCGACTATGGCACCAGGACAGGGTCAGGGGACCTTGGTTTTTTTTCCCCACGCCAGTGGGCCATGATCAGGGATGCATGCACTGTCCTGTCACCATTCGAGGAGGCCACGAGGATGGTGAGCACTGACAGTGCATGCATCAGTGACACTGTCCCCCTTGTCCACCTGTTGGAGCACACGCTGCGTGGAATAATGGACAGGGCACTTGAGGCAGAACAGAGGCAGGAAGAGGAGGACTTCCTTAGCTCTCAAGGCCCCCTTTATCCAGACAGTGTTCCTGCGTGCCCGCCGATCACACAGGAAGAGGACGAGGAGGAGGAGGAGGAGGAGGAGGAAGATTGTGTCAGTATGGAGGTGGAGCCTGGCACTCAGCATCAGCAGTCTTTAAGTGATCAGTCCCAAGGAACACATGGACTTGTACGTGGCTGGGAGGAGGTGGCTGCGGACGTTGTTGTCCTTAGTGACCCAGAGGACTCCGGACCGAATGCCTCAGCAAACCTACGCTGCATGGCCTCCCTGATCCTGCAAAGCCTGCGTAAGGATCCTCGTATTCGTGGTATCAAGGAGAAGGACCAATACTGGCTGGCAACCCTCCTTGATCCACGTTACAAGGGTAAGGTTGCGGACCTTATCTTGCCATCGCAGAGGGAGCAGAGGATGAAACATCTTCGGGAGGCCTTGCAGAAAGGTCTGTGCAACGCGTTCCCAGAGACTGGGAGGTTACAAACTCCTGTTTCTGGACAACGTGTTGCTGAGGCTTCGGTCAGTCAAAGAAGGAGCGGTGGAGAAGGTGGCCGTCTGACCGATGCGTTCAGACAATTTTTTGGTCCGCAGCCCCAAGGTATGATCGGTTCCAGCAACCATCGCCAGCGTCTGTTTTACATGGTGCAGGAATACCTAGGGGCAAGATCAGACTTGGACACCTTTCCCACCGAAAATCCTCTGGGTTACTGGGTCTTGAGGATGGATCACTGGCCAGAGCTTGCACAGTATGCAATTGAGCTACTGGCCTGTCCTGCATCCAGCGTTCTTTCGGAACGCACATTCAGTGCTGCTGGAGGCGTGGTAACCGATCACAGGGTGCGTCTGTCCACCGACTCGGTCGATCGGCTGACCTTCATAAAAATGAATCAGTCTTGGATCACCACCAGCTACCAAGCACCTGATGCAGATGTAACCGAATAATTTTTTTTGAAATCTCAGATCCCTTCAAAGACTGCCTATGCTGATGCTGAGTGACTATCCCTGAGTAATTATCCTCTTCCTCCTCAATCATCACGCTGATAGCTTGTAAGAACATTTTTGGTTCTGGGCGCCACCACCAGTGCCTAAGGCACAATTTTTCAGCCCCTGTTTAACAGGGGCGTGTAATTACAATTTTTGATGTAATACTTTGCAGCAGGGCTCGTTCCTGCATTCCAACTAGAGTGTCTGTGAGGGGTTGCAGTGTTGTGGCACCAGCACCAGTGCCTAAGACCCAATTTTTCAGCCCCTGTCTAACAGGGGCGTGTAATTACAATTTTTGATGCAATACTTTGCAGCAGGGCTTGTTCCTGCGTTTCAACTAGAGTGTCTGTGAGGGGTTGCAGTGTTGTGGCACCAGCACCAGTGCCTAAGACCCAATTTTTCTGCCCCTGTCTAACAGGGGCGTGTAATTACAATTTTTGATGCAATACTTTGCAGCAGGGCTCGTTCCTGCGTTCCAACTAGAGTGTCTGTGAGGGGTTGCAGTGTTGTGGCACCAGCACCAGTGCCTAAGGCCCAATTTTTCTGCCCCTGTCTAACAGGGGCGTGTAATTACAATTTTTGATGCAATACTTTGCAGCAGGGCTCGTTCCTGCGTTCCAACTAGAGTGTCTGTGAGGGGTTGCAGTGTTGTGGCACCAGCACCAGTGCCTAAGGCCTAATTTTTCAGCTCCTGTTCAACAGGGGCATGTAATTACAATTCTTGATCTAATATTTCACAGCAGGGCCCTGTGAGGGCTTACAGTGTTTTGGCCACAGCAACACCTAAGGCCCAAATTTCTGCTGAGTATATAGGGCAGGACCCTACTTTCAAACATCTAACTTACAAACGACTCCTACTTGCAAACGGAAGGAGACAACAGGAAGTGAGATGAAATCTACCCCTAAGGAAGGGAAATTCTCTCCTGTAAGAGTTAATATGGGAAAACAATTTCTCCTTTCCACTGATGCTTTCCAATCCTTGTTCCACAAAAAAACCCAAATTTTCAAAAAACATTTTTCATTGGGACAAAAAAGTGAGGTGAAATCTTCTGAAGAGGAGGAAAGACGCAAAACAAATGTCACAGGGGTGATAACCCTTCCCTATGTTTTCCAAAAAGCTTAGAAAAGATTTTTTGGCTGGAGCTAAACACATTAAAAATGTTCAAAATTACAAACAGATTCTACTTAACAACAAACCTACAGTCCCTGTCTTGTTTGCACCGCCTGAATACTGCTGTTCAGAGTATATAGGGACCTTTCCTTATTTTAATTTGGGTGCGGGGTTCCCCTTAATATCCATACAAGACCCAAAGGGCCTGGTAATGGACTGGGGGGTACCCATGCCGTTTGTCTCACTGATTTTCATCCATATTGCCATGACCCGACATGACATTAAACCCGCAAGCAGTTTTAAATGAGATTTTTTCCTTTAAAAATGACATTTGGTGCAGGGACTGTTCTAAACATGGGAAACACGCGTCACTTTACAGGCATACTATAGACACCCCCCAGGTACGATATTTAAAGGAATATTTCACTTTTTTTTTTTTTACTTTAAGCATCATTAAAATCACTGCTCCCGAAAAAACGGCCGTTTTTAAAAGTTTTTTTTGCATTGATACATGTCCCCTGGGGTAGGACCCGGGTCCCCAAACCCTTTTTAGGACAATACCATGCAAATTAGCCTTTAAAATGAGCACTTTTGATTTCGAACGTTCGAGTCCCATAGACGTCAATGGGGTTCTAACGTTCGTGCGAACTTGCGGTCCGTTCGCGGGTTCTGGTGCGAACCGAACCGGGGGGTGTTCGGCTCATCCCTATTGACAGGTTGCTTTAAACTGACTTCATCTGTAGATCGAACTTCATCCCTTTGATTTGTAAATGAAGAAACAGAAAGATACAAAAAGAAACACTGTACCTTTCTGTTTCAGCGATGTTGTTGATAAACATTGCCTGGCTGTTTTAAAAAAAAATTTTGACAGCTCCAATTGCCGGGAATTCCTTAACACTTCAGCTGCCAACAGGCGAACCCCACTGACAGCTGAATGAGCCTGCTTTTTGTTTACATTTCAGCTGTCAGTGAGGGAATCCCACTGACAGCTGAAAGAACCGAGCCTGAAAGTATCGGTTTCAGGTATCGGAGCATTTGCATGAGTACCGATACTTGTGCAAATTCTTAGTATCGGC
This sequence comes from Lithobates clamitans, assembly GCA_037952925.1. Taxonomy (NCBI): domain Eukaryota; kingdom Metazoa; phylum Chordata; class Amphibia; order Anura; family Ranidae; genus Lithobates; species Lithobates clamitans. The sequence goes on along the minus strand of JBBGZY010001113.1, from coordinate 707,504 downwards.
ACTGATACCAGTATTGGTATCTGTGCAACTCTAGTTATTAGTCTACATCAGAGGTCTCTAAACTTAAGTATGAGGGCCACATTGTATAATTTACAAAGATTTGTATCAGGGTCCCCATCAGTGCCCATCCTACATCAGGATCCCCATCAAATTCCCCTTTTCATCAGAGTCCCAATCAGAGACACCCTTACATCAGGGTCCCCATTATAGTCCCCACTTACATCAGGGTCACCATTTATTACAGCAGTCTGTCCTTATTTCATTGATAAGATATAAAGTATGTCAAATAAATAATTTGTTTTGTCATAATGAGACATAAAGCGCTTTGTCTTTGTAGGCCACATTGCAGTGTGTTAAATTGTGGCAATTGGTTTATATTCCTTTTCCCTTCTTCTGGCATAGTAACCCTTAGTCCTTGTGTGCTGTGTTCAGTTCTGTACTAGTGTCATTACTTTTTAAGTGCTATCCCGTTGCTGTCAGCATTGACTTGGTAAAAGGTCATCTTCTGGTATCATATTTGTCCCTCCTCCTCCCAGGTAAAGCCCTATCTTTGTGCAGGCCAACACCAGTCTTTGGAGACCACGTGTAGGACATTGGCCTTTGGAGGCTGTGTAATTTTCGACTATCTAATCTAACCTATCCCAACTAGGGTTCCTCTAGAGCAGTGGTTACCAAACTGCGGCCCAGGGGTCAGATGCGGCCTTTTACTTGCCCTTATCCGGCCCTTGGGACACTATTCCTCCCACTCTTACTAGATACTATTCTGCCAACTGACACCAACAATGGGGCACAATTTCTTGCACTGACACCAATAATGGGACACTATTCTTCCCTAGGATATCAAGGATGGGGAACTCTTCCTTCCCCTTATACCAAATGTGGCGATATTTACTCCCACTGATGCCAGGAAAATTTCCACTCCCGCTGGCCGCAGTCCAGCTACCCTAAAGTCTGGAGAACGATAAACTGGCCCTTTGTGTAGAAAGTTTGGAGACTCCTGCTCTAGAGGTTGCTAGGGGTTCCTTGAGCAATGAGCAGTGTCTGCCTCCCAGATAAGTTCCCACTGACACCAATGATACTTCAAATTATTATAAGGGGGGTTCTCCTCAATGACCACCAATATAAGGAGCATTCTTCCCAATGACCAATGTAAGGATCATTCTTCCCAATGACCACCAATGTAAGGAGCATTTTTCCCACTGATTACCAATGTAAGGAGCATTCTTCCCAATGACCATTAATGTAAGGAGCATTCTTCCCAATGACCACCAATGTAAAGAGCATTTTTCCCACTGATTACCAATGTAAGGAGCATTCTTCCCAATGACCATTAATGTAAGGAGCATTCTTCCCAATGACCTTCATCGAAAGGAGCATTCTTCCCACTGATTACCAATGTAAGGAACATTCTTCCCACTGATTACCAATGTAAGGAACATTCTTCCCACTGATTACCAATGTAAGGAGCATTTTTTCCAATGACCATCAATGTAAGGAGCATTTTTTCCCACTGACCAACTCAGTATTGTACAGTGAGCTATAGATATAATTATTATAAGGGGTTCCTTGAGACTGGAAAGTTAATTCAAGGGTCCCTCCATGTTAAGGAAGGCTATTCTTATCTGTAAAAGGGAAACAAGTACAACTGTGTGAAACTAAAAACTGCCTTTTTTAACCAAAGAATCATCTATTGGACATAACTTCCTATTATTTACATTTAGTGTAATTTTATTTGTCTTAACCAAATTTTTATTGTAATGACAATACTCAACAGTCATTAGTTTTTTGTTTTCTTTGTTTAAATATTTTTACTTACCAAATTTGCTTACAATCCAATTTTCTGATTCCCTTAAAACTGATGACCCCACTCACCCATTGTAATGCAGCGTACACACGAGCGAACTTTGCGGCACACTTTGCCCGGCGGACTTTTCAACGGACTTTACAACGGACTTTCTGAATGAACAGACTTGCCTACACACAATCAACCAAAGTCCGTCGAATTCGTACGTGATGACGTATGACCGGACTAAAATAAGGAAGTTCATAGCCAGTAGCCAATAGCTGCCCTAGCGTGGCTTTTTGTCCGTCGGACTAGCATACAGACGAGAGGACTTTTCGACCGGACTCAAGTCCGTCGGATAGATTTGAAACATGTTTCAAATCTAAGTCCGTCCAACTTTTGAGAAAACAAAGTCCGCTGGAGCCCACACACGATCGAATTGTCCGACAAAATCCCGTCCGCCGGGCAAAGTCTGCCGTAAATTCCGCTCGTGTGTACGCGGCATAAGAGTTTATATAAACTTTCTAAATAACATCAAACTCCCACAACTGCCATTTTTAAATGAAGAATCATACAATGGACATATAACTTCATCTTATGTCCATTTAGTGGCATTTTTTTATCTTAACCAGATTTTTTTTCCAAGGACAATACTCAACAGTCATTAGTTGTTTTTTTTTTGTTTTCTTTCCTTAAAAATTTTCTCTTACCAAAATTGCTTACAATCCAATTTTCTGATTTCCTTAAAAGCGATGACCCCATTCACCCAGTTTTGTTAAAAGTTTATATAAACTTTCTAAGTAGCATCAAACTCGCTCTTCCCACTTACAATCAGCACAACATGTCTTGTTTTCGAAGTAATGACATTGATACTACAATGTCATATTTTTTTTGTTCCTTAATGTGCCTGGAAAATCAAATGTTCGAAGCAGATGGTGTATTCCGGAAAGCAACAAATTGGCGCAATGAAGACATAGTGGTGTTGTTGTAGGTTACAAATGAACTTGTACCGAGTACATGGCATCTATGACAACACTTGCTATCTGGAAATGGACTAATCAGCTATTTAAGGATCAGATAAACCAATAGACGAAGGATCATAAACTCATATGGCTTTTACTTTCTTGCTTGCCAGCTGCTCATAAGCATATATTTTGGAAAATGTAGATATTTTATTAACAAATGACACCAGTCCATTTGGCTGCCATCAATTTGTCTTCAAAGTGCTCATCATTCGGGGGGTCATTTTTTAAAAATTTTACTTGGGAACTAATTGAGTTACACATTTCCTGCCATGCTCTGATAAGGTTTTCTCGTTTTATATGCATAATGTTTCCTGTAATTATCGACCTTCTGAAGCCTACTGAAACAACAGTCCAAGCTGAGATATATTGGTTCTAGTGTGTTGTGTTGTCTGGAAACACTCTCGTGTTCTGTTTGGATTGAAGACCTCTCATATCAGTATTTTGTATTTTTAGATTTTAGGCTAACATATAAAAAGCAACTTTTTAGTTTACCTTTGTTTTGCTTTGAAAGTCATGAAATAATTTTATAAAATAACAATTAAATGGTCAATCTCAACTAATCAGCTCAGCTTTTCAGTAGTTTGGTGACCGATTATTCACTCAGGCTCTTTTTTTTGTTCACATGTGGACCCCATGTTCTGTAGCCAAGTGCAGACTGCCCACCCACTTGCTGTTGCCCTCTAGCCGGTCATGAACAGGAACCAATGGGCATCCAGATTTTATTGACTGGCAGTGGCACAAGGAATCATGGGATGAGACCTTCTGTGGGCCATCATTCTTTTATAGGAAAGTCCCTAATGGCCAATGAATGGCATCACAGGAGGCAAGAGATCACCATTGGGTCATGTTTTCCTGCTGAGCAGAAGGCTTGTAAGTTGCACCATGTGGTATACTGGCAATTGCTCCCTTTTCCAGTTCACAAGTAAGCAAATTTCTGCAATCAGGGTGGTTCGAAATCCTTGGAAAAATAGTGATGCACTTGCATCTGCACTTGCCATGTTCTTTAGGCAAGTTCAGACTGCTCACCCACTTGCTGTTGCCTTCCAGCCGGTCATAAACATGAACCAATGGACGTCCTCCTGTATTTATTGACTGGCAGTAGCACAAGGATTCATGGGATGAGACCTTCTGTGGGCCATCATTCTTTTATAGGAAAGCCCCTAATGGCCAATGAATGGCATCACAGGAGGCGAGAGATCACCATTGGGTCATCTTTTCCTACTGAGCAGAAGGCTTGTAAGTTGCTCCATGTGGTATACTGGCAATTGCTCCCTTTTCCAGTTCACAAGTAAGCAAATTTCTGCATTTAGGATGGTTTGTAATCCTTGGAAAAATAGTGATGCACTTGCATCTGCACTTGCCATGTTCTTTAGGCAAGTGCAGACTGCCCACCCACTTGCTGTTGCCTTCCAGCCGGTCATTAACCGGAACCAATGTACATCCTCCTGAACTTATTAACTGGCAGTGGCACAAGGAATCATGGGATGAGACCTTTTGCGGGCCATCATTCTTTTATAGGAAAGTCCCTAATGGCCAATGAATGGCATCACAGGAGGCAAGAGATCACCATTGGGTCATGTTTTCCTACTGAGCAGAAGGCTTGTAAGTTGCTCCATGTGGTATACCGGCAATTGCTCCCTTTTCCAGTTCACAAGTAAGCAAATTTCTGCAATCAGGATGGTTCGTAATCCTTGGAAAAATATTGATGCACTTGCATCTGCACTTGGCATGTTCTTTAGGCAAGTGCAGACTGCCCACCTACTTGCTGTTGGCTTCCAGCCGGTCATAAACAGGAACCAATGGACAACCTCAATTTATTGACTGGCAGTGGCACAAGGAAACATGGGATGAGACCTAATGCCCAATGAATGCCATCACAGGAGGCAAGAGATCACCATTGGGTCAGGCTCTCTGTTGAGTTCAAAGCTCATAAATGTCACCATATGATATACTGGCAATTGTTCCCAAGGGCCCCGTTTCCCATTCACAAGTAAGCAAATTTCTGCTATCAGGCTGGTCCGTAATGTTTGGCAAATATTCCTGGATCAGCCTAAGTGTGAATCCTAACTGATTCACTGATTTCCACATGGGATGAGACCTTCGATGTGACATCATTCCTTTATAGGAAAGCCCCTAATGGCCAACGAATGGCATCATAGGAGGCAAGGGATCACCATTGGGTTAGGCTTCCTGTGGAGCGGAAGGCTTGTAAATTGCACCATGTGGTATACTGGCAGTCCTTCCCAAGGAACTGAAATTAGGCTTGCATGGTAAGCTAAAGGGGGGAATAATAAGTATGTAGGTGAGATTACAGGAGAAAAGGCCTCGGGGTAGACAACAGAAGTGTGGCGATGATGTTTTTTGATGGTATGAATGAGGGGCAATTGTACAGAGATTAACTTTTTTTTTCCTCTTTATGCTAAGCAACAGCAATGAGCATCATTGGGGGATAGAGTGTGCATTACTTTACAATTGTATATTTTTATTATTATTATTATTATACATATGAATTTTAATTTTTTTTTTTGCAGTTTGCAAATATACTGTCCATGAACGTTGTGTTTCCAGAGCACCCCCATCTTGCATTAAAACCTACGTAAAGTCATTAAAGGACACAAATGTAAGTATCCACTTCAGTTCTGGAGGTGCTTTTTTATTATATAAATGAAAAAATACCAACAAGTTTAAACAAACAAAAAAAAAAATATTTGTTACTTTCTACTATAAAACCTATCCCATAAAAAAAAAAAAAATTTCTAATACATTTTGGCCAAAAATGTATTCTGTTACATGTCTTTGGTAAAAACAAAAAAAAAAATAAGTTATAGCGTCTACAAACGCGCGTGTGAAAGTTAGAGCGTCTACAAACTATGGGGCATTTTCTGTAATTTTTATTTATTTATTTTTTGTATACTAGTAATGGCGGTGATCAGCGACTTGTAATGGGACTGTGATAGTGTGGCGGGCAATCTGACACTAACTGACGCCTGGGGAGGATCTAATTGACTGCCACTGACATCACCAGTGCCATTATAACAGTGATCAGTGATAATAATATGCACTGTCACTGTACTTATGTCATTGGGCAAGAAGGGGTTAAGATCTAGGGTGATCAAGGGCTTAAAAGTGTGCCTAACATGTGTTCATATGTGTAATGTGTGCTAATTTTACTGGGGATCTAGTTGTTTTAATTCTGTGCTTAGCAGTAAATGAAAAAGCAACAAGATCCCCTGTCACTGAACACAGCTCCGTGTTGTTTACAGTCACAGAGCTGTGTTCGGGGAAGATCGGAGCCGATCAATGGGTGCCGGTGATCAATCATTGCGCCCGCCCCCCTACTTGGGCAAACACATTCACTTGTATATACATACACTATGTTACCAAAAGTATTGGGACGCCTGCCTTTACACACACATGAACTTTAATGACATCCCAATCTTAGTCCATAGGGTTCAATATTGAGTTGGCCCACCCTTTGCAGCTTTAACAGCTTCAAATCTTCTGAGAAGGCTGTCCACAAGGTTTAGGAGTGTGTCTATGGGAATGTTTGACCATTCTTTCAGAAGAGCATTTGTGAGGTCAGGCAATGATGTTAACGAGAAGGCCTGGCTCGCAGTCTCCACTCTAATTCATCCCAAAGGTGTTCTATCGGGTTGAGGTCAGGACAATCGGGTTGAGTGTGCAGGCCAGTCAAGTTCCTCCACACCAAACTTGCTTTGTGCACTGGTCCCAATCATTTGGTGGAGGGGGGATTATGGTGTGGGGGTTGTTTTCAGGCTCGGCCCCTTAGTTCCAGTGAAGGGAACTCTTAAGGCATCAGCATACCAAGACATTTTGGACATTTTCATGCTCCCAACTTTGTGGGAACAGTTTGGGGATGTCCCCTTGACTGCATACCAGTGCACAAAGCAAGGTCCATAAAGACATGGATGAACGAGTTTGGGGTCGAAGAACTTGACTGGCCTGCACAGAGTCCTAAACCTCAACCTGATAGAACACCTTTGGGATGAATTAGAGCTGAGACTGTGAGTCAGGCCTTCTTGTCCAATATCAGTGCCTGACCTCACAAATGCTCTTCTGGAAGAATGGTCAAACATTCCCATAGACACACTCCTAACCCTTGTGGACGGCCTTCCCAGAAGAGTTGAAGCTGCTATAGCTGCAAAGGGTTGGCCAACTCAATATTGAACCCTACAGACTAATGCCACATACACACGGTCAGACTTTCCGACGGGAAATGTTGTATGTGAGCTTGTTGTCGGAAAGTCCGACCGTGTATATGTTCCATCGAACATTTGCTGTCGGAATTTCCGCCCACAAATGTTTGAGAGCAGGTTCTTAAATTTTCTGCCAACTTCACTTTGTTGTCGGAAAGTCCGATCGTGTGTACACAAGTCCATCGCACAAAGTTCCACGCATGCTCGGAATCAAGCAGAAGGAGCCGCACTGGCTATTGAACGTCCTTTTTCTCGGCTCGCCGTACGTCTTGTACGTCACCGCGTTCTTCACGTTCGGAATTTTGGGCCAACATTTGTGTGACCGTGTGTATGCAAGACGAGTTTGAGCCAACATCCGTCGGAAAAAAAATCCACGGTTTTGTTGGCGGAAAGTCCGATCGTGTGTACGGAGCATGAGGCCTCGTATACGCAATACGAATTTCAGAAGGGAAAAATTGTAAGATGAGTTGTCTGCGTATTTTTGGATCGTTAGTACGGTGCTTTCGACAGCCGATTTGACTTTTTCGTGTGTAGACTATAACATTTTTGTCGGATGTGAGCTCAACGTCTGATTTTCGGATGGTCAGTACAGAAATCGTCACACAAAAGTCGAAAGTACGAACACGCATATTCAGAATCAAGGAACGACCGGGAAGCGGTCGGTCTTGTAAACTAGCGTTCATAATGGAGAATTAACATTCGTGTAGCGGCAAATTATGAAATTTCCAAATGCAGCGCACAATTCTCTTCTTCTTTAATGGGATAATAATGAAGCTGCTTTGTTGGTGATACTGATGGAGATCTGCCAAACATATTTTAAAAGGCTTTTGTTTTGTACGATCTGAAAATCGCAAATCAACGCTTACCAAACTTCTACTAACGCGAAATTAGCAGAAGGGGCCCAAAGGGTGGCGCTTGAGAAATGAACTTCCTCTATATACTCTCATAGTACGGCACTACGTTCGTGTTTGTTGTTAAAATACCGTTATAATGGTATTTAGATCGCTATGTATACTTTTACAGGTATAAGAGTCTATATAATTTCATTTTATCCATACCTAGATGCAGGGGCATTGCTAGGTCTACAAAAGATCCGGGGCTAGAGAAAGTCATACGCTTGGGCGGGCATACACATGTATATACTGTAATATATGTTTGTGTGTATATCCCCAGAGAGCCCCCCCACTTACATCAGGGTCCCTAGAGAGCCTCCTCCTTACATCAGAGTCCCCAGAGAGCCCCCCCTTACATCAGGGTCCCTAGAGAGCCTCCTCCTTATATCAGGGTCCCCAGAGAGCCCCCCCTTACATCAGGGTCCCCAGAGAGCCCCCCCTTACATCAGGGTCCCTAGAGGGCCTCCTCCTTACATCAGGGTCCCCTGAGAGCCTCCCCCTTAAAATCAGGGTCCCCAGAGAGCCTCCCCCTTGCATCAGGGTCCCCAGAGAGCCTCCCTCTTAAAATCAGGGTCCCCAGAGAGCCTCCCCCTTGCATCAGGGTCCCCAGAGAGCCCCCCTTACATCAGGGTCCCTAGAGAGCCTCCTCCTTACATTAGGGTCCCCAGAGAGCCCCTCCCTTACATTAGGGTCCCCAGAGAGCCTCCCCCTTAAAATCAGGGGTCCCCAGAGAGCCTCCCTCTTAAAATCAGGGTCCCCAGAGAGCCTCCCCCTTGCATTAGGGTCCCCAGAGAGCCCCCCTACTTCCATCAGGGTCCCAAGAGAGCCTCCCCTCCCCTTTGGGGACCCCTGCAGAGACTCGGGGCTATGGGCCCCAGATTCGGGGCTGTAGCCCCAAAAGCCACCCCCTAGCGACGCCACTGCCTAGAACATATAAATGTATATATTCAACTCAATTATTCTATAAAGATCTAATCCATTCATTCATTAATATTTGTAAATTGATGAATATTAGATATTAGATTAAATAAACTTTCTAACATTTGTCAAACGACAATTTGCGGATAGTTAGTACGCTAGACAAATTCCTGCACACGTGCTTTTGACAAAAAAATCAGACGCTCGGTCGTACAACAATCAAATCGTGTGTAGCGAGGCCTAATACCGCGTACACACGGTCGGAATTTCCAACAACAAATGTTCGATGGGAGCTTGTTTTTTCGGAAACTCCGACTGTGTGTATGCTCCCTCAGACATTTGTTGTCGGAATTTCCGACAACAAAAATTTGAGAGCTGGTTCTCAAATTTTCCAACAACAAAATCCGTTGTCGGAAATTTTGATCGCGTGTACACAATTCCGACGCACAAAATTCCACGCATGCTCGGAATCAAGCAGAAGAGCCTCGCACCGGCTATTGAACTTCATTTTTTCTCGGCTCGTCGTAGGTGTTGTACATCACTGCGTTCTTGACGTTTGGAATTTCCAACAACATTTGTGTGACCGTGTGTATGCAAGACAAGTTTTGAGGCAACATCCGTCGGAAATAAATCCAGGATTTTGTTGTCGGAATGTCCGATCGTGTGTACGCGGCATTAGACTGGGATGCCATTAAAGTTCATGTGCGTGTAAAGGCAGGCGTCACAATACTTTTGGTAATATGGTGTAGATGCGTGATTCTGCACAAGCCGCCCCTTCCCCACTGTAGCAGTAAAGCTATAGTGCGCGGTTGGCAAGCGGGTATATATGACAAAATGACTTTTCACAGATGAATATGAAAGATGTGTTTTACAAACTCTCCGCTCTTTCCCCTCCCCCCAGATCATGCACCATTTTTGGGTGGAAGGAAACTGCCCGACAAGATGTGAAAAGTGTCACAAAGCCATTAAATGCTATCAAGGCCTCACGGGACTGCACTGCGTTTGGTGTCAGATCACGGTAAGTGGATGTGTTTGTTTGCTCCTAAGAGGTAAAGAGTAAAATGATGAAAGCTGCTGCTGTATACTTCAAAATCCGCCATGGCAGTCATGTGACTACTAAAGGGGTTCAAGCATAGTGGTGGTGGTGTTGGTGGGGGGGGTTTGACAATTTTTTGAATATTTATTCAGGCAGAAAAAATAGCATTTGAAAAATAATTTTAGACTAATGGATACAGTTCAAGATTACAATACCTTCTCACATTGCTATGAACTGCAATGCATTTGTTGTAGGGTTGGTTGTTTTAGAAAAGCACTAGAGGGTTCTTTACTGTAAGAGCAGCAAGGATGTGGAATTCCCTTCCACAGGCGGTGGTCTCAGCGGGGAGCATCGATAGTTTAAAAAAACTACTAGATAAGCACCTGAACGACCACAACATACAGGGATATACAATGTAATACTGACATATAATCACACACACAGGTTGGACTTGATGGACTTGTGTCTTTTTTCAACCTCACCTACTATGTAACTATCATTGGCAATCACTTAACCTCTTCAGCCCCTTTTCTGCATTATTTTAACTGACAATTGCGCGGTCGTGCGACGTTGTACCCAAACAAAATTGACGTTCTTTTTTACCCACAAATAGAGCTTTCTTTTGATGGTATTTGATCGCCTCTGCAGTTTTTATTTTTTGCGCTATAAACCAAAAAATAACAACAATTAAAAAAAAAAAAACTTTTTTTTTACTTTTTGCTATAATACATTTCCAATAAAAAAAATTATTTATTCATCAGTTTAGGTCGATATGTATTCTTCTACATATTTTTGGTAAAAAAATCACAATAAGCGTATATTGATTGGTTTGCGCAAAAGTTATAGCGTCTACAAAATAGGGGATAGATTTATGGCATTTTTATTATTATTTGTTTTTTTTTACTAGTAATGGCAGCGATCTTTGTTTTTGTTTTACAAAATAGCGATCTTTGTTTTTGTTCTACAAAATAGGGGATAGATTTAGAGAAAAGGGGAGAGACACATACTGAGAAGATATAAAGTGCTGCACACCCCGATTAATGTCAAAAAGAAAAAGAAGATATCCCCCGTGGGGTTTTAAAGCAGCAATAAATTATGAAAATAATAGGTTGTTACTTGAAAGAGTTTTTTTATTAATGGAACTTAACCATGATGGTTAAAATAGGAGCTGTGCTACAGGAGATAACACAAATGAAGCTGGCACAAGTATTATACAATGATCAAGCGCTAAAATAGGGTGATAATCCTGACGCGTTTCGACCCCGTTGGGTCATCTTCAGAGGATTGAGGCGCTGTGACAAAATTTGCGTATTAGAGTTCATGGATGTGACCATAGAAATATAATATATTTTTCATGTGACTCATGAGACTGTTCCGTTGTCCATGGCCGTGGGGGCTCCTCACCATGAGATAATCCAATTCCAAGTTATTTCCTCTCCTAAGTTTCTGCTGGTTATTGGTTATCCTTGGTTACAGAGGCACGACCCCTCTTTTGATTGGCTCCGTGCTTAGGTTCTCTCCTGGTCACCATAATGCAATAAGAAATGCTTCCAGAAGGTAGCCAAGGTCCTGTGCATCTCTTCACTCTCCTCCCTGCCGGAGGAGTACCGCAAATCCTCGTCTCCTGCTGGTGTTGCTTTCTTCTTTGTGAAGAAGAAGAGTGGTAAACTGAAACCTTGTATTAATTATAGGGGTTTCAATCATTTCACGATCAATGCAGCGTACACACGACCGGACTTTACGGCATACTTGGTCCGGCAGACCGGAGTCCGTCGGACAATTCAATCGTGTGTGGGCTCCAGCTGACTTTTTTCCCCAAAAGTTCGACGGACCGAGAAATGAAACACGTTTCAAATCTTTCCGACGGACTCGAGTCCGGTCGAAAAGTCCGCTCGTCTGTGTGCTAGTCCGACGGACAAAAAATTACGCTAGGACAGCTATTGGCTACTGGCTATGAACTTCCTTGTTTTAGTCCGTTCGTACTGCATCACGTACGAATCCGTCGGACTTTGGTTGATCATGTGTAGGCAAGTCCGTTCATTCGGAAAGTCCGTCAAAAAGTCCGCCGGACAAAGTCTGCCGTAAAGTCCGCTCGTGTGTACACGGCATAAGAATGCCTACCTAATCCTGTTGATTACAGAGTTATTGGATCGCCTCAAGGGAGCAATTGTTTTCACGAAGCTTGATCTGAAAGGGGCTTACAATCTCGTGAGGATTAAGGAGGGCGACAAGTGGAAAACTGCGTTTAATACCAGAACAGGCCATTATGAGTACTTTGTAATGCCTTTTGGCCTTTGTAACGCCCCCGGAGTTTTCCAGGAATTTATTAACGATGTCCTCCGAGATTTGTTGCAGTTATGTGTGGTGGTTTATCTCGACGATATCCTCATATTTTCCAAGTCCCTGGAGAGCCACCACACATATGTCTGTCGTGTGCTTCAGAAATTAGGAGAGAACAATCTCTATTGTAAACTGGAGAAGTGTGAGTTCCATCGTGAACAGGTTAAATTTCTGGGCTATGGCATTCAATTTTTTATATTATAACTTAAAAGCAGATGTCCACCCCCTTACGTCAGGTGTCAATAGTCCTCCACCCTCCCTTACATCACAGTACACCCTTCTTACCTTGTGCTGCTGCCAGGAAGAAGCTGGGGGCGAAGCTGAGAAACAAAATGTGCAGGGTCTGAAGGAGGACCAGAGGATGGCCGGAGTCAGTTGTCGGAGTCTGCTGAATGCTGAGACCAGGGGAAGCAGAGATGAGGGGTCCTGTGATTACACAGAGAGGTGCAGGATCTGTAGGAGGAGTTCTGTCCTCCTTTCTGCATGCCGACTGCTGAGACAGGGGATGGGGGCAATAGAGACAATAAGCCTCTCTTTGGCTGCATGGAAAGGCGCAGGATCTGGCAGAGGAGTTCTGTCCGCCTCTCTGCTCCTGACTGCTGAGACAAGGTTGGGGAAGACACAAGGGGGGTGCCATAGCTGCAGGAGAGGTGCAAGGGCCACATGAAATGGCCTGGAGGGCTGGATTCAGCCCGTGGGCCTTGGGTTTGACATGTGTCTTAGAACAATCTTGCCTTGTTTCTGGTGAACCTTGAACTCTTTGGAGTGCCAGCCTGAACTAAGAATGGTCTCTTTGGCAGGTGTCTAATAAAGTGCACATATGCAAAAGAGTTTTATGCATATGAAGACTAAATGCCAAGAAAGGAAAGAAAAACATTTCATATGTCTTAGGGCTCATTCACACTTGGTTCAGCTTCAATACACATAAACAGCTAGTTTACACTTGCTTAAAAACAAGGCTTCAGACACGCTTTGTTAAAGCTCTCTGGACGCCAGTCAAAGCTCCTGTCACTAAATTAAATGGTTAGCTTACAGTCCTATTTGAACCTTGCTTTTGTTTTGCTTTGCTTCGCTTCAAAAATGATACCCCATGTCGCTTTAGTGGTGCTTCAAAGCGTCTTCAAAGCCACCATAGAAGTCTATGGCAAAACTCGCTTGAAGCCCCACTGAAGCTCCACTGAAGCCTCATCGAAGCCCCACCAAAGGCCCATCAAAGCCCCATGAAGTCTCACCGAAGCCCCACCAAAGGCCCATCAAAGCCCCATGAAGTCTCACTGAAGCCCCACCAAAGGCCCATCGAAGCACCACGAAGCCCCACCGAAGCCTCATCGAAGCCCCACTGAAGCCTCATCGAAGCCCCACTGAAGCCTCATCGAAGCCCCACTGAAGCCTCTTTGAGGCCCCACTGAAGCCTCATCGAAGCACCAAGCAAAAGCAAGGTGTAAACAGGACTATAAGCTAACCATTTTATTTAGTGACAGGAGCTTTGACTGGCGTTCAGAGATCTTTAACAAAACCTGTCCGAAGCCTTGTTTTTAAGCAAGTGTAAACTAGCCCTTGCTTCGGCTTCAACACACATTAAAGCGCCTACCGCTTCAACATGCTTTTATGATGTGTTTTTGATGCTTCGGTGGTGCTTCGATTAAGCTTTGGTGATGCTTCAGTGAGGCTTAAATGATGCTTCGGTGATGCTCTTTTGAAGCTTTGTTGAGGCTTGGCAGGTGCACTCTGTGTGTGTGGATATCTCATACCTGCAATTTCTCCAAAGCAAAGCTAAAGCCTCTCAAAAGCTTTAGGTGTTTCCCATTTATCACTACCCACTGATTAGCGGTGCAGCCCCAATAGTGCCCAGCAGTAAAGCCAATCAGTGCCCATCAGTGATGCCAATCAGTGCCCATCAGTGATGCCAGTCAGTGTTGCCTTTTAGTGCCCATCAGTGCCTGCTCACCAGTGCCGCCTATCCATGCCGCCTATCAGTCCCCATCAGTGATGCCTATCGGTGCTCATTAGTGCCCATCTGTGCTGTTTAGCAGTGCCTCTTCATTAGTGCCACCACATCAGCACATATCAGTGAAGGAGAAAAATTACGTATTTACACAATTTTATAACCGAAATTGAGAATAATTTTTTTATTTCAAAATTTTCGGTCTTTTTTATTTTTTTTTAGCAAAAAAAATAGAAAATCCAGTGGCAAATACAACCAAAAGAAATTTCTCTATCCGTCCCCAAAAAAAAGGTGCAACAGCGTTGAAAGCTGAAAATCGGCTTGGTATTGGAGTGGTTAAAAAAAAACGAAGGTCAGTGGTTAGGCATACATGGGTAAGATCTGGTATAATAGGTTTAGGTTTTTGGGATCAGGTTAAGGGCTTATTTTGGGTTGGATAAAGGTTAGGTTGCAGTTAGAAGCTAATTGTGTCAGAAACCATGAAATCAGGCCGAGACAGAAGTACAGTTAAATCACACTTGTTTAATAATAAAAGTAAAAAGAACAAACGTAGTCAAAACATAGCCAACGTTCAGTAACCAGAGCGGATAGTCAGCCAAGCCAGAAGTCAGGGATCAACGTAGTGAAACAGCAAGCAGGATCTGGAGCCAGAAGGGATGTCAGCAAAGTAAGTCTTTAAACAGGAACGCAGGAGAATGTCTCTGTGATGTTGACCAAGGCGAAGGCAGAGATCCTCTGGACTGGACGGCTTAAGTAGGCAGGACTGATGAGCAGGATATCATCAACAGCTGAGTAAGTGTGGAGAGAGATAGGAGCTGGCAATTAGCCGACAGCTGAGCGGCCAGCTCCTAGAAGGATGGGCTGAGCCCAGCCCTAACAAAATGTTAGGCCCATGGTAAAGGTTTAGCTTCAGGGTTAGGTTTTAGCTCCAAAGCCCCACATCAAACACTAAAATGTGAAGTCCAGGCAGTTAACCCAATTGACATATAATGCAAAGGTGGTGGCATTGTCTGTAAACCAGCGGCAATCAAGGCAAGTGGTGTTCAGGCAGGGGAAAGGGAAAGGCATCAGACAGTGGAATCCGGACAGCCTGGGATCAAAGACAAAATAATAGTAAAGCAGTGTATCAAAGTGCCATAAAGGACCAAGAAGAAACATTTTGCATTGTTTCAGTGAACAGAGCAAAATCTTTATTTTTCACATAAATAGGCATAGCCTGTACTGTATAATGGTATATTGTGCTGTAAAAACAAAATAACTTAGTTATGCTGACTACATTAACAAGGGTAATTAATCATTCTAATAATGTTGAGCCAGTATTATCCAAAATGTAAATCTTAAAAAAAAAAAAAAATGTTTATTATATCATTTATATATTTATAAAATGAATGACTTCTTAAGATTGGTTATATTGGTGACTAACTAGTAACAAGACCTTTGTCTTTTCTTCTTATATTGATCTGCTGACTGTAAATGTTGAGGCTGGGGACAAAGACAAGAAAAAAGGTTAAAACAAGTAAAAAAAAAAACAAAAAAACAGGAATTAAAAAAGTAAAAAAAAAAAAAATTAAATTAAAACTTATATTTACAGTATTTTATAATTATTATGTCATAATTATATAATAAAATAATATTTATAAAATGAATGACTTCCTAAGATTTGTTATATTGGTAGTAGTAGCTAGTAGCAGGACCATTGTCTTTTCTTCTTATATTAATCAGTTGACTGTAAATTTTGAGGTAGTGGACAAAGACAAAAAAAAAGGTTAAAACAAGTAAAAAAATAAAAAATAAAAAAAATAAGAAAAGAAACAAAGAACATGAATAAAAATAGTAAAAAAAATAAAACCCATAATTATTTTATAATTATTATGTTAGAATTATAAAATAGAATTATAATTATAAAATGAATGACTTCCTAACATTGGTTATATTGGTGGCTAACTAGTAACAAGACCTTTGTCTTTTCTTCTTATATTGATCTGTTATAATGATAAAATATAATTATAAAATGAATGACTTCCTAACATTGGTTATATTGGTGGCCAACTAGTAACAAGTTAGAAGAGTATGAGGGATGGATGTGAGGCAATTATGACCCTACAAAGGTACCATCCCATATAAACTATTTGTATATGGAAATTAAAGATTTGTTTATTTTTTAAGCCTATTTGGTACGTGTATTTATTAGACCCTGCAAGGTACATGTGAAGTCCCACCCCATTTTTGTTCTCATTCGGTAACTAGTAACAAGACCTTTGTCTTTACTTCTTATATTGATTTGTTTTGTAAATTTTGAGGTAGGGGGCAAGGACAAAAAAAAAGTTAAAACAAGTAAAAAAACAAAAAACAAAGAACAGGAATAAAAAAAAGTACAAAAAATGAAAACCTATATTTACATTTTTAGTATGTTATAAGAATGACTTCCTAACATTGGTATAATTGGTGGATAACTAGTAACAAGACCTTTGTCTTTACTTCTTATATTGATCTGTTGACTGTAAATTTTGAGGTAGGGGGCAAAGACAAAAAAAGGTTAAAACAAGTAAAAAAACAAAACAAAGAACAGGAATAAAAAAGTACAAAAAATGAACACCTATATTTACATTTTTAATATGTTATAATTATAAAATATAATTATAATTAAAAAGGAATGACTTCCTAACATTGGTTTAATTGGTGGATAACTAGTAACAAGACCTTTCTCTTTTCTTCTTATATTGATCTGTTAAATGTAAATTTATAGGTAGGGGGCAACGACAAAAAACAAAACAAAAAAAACGTTAAAGCAAGTAAAAAACAAACAAAAAACAAAGACCAGGAATAAAAAAAAAATTACAACCTATATTTATTTTATAAATATTATGTTATAATTATAAAATATAATTATAAAATGAATGAATTCCTAGCATTGGTTATATTGGTGGCTAACTGGTAACAAGACCTTTGTCTTTTCTTATATTGATCTGTGGACTGTAAATGTTGAGGTAGGGGACAAAGACAAAAAAATATATATAACAAAAGTAAAAAAAAAAAAAAGAAGAAAAAAATAAATAAAATAAATTGAGGCAGACTCAATGGGCCACTTTTTTTTCTGCCGTCACTCTTCTATATTTCTATGTTTCTGAAGACATTTTTACAGACCAGTGTCAATGTTAAATTATATAGATAACATAGCTATTTTTCCTTTTATGCCTTATATGCCTTATAGCATCAAAAAAGCCCCGGTCATTTAAATATGCAATGATAAATAAATTACATTACACATAATAAACACATAAATACATAAGGTGTAGATAGATAGATAGATAGATAGATAGATAGATAGATAGATAGATAGATAGATAGATAGATAGATAGATAGATAGATAGATAGATAGATAGATAGATTGATTTAAAGTATTGTTTTGTGTATTATAAGTGTGTTTATGCGGCTCTATACATTTTGCCATAACACATATATGTAAGACCAACTGTAAAGAAATAAACAGCTTTTTTTAGGAACACTGTGTGTGTTCAATACATGAGTGTGGTTCAATTTTCACCTAAGACACATAAAAGCAGGTGCAAAATGTAAATATGTTTAATTAACAGCACTTCAAAAATTGTTCTATTTACTGAAGATTAAAAAGGAAAAAAAAAACAACAAACATTTTGCATATATATTTATAATTATGATCTCGAACTTAAAAAATGAAAATCTCAGAGTTCCTTATCTAATTTAACCTCTTGAGTCCCCTGGCCTTTTTTCTCCCTAAATTCCCTTTAAATCCCAGAGATTTTTTTTTCCATTTTGGTAATATCTCAGTTCTGACCATTATACCCTTTTTGTACTTGTACTCTACCCTACCTACGGATTGGGAACATATTTTTTTCTTTGGGGAGGGGGGGGGAGGCAGAGAGGCCTTTATTCCATAACAGAATTGAATACAAATATGTATTTTTCATGGTTTTTATTAGGAATAAGTAGTAAAACATTTGAAAAAAAAAATATTCTTGTTATTTTCTAAATGCAATGTTTGTACAATTTGCAACTGTATATCCTACATTAATTGTATTTAATCTTTTTTATTTTTATCCACAAAAGTGAAGTTACACAGTAACTGGGAATAAAAACCAGACTTTATTTTGTTCAAGTAGTGAAAAGGTTAGCAAATAAAAATGGGTACTACATCACACAAAAAGGAAAATCACTCAGACCAATAAAAAACAATTGTCCACCTCATATGTATACACATGCACATATGTCTGTGACCCCAATGTGTCACTGAATTTAACCACTTCAGCCCCGGAAGGATTTACCCCCTTAATGACCAAGCCATACGGGGGGCATGCAATACGGGACTGCGTTGCTTTAACTGACAATTGTACGGTCTTGCGACACTGTACCCAAATAAAATTGAGGGCATTTTTTCCCCTACAAATAGAACTTTCTTTTGGTGGTATTTGATCACCTCTGCAATTTTTATTTTTTGCGCTAGAAACAAAAAAAGACCGACAATTTTGAAAAAAAAAAACAACAATATTTTTCTGCTTTTTCTTTCTGCTATACATATCCAATATATATATATATATATATATATATATATATATATATATATATATATATATATATATATATATATATATGTTTTTTTTTTTTTTTAAATTGTCGGTCTTTTTTTGTTTCTAGCGCAAAAAATAAAAACTGCAGAGGTGATCAAATACCACCAAAGGAAAGTTCTATTTGTAGGGGAAAAAATGCATGTATTCTGCTACATATTTTTGGTAAAAAAAAAAGTCACAATAAGCGTATATTGATTGGTTTGTGCAAAAGTTATTGCGTCTACAAACTATGGAATAGATTTAGGGACTTTTATATTTTTTATTGTTTTTACTGGGAATTGTTAGCAATCTGCGATTTTTTTTTTAGCGGGACTGCGACATTGCGGCGGACAAATCTGACACTAAGTGACACATTTTGGTGACCAGTGACACCAATACAGTGATCAGTGCTATAAAAATGCACTGATTACTGTATAAATGGCATTGGCAGAGAAGGGGTTAACACTAGGGGGCGATCAAGGGGTTAAGTGTTCCCTAGGGAGGTGCTTTCTAACTGTCAGGGGGACGGACTGACTGGGAGTAAAGAGAGATCGCTGTTCCTGATCACTAGGAACAGCTGATCTCTCTCTCTCCTCCCCTGTCAGAACAGGGATCCGCCCTGTTTACTTTTCTTTACCGCGATCGTGGGTGGCCGGTGCACATTGAGTCCGCCGGACCCACTGGCGAGCTCCCATGGCGCACGGCCGCTGTTTCTAATGCATGGGCCGATGTACAGGTACGTTGGTTCGCACAGCCAGGCCGCCTAGGATGATTACATCTCCAAACTGCCATTCAGGGACAATTTTGCCAAGGACCGGGGGGGGGGGGGGGGGAGGGGGTGTTGAATGTAGTCTCGGAGTTGACGGGGATTTCAGGGGCGAGTGATTTGTCAGGTGAATGGCTGGTTTTAGCATCATATTGTTTTTATTGCTGCATTGTAATATATAATGAAATAGTTCAACTCACCATAATGCAGAATCATGAGCTTCTCACTTCCCACCAGATGCAGCATGCCACCGTCGCCTGCTACCAGATGCAGCACCGTAGCCTGCCTCCAGATGCAGCGCGTCACTTGCCCCCGTGGCAGTGCAGCCCGGGGACCTGTTTTAGAGCATACTGGAGTGGTCCCAGAGAAGATAGAGGAGGTGGGTGGCAGTGGCTTTGCTAGGGTTACTGTCACGGTAAAACATGGTGTCCCCCTCAGTACAGACCCCCCTTCATTAAGTATAGACTCCCCCCCACTAATTACAGACCCCCCTCCCTCAGTATACATCCCCCTCCCTCAGTACAGACCCCCCCAATAAGTACAGACCCCCCTTAGTACAGACTCCCCTCAATAAGTACACCCCCCCTCAGTACAGACCCCCCCAATAAGTACAGACCCCCCTCCCTTAGTATAGATCCCCCTCAATCAGTAAAGACTTCCCCCAATATTGTACAGACCCTCCCCAATAAGTATAAACCCCCCTCAGTACAGACCCCCCCAATAAGTACAGACCCCCCTCAGTACAGACCCCCCTCCCTCAGTATAGATCCCCCTCAATCAGTACAGACCCCCCAATATTGTATAAACCCCCCCCAGTACAGACCCCCCTCAGTACAGATCCCCCCGCTAAGTACAGAATTATTTTGAGGGGACAGACAATTTACACTGTTATACAAGCTGTACACTCACTACTTTACATTGTAGCAAAGTGTCATTTCTTCAGTGTTGTCACATGAAAAGATAGAAGAAAATATTTACAAAAATGTGAGGTGTGTACTCACTTCTGTGAGATATTGGGGGTTATTTATAAAGGCAAATCCACTTTGCTCTGCAAGTGCACTTGGAAGTAAAGTCGCTGTAGATCCGAGGGGGACAAGAAAAATAAAAAAAAACATTTTAGCTTGCACATGATTGGATGATAAAATCAGCAGAGCTTCCACTCATTTCAGATCTACGCCTTAGATTTAGAGGGACTGCACTTTCAAGTGCACTTGCAGTGCAAAGTGGATTTGCCTTTCGTAAAAAAAAAACCCCATTGCATCTTCAGTCTGCTACAGGCAGGAGAGACCATTTACTCCCCTAGTGCCCAGTGCGCAACCCCACCCCCACATAGGCAGCACCCAGAGCTGAAAGAAGGATGGAGTTAATTTTCACTGCCAATGACCACCAATGCAGAGGGTTGGGAGGATTACATTTCACCGCCAGTAACCACCAATGTGAGGTGGGGGGTTAATAGTACAGACACCAATGTTGAGGGCTATTTTTGTACTTACTGACATCAATGTTGGGGGTTATTATTACTGCCATTAACACCAATGCTGGGGGTTATTATTGTACTCACCGACACCAATTCTTGGGTAATCATTGCACTCACTCACTGACACTAATGCCGGGGGTTAATATTACTTCCACTGGCACCAATGTTGAGGGTTATTATTGCACTCACTGACACCAATGTTGAGGGTTATTATTGCACTCACTGGCACCAATGCTGGGGGTTATTATTGCACTCACTGACACCAATTCTTGGGTAATCATTGCACTCACTCACTGACACCAATGTTGAGGGTTATTATTGCACTCACTGGCACCAATGCTGGGGGTTATTATTGCACTCAATGACACCAATTCTTGGGTAATCATTGCACTCACTCACTGACACCAATGCCGGGGGTTAATATTACTTCCACTGACACCAATGTGGGTTATTATTGCACTCACTGACACCAATGTTGAGGGTTATTATTGCACTCACTGTAACCAATGTTGAGGGTTTTTATTGCACTCACTGACACCAATGTTGAGGGTTATTATTTCACTCACTGGCACCAATGCTGCGGTAAAATGCAACAGGACCAACATTTTGGGGCGTGGGGAGCATTATACCCCTAACTTGATGCCACGCACCTCAACGGACGAAAGTGCACTGTTATTGCGCAGCCCCCTGGACATGTCAGTGGCCACACTTGAGGCCCTCTATCATTTTCAAATTGGCCACCACTGATTTACTCCCATCTTTTGCCCCCCCCACTCCGACTGTTGAAAACATTGTAGCATTGTCATTGTAGCGGGAGATCTGGGACACTGCAGTGCTGGAGAGAAGGTGAGTTTAGTTCCCCTTTAACAAAGCCTTTCCACAGCTGTCTCCCGGAAATCAGGCATTGCCTTCCTATCGTCTGATTCAACTTGGCCAGACAAGAATTCCTCAGATCCACCGTTTCGTTTTCTTAGGGCGTCATTAGATTTGTTCCGGAGGGTTTCACACCTTTCATTTAAATCCTCAGACTTGTCTACAGTGGTCTGAACACACCTCAAAGTCACTCCAGCTTGGATGGCCTACTTTCCAAATCATTTGCCTCGCTAGCAGTCTCATGCAAACATTCTGACGCCACTCCAAGCTCTTTTAATAATTTAAACTATATCTTTTGTCTTTTCCTCATTTCGGATTCTGTATGCAGAGTAATAAAGAATTACCGGGGGCGTGGCTAGGATGGCGCTGTAAGCGGCTGCCTTTTCAGAGAGCTCCGCTGATCCGAACGAAAATCCGGATCCATCGGCCCCAAAAAAGCACCAAATCCACTCCTGTTGTCAAGCAGGGGATAGGGGATCCTATCTCTGCCGAGATCTGGGGGAAATTTTGACTCCCGGAGCGAGATTGGGGACCCGGCCTACCGCGGGCGACTAGGCCGAAGCCGCGGCCTTTCCTGACGGCCGCGCGGCGGACCGGGAACCCCCTGCCGCGATCGGCCTGGACATCGGGCCCTGCTGGCTGCCTCAGACCACAGGTGGGGACGGGTGAGTGAGTCCTGGACTGTGTCTGGCCCACGTCTTGGGCCTGAAATCCTTTATTCCCCCCGCGATTCACTAGGCCGCAACCGCGGCCTTTGCTGGAGCCCCGGGGCCGCCGGATAGACGGGGGTACTGCTGTGTCCTGCTGAGCTAGTGGAGGGGGCCTTGTGACCGCTCAGAGACGCTGCCAGGCTACAGGAGCAGACCCTGGAGCGCCCACACCCCCCCCCTTACAATTGTGGTGAAGTGCGGTGGCTGAGTTGGCTATTCCGGTGGGCCCGTGCGGACCTGAAGTCAACGGCTCCTGTGCCATTTGCCTGCAGATGAGGAGGGAGGACTGTTAAAGGGACACAAACGTTATCCTACCTGCTGCTTGAATATCCCTGACTTCGCAAACAGGCTCCCTATACCAATTGCTGAGTACTGCACTACTGCCCGGACCTGGGCCCCCGCCACCTGAATGAGGCGCCGGAATTCCAGCGCAAGATACAGTAAAGGGGGTAAGAAGTTGACCTTCCCACCCCAGCTGGACTCCCCCCAGACGCCCACCGGTCCCCCTCCGGAGGAACCTAAAGTGCGCGGCACCCACAGAGTCCCACAGACAGACATTATGGAGTCGGATGACTCCCGTCCCCCCTGGTTGGCGAACGTCATGGCGGCCATTGCTACTTGCCAATCAACACTAACAGCAAAGATTGAGGCAGTTCAGTTGGACATGGGTCTAATCCGTCAAGATATAGATAAAATCAGATCACGAGTCACTGAGACGGAGCAAAGACTGAGCACCACTGAAGACACCATTGCGGAACACGAGAGGTCCCTCCGTACTCTTCAAACTAAAGTAAAGGCCCTCGAATACAGAGCTGAGGACGCGGAGAACAGGAACCGGCGAAATAACCTTCGTATTGTTGGTTTACCGGAGGGGGTGGAGGGGAGTAACCCTACCTCCTTTATAGAGGGCTTGCTCCGTGACCTTCTACCTGAGGCCCGCTGGTCACCTTACTACACGGTGGAGAGGGCGCACCGCATCCCGCCTAAGCCGGGACCTCCTGGATCCCCCCCTCGCACCTTCATTCTACGTCTACTTAATTTTAGAGATAGAGACGAAGTTCTCCGTGCCTCTAGAAATGTTGGGGACCTCAGATTCCAGAACACGAAGTTGATGATCTTCCCCGATTATACGGTAGAGACCCAGAAACTTAGAAAATCTTAAGGCGGCTCTACGATCACGCAACATTCATTACAGTGTACTTTTCCCTGCTCGCCTGAGAGTCCAGGATGGCGAGACAACTCGCTTCTTTACCTCTCCAAGGGAGGCCTCCACCTGGCTGGACTCGCTACCACGGATCTGTTGATGGTGTACCTGGCATGCAAGGTGAGATCCTTCATTGTTTGTTCACCATAGTCTTGGCTCAGGTCTGAGGTAATATACGTATTCCCACATGGATGACTTTCTTCGTTGCATAAGTTTTGCTCAGTTCAATCCATGGGGTGGACAGCCTTGGGAGGAGAAGTTCATTACCCCCTCCAGGGAAATTCTAAGATAACGCCCCTGCCAAACAACTTGGTCAGGAGACCGTTGGAACATGAAGTTCCTTTACAACTCCTTGTTCTCTTGAGGGATGCTGGGAACATTTTTGTTCGATATCGTCACCCAACGATGGACAGACTTTACTGTGGGGTCATACTATCGGATGTTTCCCCGTCATCTGACTTTCTGAATCTCCACAGCCTGTTGTATTACAAACGGAGCTCTCAACTGTATAAGCCGCTTTAAATGCTGTTTCCCCCCCCGTGTGAAGTTTCGGGGGGGTGTGCTCGCCTCTTCCACGAACCCTCTGTTGCAGCCGGCGAGCTGAATAAGTTCGGGATTGAAACCCGCCTCAGTTTTGGGGGGCTGGGTGGGGAGGGGGGTGGGGTAAGTTCCCCTATTGGGGCCATTTTTATTTTCATCTGCTCCGATTTTTGGGATCCTCTATCTGTTTTTGGTTTGGTTTTGTTTTTGTTTGTTTTTCTTACCAAAATAATTGACTTATCAGCATTGCACTGTTTACAAATGTGTCCGGTTCGGGTCCGGGGGTCCGATCCGAGAGCCGCGATTTCCATTGCTCCTAATACTCTTAACAATATCAATGGCCATGTCCTCACTTAACATCATCTCCTGGAACACCAGGGGACTGAATTCCCCGGTTAAACGCTCTCTGGTGTTCCAATTCATTAAGTCTTATAATCCACACATATGTGTGCTCCAGGAAACGCACCTAACAGGTCGTAGGGTATTGGCCCTTAAAAAACCATGGGTGGGACACCACTACCATTCCACGCACTCCACATTTTCTAGGGGTGTAACTATACTGGTGCTGAAGTCACTCCCCTTTCGGCTCTTGGATTTGGCCCCGGACCCTGACGGACGGTATGTTATTATTCACGCAAAAATTTATTCTTTAACGTGGACTATTGTGGGCTTATATTTGCCCCCCCCGGCCTCCTTGCTGGTGCTCAATCAGATCACCGGTAAGCTGGCCGACTTTGCCTCTGACAACAATGTCATATTGGGGGATTTTAATCTGGTCCCTGACCCGGATTTAGACAGGCTAACTCCTGCGGGAGGTCATTGCTCTGGGTTGGCTGAGTGGGCGGATACCTATGGCCTGACTGATGTCTGGAGGTGGCGTCACCCCCAATCTAGGGCATACACATGCCACTCGGCCTCCCACAGAACGTTTTCCCGCATAGACTTGGTCTTCGCGGGGTCTCGGGTCCTCCAACGGGTTACAGACATACGAATACTGCCTAGGGGAATTTCCGACCATGCACCCTTGTTGTTGTCTTTGGATCTCTCCCTAGGCTCAGTAGAGAGGGTATGGAGGCTCTCCAGATTTTGGATTTCAGACACTGCAGTAGACTCCCAATTTAGAACGGAATTGCTTGATTTTTGGGCCACAAATGTGGGCTCTGCTGACTCCGCGGTGGTGTGGGATGCCTTCAAAGCCACGACGAGGGGGCACTACCAGACCATCATTGCCAGGGTCCGACGTGAGCGTAGAGCAGACTTAGTGAAGGCAGAGCGGGAGGCGTGTAGTG
Source organism: Lithobates clamitans (assembly GCA_037952925.1). Taxonomy (NCBI): domain Eukaryota; kingdom Metazoa; phylum Chordata; class Amphibia; order Anura; family Ranidae; genus Lithobates; species Lithobates clamitans. The sequence continues at coordinate 681,904 of JBBGZY010001113.1, read as the reverse complement.
CGGAGGCTCTCTTTGTTCGTACCCGGGACCCTGCCCACTATTCGCATCTACAACTGTTGACGAAGGAGGTGGTCCGTCTCCGTACCTCTCTCACGCAGAAGAAAATGTTGGCTCAATCCCAACGGATTTTTGAACAGGGAGAGCGATCAGGCCGTTTGTTGGCCTGGCTCTCTAGGGAACAGGCGGGTGGGATGAGCATTTCACATATTAGAGACTCCTCGGGACTACTGATCCACACACTGGAGGGGATCAACTGTTGCTTCGCGGAGTTTTATGAATCTCTTTATGGTTCCAGGGTAGACTATAGAGGGGAGGATCTGGGGGCATATTTAGACGACATAGATATCCCAACCCTTACAGTAACGTATCGCGACAAGCTTGACGCCCCAATTACGTCCTTGGAGATACTAAGGGCACTTAAATCAATGCAGGCTGGGAAAACTCCGGGACCTGATGGCATCCCTGTAGAGTTTTATAAACAATATGCCACAGAACAAGCTGACAAATTACAGGTCCTCTTCTCTGAGTCATCGCGTCTTGGGAAACTTCCTGACACAATGAGTGAAGCAATCATTGTAGTTATCCCCAAACCAGGGAAAGACCCCACGTTGTGCTCCTCGTACCGCCCTATATCTCTTCTGAACGTGGATGCAAAAATACTGGCAAAAGTATTAGCCAATAGGCTTAACCTGGTAATTACTGCTTTAATCCACAGAGACCAAACTGGCTTCATGCCCGGCAGAGGAACTGATATCAATATCAGACGCCTCCATACTCACATAGACAGGGCGGACGGGGTGACCAATGGGATGGTGGCCTCACTCGACGCGGAGAAGGCTTTTGATTCCGTCAAGTGGGGCTACTTATGGGAGGTTCTCTCGCGCTTCGGGTTTGGTGCGGGTTTCACGAAATGGCTCCGCATGCTACACCACGGCCCCTCAGCTAGAGTACGTACCAATGGATGCCTCTCAGGGAAGTTCCAATTGTCTCGAGGTACGCGACAGGGGTGTCCCCTTTCCCCGGGTCTATTTGCTCTGGCAGTGGAGCCCCTGGCTATACTGTTGAGGGCCGACCCTGGGGTGAGGGGTCTTCAGGTGGGACCCATTGAGGAGAAGTTATCACTTTACGCGTACGATGCTCTGCTTTATTTAGCGGATGCGTCGTCCTCTTTGCAGACTGCACTCAATCTGATTGATCGATTCGGCGGGTATTCGGGGATTCGCATTAATTGGGACAAATCGATCCTATTCCCGCTCCATCCCTCGACCCCAAGGTTACCACACCCACAGCTTAAATGGGTAGATGAATTCGAATATCTGGGGATAAAAATTAGCGGTAAAGTCCAAGATTATATTGACAACAATTTACGTCAATTTATGACACAGCTTACGGCTAAATGCTCTGCTTGGCGTTCCCTTCCATTGACTCCGGTTGGCAGAGTCAACTTGCTCACAATGATCTACCTTCCCAAATATCTATATTTCTTTCGCAATACACCCATACCCATCCCTGGGACCTTCTTCCGGAGGCTGGAGAGCCTGTTAATACACTTTGTCTGGGCTGGGAGGCCACCCAGGGTGGCCAAGCAGATCTTATATCTCCCTCTCTCGGGAGGGGGACTGGCGCTACCGAATTTCCAAATCTACTACTGGGCCGCAGTTCTGGTCACGATTCGGTGGTGGTTCTCCCAGCCCACGCAGAATCCCGCAGTCACTCTGGAGGCAGCCATTCTTGGTTCCTTTGCTGCCTTGAGTAACCTCCAGTTTCGGGGTCTCAGGGCCAGTTCGTCCATGACGACCCTGATGCGTACCACTGTAAGGGTTTGGCAGGAGGCCAGGAAAATATATAGGAAACCAAATTGCATTTCACCCCACATGCCCCTGTGGGGCAATCCTATGCTACCCCATTTTTATACTTTACCGGACCCCTCTCTTTGGGCAAAAAAGGGAATTCTTACACTAAAGCATATAGTCAAGGATGGCAGGCTTATGACTTTTCAAGCTCTTAGACAATCATTTGCTATTCCTGCCTCCTTCCAGTTTAGATACTGGCAGCTGAAGCACGCCTTTGAGGCTCAGTTCCCTGCCCCCCTCACTCTGGAACCGGACTCTATTGAAAGGCTCTTGACTTCCAGCGTGATGGGGAAGCCCCTTTCCACACTATACCTATACCTGACAGTGGAGTATGATGCCAAACTAACTAGAACCTGGGAAAGGTGGAGGGCTGATATTCCTTCGTTGGATGAGGAGGAATGGAAGGAGTGTTTAATATCCTACATTCCTTCCATGATCGCTGCAAAAGATAGGTTCATACAATTCAAGTTCCTACACAGGGTGTACTTTACTCCACAGAGGTTGGCGCGCATTTACCCTCAGAGAGATCCCAATTGTCAGAGATGCAGACAGGAAGTGGGTACTTTCTGGCATATGGTCTGGTCGTGTCCCTGTCTCCGACTCTTTTGGTCAGAGGTGGCATCCACACTGAGCAATGTCATAGGATCAGACTTGCAGGCAGATCCCCAGATACTACTGCTCAGTCACATTGAGGATGTTGTGGGTGATAGGTATAGCAAATTGTGTCTAACCTTAGCATTGTACTATGCTAGGCGGGAAATTCTATTGCGGTGGAAAATGGTAGAGCCTCCTACCCTGGCCTCGTGGATAAGGTCTGTGAATGGGGTACTCCCTCTGTATAAATTAACGTATGAAAGTAGGCAATGCCCGGGGAAGTTTGACAAAATCTGGTCGTCCTGGGTCGACGCCTCCGGAGACCCTGATCCCCCTACCCCATAAGCAGGATGGGAAAAGTAATGGAAGCTATCCTATACCTCACGTCTCTTCTCTTTATGCCTGTTTTCTTTCATCCCGCTCCTTCTCATCCCTCCTTCCCCCCCCCTCTCTTCCTTTCTTCCTCTCCCCCGCCTACTCCCCCCCCCCCCCCGCTGTCCCTACCAGGTTTAGTTGATTATTGGGCCACTCATTTTATACTAGCAAAAATGTATGAAGATTTGAGCTTTGAGAGGTCTGGTTGAGTAAACTTCTGATGTTTGCACGCCTGGAATTCCTGATAAATAATGGCTATTGTTTAAGTGTCAATTTTACTTTTTTTTTTTTTTTATTCTCACTACAATGTCTGTATTGAACTTTTATATTGTACTGCTGATTTGTTCAATAAAAAAATTTTCTGTTAAAAAAATAAAGAATTACCAACCTACAATGGCCACTACCCACATATCTCCCTTACTGAACCGAAAACACTTTAGACTAAAGCCTGAGGAAAATGTCCAGACTCCATCACCACACGCTCTATTCAAAGATGAGTATTGATAGCAAGTAGAAGTGCGATTTGTTTAGAAGGAACCAAATTACAATAGTAACTAATTTAAACGAATCTGAAATAACAAAACAAACATTTTGGACGAAATTAGGACAGTTTTCGAATCGAATTTGGATAGTTTTCTAATCGAATTTCAATTTGAATTTCAGAAGAGAATACAATGAAATAGAAAATAAGGGAATAGAATAGAAAAGAATATAATAGAATAGAAAAAAAATTGAATAGCGAATAAAAGAACAGAATATAATAGTGTAATACAGATCAGAATACTAAATAAAAGAATAGAAAAAAAATAGAATAGAAAATAAAGGGCTAGAATAGAATAGAAAAGAATGGAGTAAAACAGAACAAAATAGAATAGAAAATAAAAGAACAGGAAATAGAAAACAAAGGAATCGAATTGAATAAAAAGAAATAGAATAGAATAAAATAAAATATAACTATCTTCTGAAATTTGAATTTCAAATAGAATAGAACAAAATTGAATAGGGAAAAAAGAATAGATTAGACTAGAATACAAAAAAATGTAATATAAAAAAAGAATAGAATAAAATAGAGTAAAACAGATCAGAATACTAAATAAAAGAATAGAAAAAATAGAATAGAAAAAAAAGGAAACGAATTCCAAAAATGAATTAAACAAACTTACCCTAAACAAATTTATGGAAATAACGATTCAAAACAAAACATTTTTTAATTTCATTCTGCACATGTCTAAGGCCCCTTTCACACTGGGGCGGTAGGGGGCGTCGGCGGTAAAACAGCTCTATTTTTTGCGCTGTTTTACCGCGGTATTCGGCCGCTAGCGGTGCGGTTTTAACCCCCCGCTGGTGGCCGAAAAAGGGTTAAAACCCCTCGTACAGCGCGGCTGAATACACCGCTCCTTCACCGCTCCAAAGATGCGGCTTGCAGGACTTTTTTTACCGTCCTGCCAGCGCACCGCTTCAGTGTGAAAGCCCTCGCGGCTTTCACACTGAACAAACAGCGGAGGCTGTTTAGGGGCGGTTTGCAGACGGTATTTTTAGCGCAATAACGCCTGCAAACCGCCCCAGTGTGAAAGGGGCCTTATAGCAAGCTCTTTGCATCAGTCATCCATGGACTATCTCTAGTCCAAGTAGGCATGTTGAAGGGAAGTCCCCTGATCGTTACTGATTTTCTCTGCATATTTTTCCCCCCTCAACAATCGCCGCTGCAAAGATCCATCAAAGATATAAAAAAGATATAAAAAAGAATGCCCACTTCAATTAAAAAATTGGTGTATTTCCAGTAATTGGTTTGCTTTTTAAATATTTGTCTCAAATTGTACAGAAATCTTCATGGAAGTACAGACATTTACACAAAATAGAGTGCAAAAAGGGGTATTTTTTTCCAGAACTGAAGATAGGAAAGGATATACAGAGGGGTAAATAGGATATTATGCACATAAAAATAGTAAATATAATACATAGAAACACACAGGTACTCAAAATGATTTAATAAAGCAGGAGTATCCAAACTTTCTAACCAAAAGGCCAGTTTACTATTCTTCATAAATCCATGCTGATTATTGCTAATGATACAGTTCTCATTGCTAAAATCTTGTATAAGGTCCCTTATCATCCCCTCTAAGAGCTTGCATACATTGGCTTTTCTCCAATCATCTGGTACCATTCCAGTCAGTAGACTGTTCGTAAAAGTTAGGAAAATTGGTCTGGCAATTACTTGACTGAGTTCCTTGAGGACCCTCAGGTGTAAGCCGCCTGGTCCCGGTGACTTATTAATGTTACGTTTTTCAAGTCTATTTCTAATTTTTTCCTCTGTTAGCCATGAGGGTGCTTCCTGTGACGTTTCATGAGGATAAATATTGCAGTTTTGGTTACTGAAGCCCCCCGATTCCCTCGTGAAGACTGAGGAGAAGAATAAATTCAATAACTTCGCCATCTCTCCATCCTTAGTAACCAGATTCCCTTCATCATTCTTCATGGGACCAATATGATCTGACCTCCCTTTCGTACTATTTATGTACTTAAAGAATTTCTTTGGATTTTTCTTACTCTTCTCCCGATATGTGCCTTTTGCATTCTATCTTAGCCGCCCTGATTGCACCCTTACAATTCTTGTTGTATTCTTTGTAAAGTTGGAATGCTGATGATGATCCCTCAGCCTTGTATTTTTTGACGGCCTTCTCCTTTGCTTTTATATGCATTTTTACGTTGGAGTTAAGCCACCCAGGACTTTTATTAGCTCTTTCAAATTTATTTCCCACTGGGATGCACTGGCTAATGCCCTTATTTAATATGCTCTTAAAGCATACCCATTTCTCCTCTGTGTTCTTTTTTCCTAAGATTTTATCCCAATTTGTATCTTCTAGCAAGGCTCGTAGTTTAGGGAAATTGGCCCTTTTGAAATTCAGTGTCTTTGTATTCCCCTTATGTTTCCTATTAGTTTGTCTAGTAATGCATTGTTTCTAGTTGGTGCGTTTACCATATGATGTTCCTTCCGCCCAGTCTATGTCTGGATAATTAAAATCCCCCATTATGATGACACTTCCCATCCTTGCCACTAATACAAATAGTGATAAGAGGTCCATCTCCCCCTCCTCCCTCTGGTTAGGGGGCCTATAGCATAATCCCAGTATTACTTTCCCCTTAGTTTCATCCCTTTGCAGCTCTACCCATAAGGATTCCACCTCCTCGCTTGCTCTCTTAGTGATGTCATCTCTCACATTCACTTGTACATTATTTTTGATATACAGGCATACCCCTCCCCCTTTTTTTACCCCCCGCGATATAGGGAATACCCTTAAATGGTTGCCAGCCAATTGTCACGTACCTGATGGCGGAGCCCAGAGTGCAGGGAGTGGCCTCTCGTGTGCCTCTGGCTCAAGAACCCCTGATAGAGGAAACAGGGACTCGAGAGCACAGGGGGCCACAAGTGCCTGGCAGGTGGCAGGTGTTCTGTAGTACAACTGGAGCACTGGAACAGCAGACTGTAAGGAGATGCACCGGAACACTGGCAGGAACACTGGAACCACTGGCTGTGAGGAGAAGTACTGTAGCAGGCAGGAACAGCAGGCAGCAGGGAGGTGTTCTGTAGTTCAACTGGAGCACGGGAACAGCAGACTGTAAGAAGATGCACCGGAACTCTGGCAGGAACACTGGAACCACTGGCTGTGTGGTGAAGCACTGTAGCAGGCAGGAACGCAGGAACAGCAGGCAGCAGGGAGGTGTTCTGTAGTTCAGCTGGAGCACTGGAACAGCAGACTGTAAGAGGATGCACCGCAACTCTGGCAGGAACACTGGAACCACTGGCTGTGAGGAGAAGCACTGGAGTAGGCAGGAACCCCGGAACAGCAGGCAGCAGGGAGGTGTTCTGTAGTTCAGCTGGAGCACAAGCAGGGTCAGACAGGCCGGATCAACACTGGTGGGCAAGCAGGTACCAAACGGAGGCAGAAGAGTAGTCAGGATACAGACCAGGTCGGCAACAGGCAGGTAGCGGATAACCGTAGGAAGAGGCAGGAGAATAGTCAAACAAGCCGGGGTTGGGGACTGGCAGCAAACAGGAGTAGTCAGGAGCAGGCCGGGTAAACAGGAAGCAGGTAGGCAGGTATACAGGTAGCTTAGGGTCACAGGGAATGCTGTAGACCGGACAGCAAGAAAGCATGCTGACAGTCACCTTTAAATAGGCCTAATGGCGCCAAACACTGTCACACTGCACGTCTGCGTGCACCCGCGCGCACTCGTGCACACCCGTGTACCGATCGTACGTGCCCGTTCGTACCATCGTGCACCTGCGTACACCCGTTGGTACTAGCGCGCACCTGCATGTGTCCGTTCTCTCCAACGCGCCTCCGCACGCGTCCTCTGGCTCTATCAGCAGTGGTTCTGTTAACCGATCTTCCGCCGACGGCTGTGCTAACAGGACGCCTTTCATGACACCAATCATGAGAGCTGTTGAACCAAGTCTCTGAAATTCCTACAAAATCTAAATCCTCCTCGTACAACAGTAGCTCTAGTTCTCCCATCCTGTCCTTCAGACTCCTGGCATTGGTGAACATGCCACGTAGTTTAGACAGGTCGCATACTGTCTCCTCGTTGGGTGGTCTAAGGTTGCAAATAGGACTTGTTACTATATTTACCTTGGGTTTATGTGCTTTAGTTAACGTACCACTAATGCCCCCAATACTACCCTCTGGAATATGTTCCGCTCTGACTATCTCTACCTCTAGACCCTCCCCCCCGTCGCTTAGTTTAAATCCTAGCAGATCTGCACCCTCCTCATTTAGGTGCAGTCTGTCCCTTCTAAAGAGCTGGTGACCGACTGAGAAGGAACCCAAATCACTCCTTATTACACCAGCTCCTCATCCACTTGTTTATTTCCCTAATCTCCCTCTGCCTTTCTAGTGTGGCTCGAGGTACTGGTAGTATTTCTGAGAATACTACCTTGGAGGTCCTTTTTCTAAATTTTGCTTCTAAGCCCCAAAAATAATTTTTTAGGACACTCCATCTTCCTCTGACTTTGTCATTGGTACCAAAATGTCTTCCCCAGCCCCTCCCAGTAATCTGTCCACCAGATCTGTGATGTGCCGAACCCGAGAGCCCAGTAGACAACATACAGTTCGGCGCTTCAGGTCTTTGTGACAGATTGCCCTCTCTGTCCTTCTAAGAATTGAGTCTCCTACCACCATAATCTGTCTTTCCTTTCCCTTGGCTTTACTCCCACCCTCACTGCAGGAATCATTCTCCTGGCAGCCAGGGGAGTCACTCAGCTCCAGCAGTGCTGGTCCCTGACTGGTTTCACTGGTGTCACTCAATGGGGCGTACTTATTGGGATGTTCCAGCCCAGGCCCGACCTCCCTGCCACTTTCCCCTCTACCCTTCCTGACTGTCACCCATCTACTCTTCTGTGGTGTTTGCCCCTCTTTCACTCCACCCGCCTCTGTACTGGCCCCTGCCGGCACCTGCCTGGTACGATCCCAACTCTCCTTCAGTATGAAGGGACTTCTCAGTGTTGACAGTTGCTTCCCTAGATTCAGAACCTGGGCTTCCAGGGAAACAATGTGCTTATATTTTGCACAGCAGTATTCGCCCTCGATCAGATGATCAAGAAACACATATATGCCGCAATATGTACACCGAGTCACATCTCCGCATCCGCCGGGCATTGTACCTACTAATTTGATGGGGATTGAGGATTATACCCTGTCCAAATGAACTAACAACTAGTGTCATTGAAAAAAGTAGTGCCCCATCATATAGAATAGTGGCCTATCATTGGTGATAGTGGGAGGAATTGTGCCCCATCATTGATATCCGTGGGAGGAATAGTGCCCCATCATTAGTGTCAGTGAGACAACTAGTACCCCTTTTTTGGTGTCAGTGGCAAGAACTATGCCCCACTGTTGCTGACAGTGGTGGGAATAATGCCGGGTAAAAGCAAGCAAAGGGCCACATCTGACCCCCGGGCCACAGTTTGGAAACCACTGTTATAAAGAATGCACTTAAAGGAGAAGTATGGTCAAAGCTCTTTTGGCCATAGTTCTCCTCTGGGCCACAGGAGTGCACTTAGCTGTGACCCAGATTCAGCTGACAGCAGGCTAAAGTCTGCTTTCAGTTGACATCAGAGAGCCGGTCCAAGTTCTGCAGGGATCCCGACTATATTGTCAGAATCCACCCAGATGCCTGACTGGTAGAGTAGAGTGTTGCTGAATGTGCTCAAAGTGGAACCAAGAACTGAGTGATCACCAGTCTTTGATCGCTCAGTTATTGGTTTAGAGCCAGCGGGGGGACAGCTGCAGCATCGCATCAATGCTGCAGCCATCTGGGTGAGTGTATATGTATGTTTGTTGTTTTTGGATTCTTGCACTTACCATTTTATCTTCACTCAGTAGAATGGTTTGATGTCTGATGCATATGTGTTTCAATGACCAAGATGAAGTCTCTTACTTGAAAAAAGAGAAAAAGAGAGCACAGGTATTGTGATGGCATTATCAGGCTCACCCTGCACAGAGATTTTCCAGCTTGTGGGACAACAATCTAAGTGACAGCAGACTGAGAGTGATCATCATTTGTTTGATAACCTCTGCAGCTAACCCTTTGCACAAAAAAGCAACTGTTGCCACTTTGAGTTTTAATGGAATTACGCACTATTCACGGTAACTGCTGTGAAGATCCTGACCTTTAAATGTCTGTGACACTCACTGCCACGCAGACAGGAAAGTAACAGTGTTTAAAATGAGGTAACGTTCTACAAAGAGGTAGAGATTCTTTAATTTCTCATTTGGAGCATTTAGAGAATAAACTTAACCATTTTTAAATATAACTTTAATGAAAGGAAAGAAACATAGTGCAAGCAAAATATTAACAGAAAAGATAATAAAAGAAATGCAGACAATAAACATTGGCAAAATAAACAGGAGTAAAAAAATTACATAAAGTTTGCCTGGTTTTTGGTTCCAAAAAGGTCCAGTCCAATGTCCAATCTGACATATTATCGTCATTGTTTTTGAGTGACCCTTAGCAATTCAGCATGGTTTTGATGGAAATTTGAAAGCTTTGAGCTGCCAATTGCAGCAGCTATTTCTGGACCCTCTAGAGGGCGTCACTGAGCCAACCCCCACCCAATCAAGATAACTGATCAGTGTGGGATAGGAGTGCTGATACCTTTATGATATTCAAGAGACGCGGCCTTAATTGCGTTTTTTTTTCTAATGCCTCGTATACACGATTGGACTTTCCGTCAACAAAACCGTGGAATTTTGTTCGAAGGGTGTTGGCTCAAACTTGTCTTGCATACACACGGTCACACAAATGTTGGCTAACAATTACAAACGTAGTTATGTACTAGACGTATGACGTGGTTTTTCAGCTCTTTAGCGCCATACTTTGGGCTCCTTCTGCTAATTTTGTGTTAGTAGAAGTTTGGTGAGTGTTAATTCGTACTTTTCAGTTCTTGCTTTTCAGTTCGTTTCTGAACGGCCGTTCATCAACCAGCCATGTTGCGGAATCGGAGGAGATAACGTGTTATTTATTATTGGCCTTGGAGTTATTGCTTTGACATTATTTTTTTGGTTGATGATTTGATTTGGTATATTTTCTATATTTTTGGATGCATTGAATGCACTTTTTGGTTAAGTTCTATTGGCAGATAACATGTCTAATTGTATTTGTTTTATTTTTTTAATGCACAATAAAAAAATTGTGTAGAATAATACTTGGCTTTGTGTTTTACTTCAAATGACAGTTTGGGAGTCGGCAGTTATAATTTAAAAAATACAATGTAAAATTGACAAGGGACACCAACATAGTTGTATCTTTGATCTTATAAACTACGGGATAATGGTGTTGTGGTAACTTGCACAAATAAAAAAAAAACAAAAAACATAATAATATTATTTTTGATATCACTAGAAAAAAAAGCCTTTAAAAATTCTTTTGCAATAACTCCATCAGTATCACCAGCAAAGCAGCTTCATCATTATCCCATTAAAGAAGAGAATTTTGCGCTGCATTTGGAGATTTCATAATTTGCCGCGTCACGAATGTTAATTCTCCATTACAAACGCTAGTTTACAAGACCGACCGCTTCTGCTTCCGAGCATGCGTGTTTGTACTTTGGACTTTTGTCCGACGGACTTGTGTACACACGCTCGGAAAATCCGACAACACACATTTGTCCGCGGAAAATTTGAGAACATGCTAGCCAACATTTGTTGGCAGAAAGTCCGACAACAGAAGTCCGATGGAGCGTACACACGGTTGGACTTACCACCAACAAACTCACATCCAACAATTCCCGTTGAAAAATCCGATCCTGTGTATTACCTGTGTAGACACCAGATATGGATTGGATTTTATTTTAATAGATTGTTATTGTTTTTCTCAATTAAAGACATAACAGAGGTTCAAATAGAGTAACAAGAAAACGGATTCAGTTTACATCAATGTATCCATCTTCCCTTTAGTTCTGTTCCATTTACATCCATTTTTATCCATTTACAACTGTTTTTCATCCATTTTCATCCGTTTTTCATCCATTTACATCCGTTTTTCATCCATTTAGGCCCCTTTCACATGGACAGGTGGATCTGAGCGGGCTATCCAATGTCTCCTATGGGGAGACGGATGTCAGCGGAGATGTGTCCACTGATACCCATCTGCCATCCGATCCGCTCAAGACAGACATATGGCGATACGTTCACCATCTGTCTTAGCGGATCGGATGAGATCTGATGATATGCTGTCCGTTTTCGTCCTATCTCTCCATAGGAATCAGCGGTGCTCTGACAGGCCTTTCCCCACTCAGTGACCAGAGACAGACCTGTCATCCGCCGGGTCAGTGGAGATCAACGGAGCAATCTCCTGCTGAGCTGGAGGACTCCGCTAAACGTATCTGCCTCGTGTGAATGAGGCCTTACATCTGTATTTTATCCATTCACATCCGTTTTTATCCATTTAAATCCGTTTTTCATCTGTTTACATCTGTCTTTTCCATTTACATCCATTTTTAATTTACATTTGTTTTTCATCCATTGGCATCTGCTTTTTATTGGTTTACATCCATTTTTCATCCGTTTCCCATCCATTTACATCCGTTTTTATCTTTTTACATCTGTTTTTCATCCGTTTACATCAGTTTTTATCCATTTACTTCTGTTTTTCATCTGTTTTCATCCGTCTTTTCCATTTACATCCATTTTTCATCCATTTACATCTGTTTTGTATCTGATTACATCCGTTTTTATCCATTTACATCTGTTTTTCATCCGTTTACATCCGTCTTTTCCATTTAAGCCGCGTACACACGAGCGGAATGTCCGACAGAAAAAGTCAGACGGAATCTTTTCATCGTCTATTCTGATCGTGTGTAGGCCTCATCGGACTTTTTTTTTTTCAAAAATTCTGACCGATCTAAAAATAGAACATGTTCTAAATATTTCCGACGGAACTAATTCCTATCTGAAAAAGCGCTCGTCTGTATGCTGTTCTGACGGACCAAATACGACGCATGCTCTGAAGCAAGTCCGAGACAGAAGCTATTGGCTACTGGCTATTGAACTTCCTTTTTCTAGTCCCGTCGTACATGTTGTACGTCACCTCGTTTTGGGCGGTCGGACTTTGGTCGGACCGCTTGAATGGAATTCCGTCAGAATTCCGTCGGAGAAACCTTCGGAGTTTATTCCGACGGCAAAACATCCATTTTTATCTTTTTACATCTGTTTTTCATCTTTTTACATCCATTTTTATACATTTACATCTGTTTTTGTATCTAATTACATCCATTTTTATCCACTTACATCTGTTTTTCATCCGTCTTTTCCATTTAGATCCATTTTTCATCCATTTACATCCATTTTCATCTTTTTACATCTGTTTTTCATCTGTTTACATCTGTTTTTATCCATTTACATCTGTTTTTCATCCGTTTTACATCCATCTTTTCCATTTACATCCGTTTTTCATCGATTTACATCTGTTTTTTCATCCATTTATATCCATCTTTTCCATTTACATCTGTTTTTCATCCATTTTCATCCATTTTTCATCCATTCATATCCATTTTTATACATCTACCTCTGTTTTTCATCTATTTACATCCGTCTTTTCCATTTGCATCCGTTTTTTCATCCATTTACATCTGCTTTTCATCCGTTTACATCTGTTTTTCACCCACTTACATCCATCTTTTCCATTTAGGCCCCTTCCACACGGGCACCGTCAGTTTAGCCATGTTGAAAACGTATCAGTTATTATCCGTTGCTTCATCCGTCTTCATCCGTCGTAAGTTCCTTTAATCTCTGTTTACATCCGTCTTAGTTCCGTTAACATCCGTTAAATTGCCCGTTTAAATGCTTTTTTGCATCCGTTTTGATCAGTTTACAGCAGTTTCTGTGGCTTTGATGACATTACCCAGAAAGCATTGCTCCTCCCATGCTGCATCGCAGTTTTCAGTAAGTGACTTGTCCTTGCTGTGTCCTTGTGTGTGCTATCTGCGTGTGTGCGATGGATTCCAACAATTTTTGGGACAGCGTGACATTGTTTACCTTATTTGCCTATATGAGGAGAATGGAGAGCAAGAAAAAGCAGATTGAGGCTAGGAGACTTAGTCAATTTTGGACCCATCCCATGTTACTGAAGCGGCCTTTGGTTGAGTTCACATATAAACAAAAAAAAAAACGTAATTTATTCCAAACGGATCTTAACTGATCGGACGTTGGCGGACATTGTCCGTTAACGTCAGTTAATACCCATTTTCACGGATCTCGACGTACTTTCAAAAAAATGGATAGGATCTGAAGCGGAGGTGAACGGATGGTAACGGATGATCATCCGTTTGCCCATAGGAATGCATTGTCATCCGTTGACGGATAGATGAAAATCGGACCGATCGTGTGAAAGGGGCCTAACATCAGTTTTTCACCCATTTACATCTGTTTTTCATCCGATTCCATCGTCAGCTGCCGTGATGCCGAAGGAGGAGACCCAGGAGAAGCCGCCACTCGTCTCCCAGAGGGGAGCAGTGCCCACGCCGTAGATGGGGTATGGCTCACAACCGCCCGACTGACGGGGGGGTGCGGAATGGGGGGTTGTGGTGGAGCTGGTGACTCGACCGACCAGAGGGGGGGTGGCTGTGGGTGCACTGTTTGCGCCCCCCCCCAAAAAAAATGGACCACCAGCCGCCACTGATCTCAACGAGGTTTCTGTGAAACCCTAGGATTTCTCCAGAGGTTGAAAGCCGTTCCTTGAGCAATGAACAATTTCTGCCTCTCAGATAAGTTCCCATTGACACTAATGATCTTTTTTTGCTATCTGTAAGAGGATAATTCTTCCCAATGGCCACACGTGTAAAGAGAGCATTTTTCCCACTGACCATCACTAATGTATCACGAGATGTAGATATAGTAATGTTTAGCCAGGGTTCTCTGAGACCGGAAAGTTATTTCAAGGGTTCCTCTATGTTGAAAAGGTTGAAGAAGGCTGGCTTAGCTAATGGAGTCCATCCAAGACACAACAGTTTTATGGTAACATAAATATATTATAGACTAGTTAAAAAAATACAGAAAATTCTACTAAGGCTGAAGTGACTTAATCTACATATTTGCCTAAAATATTTATGTTGTAAATATACATTTAAATATTCAAATATTTAACACCAAAAAAACACCTACTGCCAAAATGTAATTTAAAGTTTACAAATGTTGCTGTGACTGAAATAGGGAGACATGCTTCATACTGTTCACCAGGCATAAATTAGCAATCTCTGAAGTGCAGATCTTTTAAGTGAGCAAAAGGCTCATACGGTTTTGCTAATATACTGCATAATAAACCAAAGTAGAATACTGAATTAAAATTTAAAGAGTTGACACTTTAACTTGAAAGAAGAACTTTTTCTTTTTCTTTCTTTCTTTCTTTCTTTCTTTCTTTCTTTCTTTCTTTCTTTCTTTCTTTCTTTCTTTCTTCTTTCTTTCTTTCTTTCTTTCTTTCTTTTCTCTTTCTTTCTTTCTTTCTTTCTTTCTTTCTTTCTTTCTTTCTTTCTTTCTTTCTTTCTTTCTTTCTTTCTTTCTTTTTCTTTTTTCCTTTCTTCCCTTTTCTCTTCTTTTCTTCCTTCCTTTTTCCCTTCTTTTCTTGCTTCCTTTTTTTTGTACTTGCTTCCCCTTTTTTTTCTCTTTCATTTGATTTCCCCCTCCATCCTTCCCTTTCTTTCTTTCTTTCTTCCTTTCTTCCTTTCTTTCTTTCTTTCTTTCTTTCTTTCTTTCTTTCTTTCTTTCTTTTTCTTTTTTCCTTTCTTCCCTTTTCTCTTCTTTTCTTCCTTCCTTTTTCCCTTCTTTTCTTGCTTCCTTTTTTTGTACTTGCTTCCCCTTTTTTTTCTCTTTCATTTGATTTCCCCCTCCATCCTTCCCTTTCTTTCTTTCTTCTTTCTTTCTTTCTTTCTTTCTTTCTTTCTTTTTTCTTTCTTTCTTTCTTTCTTTCTTTCTTTCTTTCTTTTCTTTCTTTCTTTTCTTTCTTTCTTTTCTTTCTTTCTTTCTTTCTTTCTTTCTTTCTTTCTTTCTTTCTTTCTTTCTTTCTTTCTTTCTTTCTTTCTTTCTTTCTTTCTTTCTTTCTTTCTTTCTTTCTTTCTTTCTTTCTTTCTCCAACCAAGGAGGGCCTTGGGCCTTTGTTAGGTTCATATTGCCATCCTTGTTATTATGTCCCTTGATGGAAAGCTGTTTCCCTCTTTTTTTTCTTCAGGAAGTCCGGAAGTGATGGGAAGTTCTACAATGGGGGGTACAAACAAAAAACAAAAAACAAATGCATTATTGGCAGAGTGGCTGAGTTTTTGACAAAGTTCTTTTTGGTGCTTGGGCTTTCTGTTCTGATTAAAACAGCAGCCTGGTATAAATTATAATTACTCTTCACTGCAGTAACAAAAAATGGAAATCAGCAAAAAAAATAAACATTTTTTGGGGATTTTTATTTTTTTCGTTATCCTTGACACTGGGTCACCATTCTCACATATGCAAGAATGATGTCACTTGAAACCTCCTGGGATTTGCACATCACATACCCCAGAATGCTTCAGGTTCCATACAATGGCTGGAGGAAGGTGGACCCAGTGGATCCTGACCAGGAGGCTGGTCTACCTGGACCAGAAAGAGGAAATCAGCTCCCGATGATGTCCGCAACAAAGATGGCTAGTGTGTTTGCATCAGATCACAGCAGGTCAACGCTGGATTGCCTGTTATGCCGCGTACACACGAGCGGACTTTTCGACCGGACTGGTCAGATGGACCGAATCCGGCGGACAACTCGACCATGTGTGGGCTTCATCGGACCTGCAGCGGACTTTTTCGGTCGAAAATCTGACGGACATTAGATTTGGAACATGTTTCAAATCTTTCAGACGGACTCGAGTCCGGTCGAAAAGTCCGCTTGTCTGTATGCTAGTCTGACGGACGAAAACCGACGCTAGGGCAGCTATTGGCTACTGGCTATTTACTTCCTTATTTTAGTCCGGTGTACGTCATCACGTACAAAACCGTCGGACTTTGGTGTGTTCGTGTGTAGCCAAGTCCATCGGAAGTCTGCCAAAAGTCCATCGGATAGACCGTCAGACCAGTCCGGTCGAACAGTCCGCTCGTGTGTACGCGGCATTAGGTGAGTATATGAATTGTGCATAACACCAGGAAAAAGATAAGAGGGAAAAATCATGGAGAAGGGCAATGTTCTTATTTCAGCCCTTAAAATAAACCCTAAACATGTAAAGGGATATATGGTGTTTCTGTATGAATTTTCCTTAATATGTTAACAAAAAAATGCAATTTAATTATTTTTTTAATCGGGTAAATATTAAAAAAAAATTATACTTATGATTTCCAGCCACCTGCTACATTTCCAGGTTAATCTTAACTGCTTTGCTGAAAAAAAAACACCCTGTTGTACAGAGCGCAAATTTACATACACAGCTGAATCGGCGGAGTGTAACATCTCCCTTTCTTTCTCTGAACAGCTCCAACCAGACTTTTAATTAGAAAGAGACACTCTAAAAGCAATGTTCTTGCTGCAGAAATCCTTCTGTGCTGTGGTCGTACCATAGATGTGCCTCGTATTAAATATTTATTTGTAAAATTACGTTATTTTTTTAAAAACCTATAAGATATAAAAAGAAAATAACAAACCTTCCTAACCTGCCTTCATGAACTTAACTCTTAACCACTTCAGCCCCGGAAGGATTTACCCCCTTCCTGACCAGAGCACTTTTTACAATTCGGCACTGCGTCGCTTTAACTGCTAATTGCGCGGTCATGCAATGCTCTACCCAAACGAAATTTGCGTCCTTTTCTTCCCACAAATAGAGCTTTCTTTTGATGATATTTGATCACCTCTGCCGTTTTTATTTTTTGCGCTATAAACGGAAAAAGACTGAAAATTTTGAAAAAAAATGATATTTTCTACTTTTTGTTATAAAAAAAATCCAATAAACTAAATTTTAGTCATACATTTAGGCCAAAATGTATTCGGCCACATGTCTTTGGTAAAAAAAATGTCAATAAGCGTATATTTATTGGTTTGCGCAAAAGTTATAGCGTCTACAAACTAGGGTACATTTTCTGGAATTTACACAGCTTTTAGTTTCTGACTGCCTATGTCATTTCTTGAGGTACTAAAATGGCAGGGCAGTACAAAACCCCCCCAAATGACCCCATTTTGGAAAGTAGACACCCCAAGGAAATTGCTGAGAGGCATGTTGAGCCCATTGAATATTTATTTTTTTTGTCCCAAGTGATTGAATAATGACAAAAAAAAAAAAAAAAAAAAAAATTACAAAAAGTTGTCACTAAATGATATATTGCTCACACAGGCCATGGGCATATGTGGAATTGCACCCCAAAATACATTCAGCTGCTTCTCCTGAGTACGGGGATACCACATGTGTGGGACTTTTTGGGAGCCTAGCCGCGTACGGGGCCCCGAAAACCCAGCACCACCTTCAGGATTTCTAAGGGCATACATTTTTGATTTTACTCCTCACTACCTATCACAGTTTCGGAGGCCATAAAATGCCAAGATGGCACAAACCCCCCCCAAATGACCCCATTTTGGAAAGTAGACACCCCAAGCTATTTGCTGAGAGGCATGGTGAGTATTTTGCAGCTCTCATTTGTTTTTGAAAATGAAGAAAGACCAGAAAAAAAATTTTTTTTTTTCTTTTTTTCAATTTTCAAAACTTTGTGAAAAAAAGTGAGGTCTGCAAAATACTCACTATACCTCTCAGCAAATAGCTTGGGGTGTCTACTTTCCAAAATGGGGTAATTTGGGGGGGGGTTTGTGCCACCTGGGCATTCCATGGCCTCCGAAACTGTGATAGGTAGTGAGGAGTGAAATCAAAAATTTACGGCCTTAGAAAGCCTGAAGGCGGTGCTTGGTTTTCGGGGTCCCGTGCGCGGCTAGGCTCCCAAAAAGTCCCACACATGTGGTATCCCCGTACTCAGGAGAAGCAGCAGAATGTATTTGGGGGTGTAATTTCATATATTTCCATGGCATGTTTGAGCAATATAACATTTAGTGACAACTTTGTGCAAAAAAAAAAAAAATTGTCTCTTTCCCGCAACTTGTGTCACAATATAAAATAATCCATGGACTCGACATGCCTCTCAGCAAATAGCTTGGGGTGTCTACTTTCCAAAATGGGGTCATTTGGGGGGGGTTTGAACTGTCCTGGCATTTTATGCACAACATTTAGAAGCTTATGTCACACATCACCCACTCTTCTAACCACTTGAAGACAAAGCCCTTTCTGACACTTTTTGATTACATGAAAAAATAATTTTTTTTTGCAAGAAAATTACTTTGAACCCCCAAACATTATATATTATTTTAAAGCAATTGCCCTACAGATTAAAATGGTGGGTGTTTCATTTTTTTTTTTCACACAGTATTTGCGCAGCGATTTTCAAACGCATTTTTTGGGGAAAAAACACACTTTTTTAAATTTTAATGCACTAAAACACACTATATTGCCCAAATGTTTGATGAAATAAAAAAGATGATCTTAGGCCGAGTACATGGATACCAAACATGACATGCTTTAAAATTGCGCACAAACGTGCAGTGGCAACAAAATTACTACATTTTTAAAGGCCTTTAAAAGCCTTTACAGGTTACCACTTTAGATTTACGGAGGAGGTCTACTGCTAAAATTACTGCCCTCGATCTGACCTTCGCGGTGATACCTCACATGCATGGTGCAATTGCTGTTTACGTTTGACGCCAGACCGCCGCTTGCGTTCGCCTTAGCGCGAGAGCAGGGGGCGACAGGGGTGCTTTTTTTTTATTTATTTTTTTCTTTATTTTTTTTTGCTTTTTTATCTTATTTTTAAACTGTTCCTTTCATTTTTTTTCTTTTAAATCATTTTTATTGTTATCTCAGGGAATGTAAATATCCCCTATGATAGCAATAGGTAGTGACAGGTACTCTTTTTTGAAAAAATTGGGGTCTATTAGACCCTAGATCTCTCCTCTGCCCTCAAAGCATCTGACCACACCAAGATCGGTGTGATAAAATGCTTCCCCAATTTCCCAATGGCGCTATTTACATCCGGCGAAATCTAAGTCATAAAATGCTCGTAGCTTCCGGTTTCTTAGGCCATAGAGATGTTTGGAGCCACTCTGGTCTCTGATCAGCTCTATGGTCAGCTGGCTGAATCACCGGCTGCATTCTCAGGTTCCCTGTTGAGACAGGAGAGCCAGAGAAAAACACGGAAGACGGTGGGGGGGGGGCATTCCCTCCCACTGCTTGTAAAAGCAGTCTAGAGGCTAATTAGCCGCTAGGATTGCTTTTACATGAAAGCCGACCGCTGGCTAAAAAGAATGATACCAAGATGATACCTAAACCTGCAGGCATCATTCTGGTATAACCACTCAAAGTCGTGAATGGCGTACCTGAAGACAAAAAAATGGTTAACAATAAAGCACAGTAAACGGTAAAGTATAAATAATTACATACCTGAAAAGCAAACATGATAAAACATAATAACAATAAAACATTGCAGAATAGAATACAGTAAAAAAGAGCAGAACAATAGAGAGAGAATAGAGAGAGAGAGAGAACAATAAAACGCCAACTATTTTTTTTTATTTTTGTTTGTGTTTTTTTTTTTTTTTACACTTTTTTTTTGTAACTGTAACTTTTATAACTGTAACCGGTTCCAGGTTCGAGTCTCTCAAAATGCGATGGCATCTTGGGAGACCCTGTGAAAGTGTGCCTAGTCTGTGCAATGCTGTACGCTACGCTAATACTCAACTAGTGCATGGTAGCGTTCAAAACATTCACCAAGTGTTACTGCAGTGCTGGTTTGACTACGACCGGGGTGTACTACGCCGCTGGTGCTTGCCAGTTCACCAAAACGCTACAAAGAAAAGTGTCAGTGATCGATCGATACTGCACTTGGGTGGGCTGGACTGGGCTGGGCCGGGCGGAGGGGCAAAACGCAGGTGCTAGCAGGTATCTGGGCTGATCCCGCTAACACTGCGTTTTTGGGAACCCTAAACTGCTGGGGACGCTAGTATAGATCTGATCGGATCAGATATTGATGCGTTCAGATACTATACCACTAAGGGAGGTGTACGGTGCGTGCGTGGGTGTTCGCGGTACTGGCGCTAATCTGACGCTGCCTAGGGCGACGCATATCACCGCCGGGCGATCGGGGGGCTAAACCTTTATTCGGTAATAAACGGCGGGTGCCCTGACACTATAAAAAATAAACGAACTAACCAGCGTCACCCGTAATGGTTATACGGTGATCAGTGGTGAAAGGGTTAACTAGGGGGCAATCAAGGGGTTAAAACATTTATTAGGCAGTATATGGGGGTCCCTGTCGCTATAAAACACTGACGGCGAACCTAAATATTTACGTCCCTAACTAGCGTCACCAGCGACACTAATACAGCGATCAGAAAAATGATCGCTTAGCGACACTGGCGACAGGGGGTGATCAAGGGGTTAAAACTTTATTAGGGGGGTAAGGGGGGTACCCTAGACCTACAGGGGGCTAAACCTTTATTCGGTAATAAACGGCGGGTGCCCTGACACTATAAAAAATAAACGAACTAACCAGCGTCACCCGTAACGGTTATACGGTGATCAGTGGTGAAAGGGTTAACTAGGGGGCAATCAAGGGGTTAAAACATTTATTAGATAGTATATGGGGGTCCCTGTCGCTATAAAACACTGACGGCGAACCTAAATATTTACGTCCCTAACTACCGTCACCAGCGACACTAATACAGCGATCAGAAAAATGATCGCTTAGCGACACTGGTGAGGGGGGGTGATCAAGGGGTTAAAACTTTATTAGGGGGGTAAGGGGGGTACCCTAGACCTACAGGGGGGTAATACTCACTGTCCCACCACTGCTAACTGTCACAAACTGACACTATGCAGTAATCAAGAAAAAAAAAAAAAAAAAAAAACCTGCTTGGTGTCAGTTTGTGACAGGGGGGGGGGTGATTGGGGGGGGATCGGGGGGCGATCGGGGGGGGGATCGGGGTGTAATATGTGCCTGGCATGTTCTACTGTGTTGTGTGTGAGTGTTGTGCACTTACATGTCATCTCTCCTCGGCGCTGGAACGGAAACTGCCAGACCGAGGAGAGATGACATCACATCCTCTGCCTCTGTGTACTATACAGAGGCAGGGGATGTTTCTCATTGGCTGGGAGCGATCGCGAGGGGGGGCCACGATTGGATGGCCTCCCCCTCGTCTGTCATCGCTCCCAACCAAATGCCGACCGCAGCTGGCACCGGGGGGGGGGGTCCGATCGGACCCCCCACCCGCGGGAAGGCAATCACGTTTCAGGTACGTGATTTTGCCTGCCCGTGCCGCTCTGCTCACGTATATAGGCGTGAGGCGGTCGGCAAGTGGTTAATGCAAATCTGAGTTTACACTTAACCACATTTTTAAGATTAGCTCAAAAAAAAAAAAAAGAAAGACTTTAGCTGGAGTTGAGTTATAACTATATATACAGTGCCTTGAAAAGGTATTTATATCCCTTTAAAATTTCCAAATTTTTTTATTTTACAACCAAAAACGTAAATGTATTTTATTGAGATTTTATGAGATAGACAAACACAAAGTGGCACATAATTGTGAAGTGGAAGAAAAATGATAAATGGTTTTCAAATTTTTTACAAATAAATATGTAAAAAGTATGGGATACATTTGTATTCAGCCCCCTTTACTCTGATACCCCTAACTAATATCTAGTGGAACCAATTGCCTTCAGAAGTCACCTAATTAGTAAATAGAGTCCACCTGTGTGTAATTTATAATCTCAGTATAAATACAACTGTTCTGTGAAGCCCTCAGAGGTTTGTTAGAGAACCTTAGTGAACAAATAGCATCATGAAGGCCAAGGAACACACCAGACAGCTTTGACCATCTCACGGAGCACTGTTCAATCCATCATCCGAAAATGGAAAGAGTATGGCACAACTGCAAACTTACCAAGACATGGCCGTCCACCTAAACTGACAGGCCGGGCAAGGAGAGCATTAATCAGAGAAGCAGCTAAGAGGCCCATGGAGGAGCTGCAGAGATCCACAGCTCAGGTGGGAGAATCTGTCCACAGGACAACTATTAGTCGTGCTCTCCACAAATCTGACCTTTATGGAAGAGTGGCAAGAAGAAAGACATTGTTGAAAGAAAGTCATAAGAAGTCCTGTTTACAGTTTGTGAGAAGCCATGTGGGGGACACAGCAAACATGTGGAAGAAGGTGCTCTGGTAGATGAGACCAAAATTGAACTTTTTGGCCTAAAAGCAAAGCGCTATGTGTGGCGGAAAACTAACACTGCACATCACCCTGAACACACCATCCCCACCGTGAAACATGGTGGTGGCAGCATCATGTTGTGGGGATGCTTTTCTTCAACAGGGACAGGGAAGCTGGTCAGAGTTGATGGGAAGATGGATGGAGCCAAATACAGGGCGATCTTAGAAGAAAACCTTTTTGAGTCTGCAAAAGACTTGAGACTGGGGCGGAGGTTCACCTTCCAGCAGGACAACGACCCGAAACATCCAGCCAGAGCTACAATGGAATGGTTTAGATCAGGGGTAAGCAACCTGGGGCCCTCCAGCTGTTGCAGAACTACAAGTCCCATCATGCCTCTGGGAGTAATTGTAACTGCCAGCCTTGCAATGTCTCATGGGAAATGTAGCCCAATGTTGTCTACCTCTGGTTTAGATCAACCAGACGCCCTCCATTCTATCCAACAGAGCTTGCGCTATTTACAGAGAAGAATAGGCAAAAATGTCCCTCTCTAGATGTGCAAAGCTGGTAGAGACATCCCCAAAAAGACTTGCAGCTGTAATTGCAGAGAAAGGGGGTTCTACAAAGTTTTGACTCAGGGGGGGCTGAATACAAATGCAAACCACACTTTTCACATATTTATTTGTAAACAATTTTGAAAACTATTTATCATTTCTCTTCCACTTCACAATTATGTGCCACTCTGTGTTGATCTATCATATAAAATACCAATAAAATACATTTACGTTTTTAGTTGCAACATGACAAAATGTGGAAAATTTCATGGGATATGAATACTTTTTCAAGGCACGTATATGTATATGTATATATATATATATATATATATATATATATATATATACGGTATCTCACAAAAGTGAGTACACCCCCACAATTTTGTAAATATTTTATTATATCTTTTCATGTGACAACACTGAAGAAATGACACTTTGCTACAATGAATTAAGTGTGCAGCTTGTATAACAGTGTAAATTTGTCGTCCTCTCAAAATAACTCAACACACTGCCGTTAATTTCTAAACCACTGGCAACAAAAGTGAGTACACCGCTAAGTGAAAATGTCCAAATTGGGCCCAATTAGCCCAATGAGTGCTGCCAGCATTGCTACAGAGGTTTGCAGGGTGGGGGGTCAGCCTGTCAGTGCTCAGACCATGCGCCGCACACTGCATCAAATTGGTCTGCATGGCTTTCGTCCCAGAAATAAGCATCTTCTAAAGATGATGCACAAGAAAGCCCGCAAACAGTTTGCTGAAGACAAGCAGACTAAGGACATGGGTTACTGGAACCATGTCCTGTGGTCTGATGAAAGCAAGATAAACTTACTTGGTTCAGATGGTGTCAGGCGTGTGTGGGGGCAACCAGGTGAGGTGTACAAAGAGAAGTGTGTCTTGCCTACAGTCAAGCATGGTGGTGGGAGTGTCATGGTCTGGGGCTGCATGAGTGCTGCCGGCACTGGGGAGCTACAGATCATTGAGGGAACCATGAATGCCAACATGTACTGTGACATACTGAAGCAGAGCATGATCCCCTCCCTTCAGAGACTGGGCCACAGGGCAGTATTCCAACATGATAACGACCCCAAACGCACCTCTAAGATGACCACTTCCTTGCTAAAGAAGCTGAGGGTAAAGGTTATGGACTGGCCAAGCATGTCTCCAGACCTAAACCCTATTGAACATCTGTGGGACATCCTCAAATGGAAGGTGGAGGAGCGCAAGGTCTCTAACATCCACCAGCTCTGTGATGTCATCATGGAGGAGTGGAAGAGGACTCCAGTGGCAACCTGTGAAGCTCTGGTGAACTCCATGCCCAAGAGGGTTAAGGCAGTGCTGGAAAATAATGGTGGCCACACAAAATATTGACACTTTGGGCCCAATTTGGACATTTTTACTTAGGGGTGTACTCACTTTTTTTGCCAGCAGTTTAGACAATAATGGCTGTGTGTTGAGTTATTTTCAGGGGACAGCAAATTTACACTGTTATACAAGCTGTACACTCACTACTTTACATTGTAGCAAAGTGTCATTTCTTCAGTGTTGTCACATGAAAAGATATAATAAAATATTTACAAAAATGTGAGGGGTGTACTCAATTATAGATATACGGTATCTCACAAAAGTGAGTACACCCCTCACATTTTTGTATGGTATGGTCTGAGCACTGACAGGCTGACCCCCCACCCCTTCAACCTCTGCAGCAATGCTAGCAGCACTCATACGTCTATTTCCCAAAGACAACCTCTGGATATGATGCTAAGCACGTTCACTCAACGTCTTTGGTCGACCATGGCGAGGCCTGTTCTGAGTGGAACCTGTCCTGTTAAACTGCTGTATGGTGGTCTTGGCCGCCGTGCTGCAGCTCAGTTTCAGAGTCTTGGCAATCTTCTTATAGCCTAGGCCATCTTTATTTAGAGCAACAATTCTTTTTTTCAGATCCTCAGAGAGTTCTTTGCCATGAGATGCCATGTTGAATTTCCAGTGATCAGTATGAGAGAGTGAGATCGATAACACCAAATTTAACACACCTGCTCCCCATTCACACCTGAGACCTTGTAACACTAACGAGTCACATGACATCGGGGAGGGAAAATGGCTAATTGGGCCCAATTTGGACATATTCACTTAGGGGTGTACTTACTTTTTGTTGCCAGCGGTTTAGACATTATTGGCTGTGTGTTGAGTTATTTTGAGGGAACAGCAAATTTACACTGTTATACAAGCTGTACACTCACTACTTTACATTGTAGCAAAGTGTCATTTCTTCAGTGTTGTCACATGAAAGGATATAGTAAAATATTTACAAAAATGTGACGGGTGTACTCACTTTTGTGAGATACTGTGTATATATATATATATATATATATATATATATATATATATATATATATATAAATTGTTATAGAGAATATAAAGGAAAATAAAGACAAAATGTTTACATTACATTGCATATATATCTATGAATATATTTTTTTCCTGTTTGGCTTAAGTTTAAAGCAGTGATTCTCAACTTTACTATAATGGTTATGTGGTTCTGATCCCCAACCTTGACATTCCAATGATGAGTAAAAATGGGCTCACAGATTCTTATACTAGGATGACTTTTGGAAAGTTTGTCAAATATTTGTACCTGGGTCCTCAGCTTGACTCGTGCAATTACGATGCAGCTTCACTTTCTTTGTATACTTGGTGAATTAGGTGTTGAATCATTTATCTATTTTTATATAAAGAACAATACAACATGGTAACGCAAAAACAATATGTGGTTGCGCTGCCCAAATGCTTGCACTGCTTAAATGATATAAGAATTAAACCGTCATAAATCCTCATTCCATATTGGTAATTGCCATATCATAATGTGAACAAAAAGTGCCAAAAATTATTATACCTTAAATTAATTTGTGAAGATAATAATATGACCCATAGTAAACTGTCCCAAGGGTGAAAGAAAAGTCCCAAAAAGTACAAGCAAAATGCTCTAATAGTGCATCTTCAAGGAATTGACTATATTCCTTGAATCCCCTCAGTGCTCCGCCACACACTCTGCAGTGCTCTGCCATTTAGTGAAGTGCACGCTCACCTTGTTAATAGACCCATAATTTATAGGTCGATCTTGCATATACAAGAGTATTCTTGATACACCAGGTAATAATCCTCCACATGAATCCTCCTTAATAATGTAACTTCCTTAGAAGGGTAACTCCATATAGCTCTCAAGAAAGAGGGAATAGCCACCAATAGTGAAGTATGATTGTTAACATAGATAAGTACACCAACCCAGCTTCCAGAAATGTACTCACATTTATTAAATAAAAAACGAGCACAAAGGGCTATGAAGCATAGACATCAACGAGCAGTATCTCACAATGGATTCCAATCCAACACTCACGCTGCTTGGCTCCGCCTCCACGTTTTACGCCACCCTCCCATGTGGCTTTATCAAGAGGGTGGCGTAACCATGGTTGGGTTGGGTGGACGTCAAAACAGCCAAAGTTTGGTCCAAACATGTGCTTGGACCAAAAATTGAAATCACCCCTGGTATATAAGGGGTTCCTAGGCACTCCTGTGTGTACAGTACAAATAACTGGCAACTGTCCCAACCTATAGCTGGCCTTAACAGCAAGGAGCACATGGAAGGGCAACGCATGTAAAACAACAACAAAGCAAAATTCCAAACTTACCAGCCAGCCTGCAACAAACCAAATTGTCCTAACAGTTCACATTAAAAAACATTAAAAATCAGCCTCAAAGCTGTATGTCTGCAGTGTCAGATCTAAGGCACTGCTGCCTTTTACTGCTAGTCTCCGTAGATTCAGAGTGGGATTTGGTGATGTCACCACTGTGTTTCCTTACTATTCCCCTTGCTGGAGGCTCTAAGAAAAGCAAAAACCTGCCTCTACCAAGATGATCACTTCTACACAGAGACACGGTACAAAATAAGGCATCGTGAGTCAGTAGCCAAAAACAAGCTTTGGGTGCCACTCTAAGCAGTCATCCCATAATACTCTGGTGATTCACGTTGAAGGCAGGTGCCCATCCTGGCTCTGTATACACATGTGGAGAAGGAAAATGGGATGCCGAATTTTGAAGAAACAGCCCAGATAAGAAAAGGTGAAAACAGCTTCACCCCGACTTTTCCCAGGACATGCCCCCGACGCATTTCTTCCAGCCCACACATTCCATCTTTCCTTCTCCACATCGCAAGTCAGTGAGCGGAGAAGTATAGGGAGACTTACTAGTGACAATACTAGTAACTAGCCATTTGCCTTTTGCCTGCCTTTTTTTTTGGGTACAGCTTTAAAAGTTCTGCTCCTTAGCACAGCCCGGTGCACCCTTAAAAACTACCCTAATGTTGCCTTCTTCATTGACCTCCATGCATTTAACTGCCATCTCCTCCAATTTATAAATAAGCAAAATGAGAACTTTCAATTTCACTCATCTCTATTCATTCTGTGTGTGGCAATGTCAGAAATTATCATACAATTAACAGATACAAAAACTGCAAGAAGAGATTGTAATGTATGTAACCATATTTTGTAAATAGATTGGGGGGCAGGTAGGATTTTCCCGGTACCGCCACGAGACATTACAACATCAGAATTTTTAGTAAAGTTTATTCACATAACATCAACATACATATTGAAATCAATATTGACACTTACGCTCTCAGTGGCGATAGACTCTCAGGTTGCCACCAAGACTGAAAATGTCCCCAATTTACATGACATATATAAAATCAAACTTCCATAGACCATATGAGGTCATTCCCCCAACATGTTTCGCGGATTGCCCGCTTCTTCAGGAGAGCGCAAATGGAAGAGCAAAAAAAATGGATAATGAGGAAAACAGAAAAATTTGAAAAATGCTAATAAACAAACAGCATCATTGGTGGCAATGGTAAGTATCCCATGTCTACCATGGGCATTAACATGCCCATGGTAGGACACTTACACTCTTAGGTTGCCACCGAGACTGAAAATGTCCCCTGTTTACATGACATATATAAAATCTAACTTTCATAGACCATATGGAGTGATGCTCCCAACATGTTTTGCGGATTGCCCGCTTCTTCAGGAGAGCACAGATGGAAGAGCAAAAAAACTGAATAATGAGGAAAACACAAAAATTTGAAAAATGCTAGTAAACAAACTACATCATTGGTAACAATAGTAAGTATCCCATGTCTACCATGGGCAATAACATGCTTTTGAAAAACGAGTAACTACCTTGTAGGTTGAGCCATAAAACTAGAAATGGCAGCTGCGGTCCTATACAACCCCGGACGAGCATGGGAGCATAAAAATGAAGTCCTATAGAAACTAATCATAATATATATTAGCAACCAATTTCGTCAGTTAAATCAAAAACCATGAAAACACAGTCATTGAAAGCAAGAATACATACCAAAATAAGTCTCCAATAACTAAACAGTAGACCCTTCAAAAGTAGTACAAATACAAGACAGGCGGTGGAAAAATTATATCACAGCTGATTTGAGGTCTATTGTGTATAAATAGATGAATAAATTCACACAAGGGCTATTGTTTAGTTTTTGGAGGCTTATTTTGGTATGTATTTTTGCTTTCAGTGACCCTGTATTCATAGTTTTTGATTTAATTTACAAAATTGGTTGCTAATATATATTAAGATTAGTTTCTATAGGACTTCTTTGTTGTGCTCTCATGCTTGCCCGGGGTTGTATAGGACCGCAGCTGCCCTTTCAAGTTTTATTGCCCAACCTATAAGGTAGTTACTCCATTTCCAAAAGCATGTTAATGCCCATGGTAGACATGGAATACTTACCATTGCTATCAATTATTTTGTTTGTTTATTAGCATTTTTAAAATGTTTCTTTTTTCCTCATTATCCAGTTTTTTTTGCTCTTCCATCTGCTCTCTCCTGAAGAAGCAGGCAATCCGCGAAACATGTTGGGAGCATGACCCCATATGGTCTATGGAAGTTTGATTTTACATATGTCATGTAAATTGGGGACATTTTCAGTTTCGGTGGGAACCTAATTGAGGGGGTATAGCCATTCGGAATGGAAGTGTCCTTCAATATTGATTTTAATATGTATGTTGATATGTGAATAAACTTTACTAAAAATTATGATGTTGTAATGTCTTGTGACGGTACCGGGAAAATCCTACTTGTATTCACTAATCCCCCCCCCTCCTTTTCTTTATATAGCTGAGCACCCATTGTTTAATATTTTGTGAATACAGATAGTGTGAGTGATAAACTGTATATAAAGTCTGAGGATAACTGGATTGGAAACCTTAACACATTTCAATAAAGCATTAAGAAACTGACTGAGGGCCTGTTTGCACCACAATTTATGTGCTCAGTGTTCATTTTCGCACACGTGTTTACATGCATTTGTAATGGGTTTGCATTGTGTTTGGGATGCATTTGTGGTGTATTTTCTGTTATCAGTTAGGATATTTTAGTTAGGTTATTTAGGATATTAGGATATTTTTTGCCAAGTTGAACTTACATGCATTTGCTTGCATGAGCTCACAAAGAGTTCCACTTTGCAAATAGTTTTACAAACAAATAGTGGTCTTTCAACGCTTTGCTAATCTTTACAATGGAAGTTAAAGTCTTAATGTTTTCTTTTACCTACAGCTTCACAACAAATGTGCATCCCACCTGAAACCTGAATGTGATTGTGGACCCCTGAAGGATCATATCTTACCCCCCACCACCATCTGTCCCGTGGTTCTGGTGAGTGTATACCTGTGTGAGTTTATCCTTGTATATCGACAACCCAGCTTGAAGCCACAATCATTACACCTGGCCACTGCTTTCCTTGTGTTTAATATATTACCTTCCCATTAAGATGACAGCAAAACTTCCCCAGGATCAGCTGTAATGGAGGCTGAGTCAGATTTTATGACTTATATAGTGCTTACCAGAAACCGAAGAGCAGGTCACTTCTACATTTTACGTCTTTTAAAGATCCAACTTCCCAGAAAGATGAAGGTATTCTGCTGGTCAGTTTGTGCTTTGGGTGCGTGGTGAAGATCTGCATTGCAGGGAGCTCAGATCGAGACGCTGAACTATCTATCTATCTATCTATCTATCTATCTATCTATCTATCTATCTATCTATCTATCTATCTATCTATCTATCTATCTATCTATCTATCTATCTATCTATCTATCTCTCTATCTATCTAGATCTTTTTTTCCATTCATTTCTTCCTTTCTTCCTTCCCTTTCTTTCTTTTTTCTGTTCCTCTTTTCTCTTTCTTCCCTTTTCCTTTCCTTTCCCTTTCCTCCCTCTCTCTTTCCCTTATTTCTTTTTCTTTCCCTCTTTCTTCCTCTTTTCCCTCCCTTTCCTCTTCCTTTCTTTTCTTCTTTCCTTTCATTTCCTTCCCCCCTCCCTTTCTTTCTTTCTTTCTTTCTTTCTTTCTTTCTTTCTTTCTTTCTTTCTTTCTTTCTTTCTTTCTTTCTTTCTTTCTTTCTTTCTTTCTTTCTTTCTTTTCTTCCCTTCCTCCCCTTTGTCATTTTTCTTTTCATTTCCTTTCCTCCCTCCCTCCTTCCCTTCTTTTTTTTTCTTTCTTCCTTCCTTCCTTCCTTTTTTCCCCTTTCTTTTTTTTTTTTGTACGTTCTTCTCTTTTTCATTTCCTTTTCTTTCCTCTCTTCCTCCTTTCTTTCTTTCTTTCTTTCTTTCTTTCTTTCTTTCTTTCTTTCTTTCTTTCTTTCTTTCTTTCTTTCTTTCTTTCTTTCTTTCTTTCTTTCTTTCTCCCCGCCCTCTGACTTACTCTTTGCTGCGTCTCTTTATTTTTTTGCTTCTTATCACATTCATTTGACACATAAAAGACACTCAATGAAAGATGAAAACAAGAATCTTAGTGCTTAACTGGTTTGTGACATTGGACTGTAGATCTGGCACGGATAACATAATATAAAATTTACTTATGTTCGCAGACGATTTGCTAATCACTTTTCAAGGTCTGTTTTTCACCTAATTCAGTTTTTATTTACAAATCCAATAGAAATAGGTCTGACAATGTCATTTTGGGAGCATCGGAACATCTGTAGCGAGACTGGCTGGTAACGGTGACATGTTGGGCTGCTTCTCCGAGACCTCCGAGAGGTGGCCGCGGCTGAAGTCATTGGGCTTCTTGATTCAATAAATACATACATGACATGCAGCTTTGTGCTTATCTGGATATCATTGTGTTTTATTGAGAAAGAAAAACACAACTTGGGCAGGAAGTCATTTCAAGGACTAAATTCTATTAGTTTTCTAGAATTTCTTTTCATAACCAACAACAGACATTCTGTTACTCTGTTATAGAATAATTAACAAGACATATTCTACTATTACAGCTTTCAAAATTTAATACACAACATTGTATTCTCTGGCAAAAACAAGATTTTTTTTTATCATTTAATTTCATTATTTTTTAAAAAATTTTATTAGCATCAGCGTCATTGACAATGACAACAGGGGACTTGTTATTAATAACTCTATAATCAACTAATGATATTCAGTTATATTTGTGGTCTTTATTAAAGCTATATATTCTTATGAGAAGAGGTGGGTTTATGTAAAGTCTTAGACGACTTTAAGAGTATAGTTTCAATTAAAATTTTAATGACCAACTGAAATATTTGTTAACATTTTTTAAATGTTAAGTTTCAAATAAATACATAAATAAATTGAAAATAATCCTAAATTGAACAAGCAGAGCAGATAAATAAAAAGCACTTTTTTCAAATGACATTTTTTTATTTTAAAATAGAATAATCAGTAGTGTTAAAGCTCATAAAAAGTATTCTTTGGAACTTTAAAATTTCAAATTACATATATTTTTTATTTTTTTTTTACATTTAAATTAACTATAATTTGCTATCATTTGTAATATTGATAGGTCATATTTGATTCTGCTATGCAAACCAAAAAGCAAGTCACAATTAAAAAATATATATATATATATATATATAAGATTTTTCTTGTAATAAAAAAAAATAAAATGGAATATTTAAAGGAATTTATAAGAAGTTGTTTTTCAGTTTCATCACATTATGGTAAAAAATGTATTATGTGTAGAATTTGATTGTTTTCGTTCACCTTGCTATGAATCTTTACCATCTCCTAGAACATTATTGTCAATCTTTCAGAGATGTGAAATTCCTTTTATAATAAATATACTTTTTGGTGTCTGGCCTATCGGCAGAGGCAACATTTAGACATAATATTTCCAACTGTAAACAAAGAAAAAAATGTCAGTACTCCATATCTAAGCCAGCAAAAAAGAGACGAAACCAAGCATTTGCTTATAAATTGTAGGTATGTAAAAGCTGTGTGTGTGTGTGTGTGTGTATATATATATATATATATATATATATATATATATATATATATATATATATATATATATATTTTTTTTCTAGCCTGTCCTTTAGGCTACATGCCCTAGATTACAGCATTTGACCAAATATACATAACTTTATAATTATTTTAAAGAATAGGTAATTGGGCCTTTTACAAAACATTAATACTGTCCAAGTGTGTACTGACCTGGATTTTCTTTCTCTTCCCCATTGCTTGAGAAAGTGTTATACAGTGAAGTGTAAAAGTCTCCTCTAAAGTTAATCATGATCATAATAAACTAAAAACCAGCAGAGGGAGCTAAAATATAAGCTTTCACTCAGTCTTGCCATTAAATAGCCCGTGCAACATTTTTAGGTCTGCCCTTTTAAAGACTTTCTTTTTTTCTTAACACAAAATAAAATAGTTTAATTAAAATACATTAAACAATAAACTGTCAACTTATTCTATTTAGCAGTTGCTTTCATTGGTAATTAATAGAATATTTATAAAGTTTAATTACTAATGCTTAATTAGTGTTAAAGTCAGGGCAAACTAATCGGAATGTACATCCAATTGTCTTTCTTTGAAATACTGGAGTTATAATTACACATTTCATTTGAAAAATGAAAGGTTTTCCACCAGTTTGATTACAGATATTTTTTCACCTCTTTGTGACTTGAGGTGATTTGAACTCACCAAACTGAACTAAGGTTGGTAGTTAATTGTAAGTCGGGTTTGCAGCAAATAAGGGCTTAGTAGTGTTTTAAATCATTAGTATTTTTATGTAAATTCTTTCTTGAAAAAAACATACTAAATGCACAAAAAACTATTATATACAATTATTACAATTACATTGCAATTATTACAATATATATATATATATATATATATATATATATATATATATATATATATATATATATATATATATAGTATATAAGTAGGTGGTATGGAATGGATAACATACAGCTCAGTGCAAATCCAGATCCGATTTGCCCTAGGGCCCCACAGCCATGCTCCAGTACTGGGCTTCTACTTTGCCTTCCACAGTCTAGACCCCCCTGTTCCCATTGGCTGGGGAGAAGCTGTGATCCATTTCCTGAATGTAGAGGAGCATGAGGTGAGAACAGCCCAGGATGGGGAAGTGTCTGTTCTGATTTCAGCCCTGTGTAGTGTGGAGGGGGAGGGGGGGGGGTGATAGCTGTATACAGTGCTGGGATGGGAAAAGAGCTCTGCCAAGTGACCTGCCAGGGGTCCGTGTCCTCTGATTCTCCTGCGGTGATCCCTGTCCTCTGATGTAAGGAGGAACTCTGGGAACTCAAAACTCTCAAGCCACTTTGAGTATCTTGGCATGCTATGGATGTATCTGCATGCACGTTGGAAGTAGGGGGGGGGGGGGCAGGTCAACTTTTGGGGCCCACAAGCTTCAAGAAACTCCTCTGGCTCAGTGTTCAGAGTGGAGCAGTGTGAAATATATTATTTACTGCACAGAATAAGGTAACCTAGAGTATATCACATACCACACAGTGTATCAAAAAAGTGGTCTGGTGGATGTCATATATAGCACAGTGCATAGAGTAGGATCATTCCCATAGGGGGTGATTCAGTGATTGTAACAAACAGCACAGCCAAAAGAGACAAACTTTACCTATCATTAACAGGGAACTCTCTGTCTGCAGCACATGCCAAACACACTCAACTCACCCATCACATCTAATACCAACTGCAGAGTTCCCCTTCGTGGATCAGCAGGATGTCACTTGTCAATGTGAAGGTTCCAGCTTCTTTTTCCACTTTCTCACTCCTCCTGTTCCCTTTGATCTCAGTCATATGAGGTTGCAGTTGGGGTTACCCTCACTCTCATTTCATGGGTTTCTTCCTGAATGTAACTTATTTAAAAAAAATTCCTTCCCTTTCCCTTTTCTCTTTCTCTTATCCCTCCTTCCTTCTTTGTTCATTTCCTCCTTTCCTTTTTTCCTCTCTTCCTCCCTTCCTTCTTTACTCTCCCACTTCCTCCCTTCTTTTCCTTAACTTTCCTTGACTTTACCTTCCCACTATCTTTTCTTTTTTCCTATCTTCATCCCTTCCTTTTTTCCTCTTTTCATCCCTTTCTTCATTACTCTTTTGCTCCTTTTCTTCTTTACTTTCTTCCTCCTATCCGGCTTTCCTCTTTTACTCTCTTTCCTCCATGCCTTCATTACTCTCTTTCCTCCTTTTCTTCTTTCCTCTCCTCCTCCCTTTCCTTTTTCCCTCTTTACTCTCTTCCTCCTTTTCTAATCTTCTTTCTTCTTCTCTTCCTACTTTACTCTCTTTTTTTTTTTCTTCTTTACACTTTTTCACCTTTCCTTCTCTTCCTCTTTTCCTTCTTTACTTGCTGCCTCTTCTCCTTCTTTACTCTCTTCCTCTCTTCCTTCTTTACTCTCTTCTTCCTTTTCCTTCTTTACTCTCTTCCTTCTTTACTCTCTTCTTCCTTTTCCTTCTTTACTCTCTTCCTTCTTTACTCTCTTCTTCCTTTCCTTCTTTAGCTCTTCCTCCTGTCCTCCTTTATTCTCTTCCTCTTTACTTTCTTACACTTTTCCTATTTTCCTTCTTTATTCTCTTACTCTTTTCCTTCTTTACACTTTTCCTCCTTTCCTTCTTTACTTACTGCCTCTTCTCCTTCTTTACTCTCTTGCTCTCTTCCTTCTTTACTCTCTTCGTCCTTTCCTTCTTTACTCTCTACCTCTTTTCCTTCTTTACTCTCTTCCTCTCTTCCTCTTTTACTCTCTTCCTCTTTACTTTCTTACACTTTTCCTCCTTTCCTTCTTTACTCTCTTCCTCTTTTCCTTCTTTACTCTTGTCTTCCTTTCCTTCTTTACTCTCTTCCTTCTTTACTCTCTTCCTCTTTACTTTCTTTACTCTCATCCTCCTTTACTATCTTCCTCTTTACTTTCTTTACTCTCCTCCTCCTTTACTCTCTTCCTCTTTACTTTCTTTACTCTCCTCCTCCTTTACTCTCTTTACTTTCTTTACTCTTTTCCTCCTTTCTTTAAACCCCGTACACACAGGCCAAATATTGGGTGGTTTCAATAGAAACCGGCCAAGGATCAGCCCATGTGTACAGCAGCTGGTCCATCAGAAGCTGGCTGAACATCCAGCTTCTGTTGAAGGGGCATGACAGAAAAAGGTCTGTTGATCGGCATCTAAACATCACTGACCAGTGTGTTCTGGCGGGGGGGCTGTCAGAAAACAATATCTCAGTGGGGGAGATCGCTGTACTAACATTGGATTGTTAGTACATGATCTCTTTTTGAGCATTTCAGTTTTTTTCATTCAGCTCCAAAGGAACTTTTTAGTGTGTACTCTCTTCCTCTCTTCCTACTTTCCTTCTTTACTCTCTCCCTGCTTTACTCTCTTCCTTCTTTACTCTTTTCCTCCTTTCCTTCTTCATTCTTTTCCTCTCTGTTGCCTTTCCTTCTTTACTCTCTCCCTACTTTACTCTCTTCCTCCTTTACATTCTTCCTCCTGTCCTTCTTCATTCTCTTCCTTTCTGTCTCCTTTGCTTCTTTACTGTCTTCCTCTACCTTTTCTACTCTCTTCAACCTTTCCTTTGTTACTCTCTCCCAACTTTACTCTCTTCCTTGCTTCCTTCTTTACTCTCTTCCACCTTTCCTTCTTCATTCTCTTCCTCTCTGTCTCCTTTTCTTTCATTACTCTCTTCCCTCTTTCCTTTTTTTACACACTCTTCTTTCTTTACTCTCTTCTACCTTTCCTTCTTTATTCTCTCCTTAATTTACTCTCTTCCTACTTTACTCTCTCCTCTTGTCATTCTTCAATCTCTTCCTCTGTCTCCTTTCCTTCTTTATTCTCTTCAAACTTTCTTCCTTTTACTCTCTTCCCTTTTTTACACTTTCCTCTCTTCTTTCTATATTCTCTTCCGCCTTTGCTTATTTCTTCTCTCCATAATTTACTCTCTTCCTCTCTTCATTCTTTACTTTCTCCCCCCTTTCTTTCTTTGCTTTATTTCCCTTTCCTTCTTTACTCTCTTCCCCCTTTCCTTCTTTACTCTCTTCCAAATTTCTTTTTTTACTTTCTTCCCCCTTTCCTTCTCTACTCTCTCCTCTCTTATTTCTTTACTCTCTTCCTCCTTTCCTTCTTTACTCTCTCACTTCCTTCATAAACCTTTTTCTTTTCTCCTTTGCTTTCCTTTCCACAACAGAACGAAGTAGTGACGATGACGGGAAGAATCAAAGTTTCTCCATTTTTCTTTTCATGCTCCCGAATGTTTTCATGTAGATTTGTCTAATCAGTAAAGAATTGCTCAGTTCCCCAGTCTAGGCAATGATGATCCATGACCCATTTAAGGATCATGGGTCACATGGAAGGGCATTTATACCCGCAGCATTCCGCTTTCCTGGTTTGTTTTATCGCACTTCCAGTCTTCCGGGTGAATTCACGGCAGCGTAGGCTATGGCGGCAGCTATCACATTTCCTAATATATGTCATCTTTATTGCCATCTCCCTGATTCCAGTAACATTTTAATTAATTCATACTGATTGAATAAATGTACATTTAGACTGGTTTCTTAATGAGGGCACGTTTAGTAGATAAGGTTCTACATCATCCTGATATCCTGTGGGTAATTATATCCTAATTATATGGTGAGAAAAAGAGTCTATAACTCAGGGCCGCTATTGTTCATTGGACCCAATTAAGAATTACACTCGGATAATAAAAGTTCATGATGAGAGTGACTGTCAGTCAATTTAAAAATCTTTATGGCAATAGAACCTCAGAACAAGATAAGCGTGTGAGGACCCTAAGCAGGTTAAGAGCTGCACTATTTACTGTCAAGTGGCTTATGGAATAATAGATGGTAGTGGATTGCTAGTAAAATATGCTTAGTGATCAGATGTACGCTCTGCTACTGGAAAAGGAGACTCGCTGCCTTGTCAGCTTAGGAATTCTAGGCAAGAACACAATATTCGATCAGCAAAAACAATATTCCGTTGATCCTTGGGACCTGTAGATGATAACGGAGCAGGCCAACCACTATAAGCCTGCTTGACTACTTAGGGCACCACTGCAAGCACCCATCCGACCTGTTACAGTGACACACTACTCTTGGGTGCCGGCATCTGAAATGCCCATCCTAGCCTGTTGTGCAAAATCTAACTCAAATACACCGCACTCCTAGGCAGCCTGTGTACTGGATCAGTAAATGAAAAGTGGCCTCAGCCTAGGCTTCTCCCAGCCCATGCCCACTGATGTGTTTCACCCCACCTACAGGGCTTAGTCAAAGAAACATGTCAGGGGCATGGCCTGGGAGGATCTTAGGCTGAGGCCACATTTCTTTTACTGATTCAGTACACAATCTGCTAAGGAGTGCAATGTCTCTGGGCTGACCACCAAGTGTATAGAACCTGCTGCAGCAAAAGGGACATATATAAATAATAAAAATTGCATTTACATTTCCAGCAATACAATACCATTGCCGGCAATAGAAAAATGTTTTAAAAAGAAAAACGGCATTAGGGCCCCCCTGGTATGGATTTAGAGGGGGACCCCATGGCCCCCACCCCAAAGCACCTTGTCCCCATGTTGAGATGGGCAAGGGCCTCTTCCCGACAACGTTGGGCTGTGGTTGTGGGGGTCTGCGGGCAGGGGCTCTTTGGAATCGAGAAGCCCTCTTTAACAAGGGGGCCCCCAGATCCTTCCCCCCCATGTAAATGAGTATAGAGTATATTGTACCCCTACCCATTCACCAAAAAAAAGTGTAAAAAAAATAAAATAAAAACACACACACAGTTTTTGACAATTCCTTTATTAAAAACAAACAAACAATGTCCCCCGATATAAATCCACTGTCTATCACGACGCCCACTGCTCACCCAGATATCACCGACCCAGCATGCACCGATTGGTGACGTCACACGGGGGGCAGTGCCACCAGGTGACGTCGCCAGGTGGCTCTGCCCCTTACCTAATTAAGTACTGTCAAATGGCAGAGCAGGCACATTGCGGTTAGCCTTCGTTGCAGGCGCAGCGTTTTTTTTCACCCCCCGCCCCATGTTGGCCTGGTATGGTTCAGGAGGGGGTGGGGATGCTGGTGTCCCCCCCCCCCTTCCTGACCTGCCAGGCTGCATGCTCGGATAAGGGTCCCCCGCGCCAATTTTTTCACATTTTTCTATTGCCAGCAATGGTTTTTTTTTTTCGTTAATTTGTCAGTGGGAAAGCCCGTTGACAGCTAATGACTCATCTGTTGTTAAGGATGCAGTGGCCTGTTTGTGCAGTGTATCCCGCCGAGCACTCCGCAAATTCGGGTGTTCGCCGAACGGCTGATGATCGAGCCAAACTTATGCTTGGGTCAAACTGCTTGCCCAACACTACTTGTGGGTTTGGTCAGGTGTTTTCAGGGAAGAGTATTATTAAAGTGTATGTAAACCCTGGAAATTAACTTCTGTAATTGGCTTCCTGTTGGTCTGTTATATGTACCAACGGAAGCCTTTTGTTCTATCTGTATGATAGGTGTGAAAAAATGCCTGTTGATCCTGCCAGAAATCTTGTTATCTGATATCTTTTGTTGTTCTACATCTGTACTGCATTCCCAATAATTACGTTGATCCTAATTTTCTTTATGGATATCTCCCACCCATGTTATGAAGAAGAGAATAGGGTAAGGTGTTCTGTAGTCCCAAGGTGGTGATGATACTTCTCCATAGTTACGATAAGCGGATTGAGCATTGACACCCATGACACCAAGTGTTTACTGGCAGGATTACCAGGGGAAACATAGGGAAACCCTGAAAAAAAATGAATGCAGCCACCATATGTAAGGACTAGTAAGCAGCAATATATATACGGTATATTCTCTTAGGGCGAGATAAGCTTTAAAGCTACATTGCAGAAAGATATTTAAGACAATTTTATAATTCAAATACTGTGGTAACAGCTTGGGAGAGGTCCTTATCTGTTCCAACATGACCGTTCCCTTGTGTACAAAGTCATCTCCATGAGGACATAGTTTGGCCAGTTTGGTGTGGAGGAACTCGTGTCCTGTACAGAGTCCTGACCTCAACCCTACTGAACACTATTGGGATGAATTGAAATGGCAATTGTAAATCAGGTCTTGTCATCCAACATCAGTATCTGACCTAACAAATGCTCTTTTGGCTGAATGGGCCCAAATTCCAACAGATACCCTCTAAAATCTTGTGGAAAGCCTTTTCAGAAGAGTGGAGGCTGTTATATAGGGTTGGATGTGAGTTGACAAGCTCTATATTAATATGCAATGGTTTTGGAATGGAAGGTCTAGCAAGCTCATACAGGCAGTCCCCGAGTTATGAACGGGTTAGGGACTGCCGGTTTGTTCTTAAGTCGGATTTGTTCGTAAGTCGGAAGTGCATGCGCAGAACGGCGGAGATGTAATTTTCCAATGTTTTCCGATGTTCTGTCAAGTAAACCGCGCATGCGCAGAAGTTGTTTTCCGATGTTTTCCACTGTTTTCTGTTGTTTTCCAATGTTATCCGATAAGCCCGCCGTCGAAAAGTGCCCGCGCATGAACGTCACGCCACCTCCCGTTCATAAGCAGGAGTCGTTCGCAAGTCGGAGGTTCGTAACTCGGGGCCTCCTGTATAGGGTTAATGGTCCAGTGTCCACAGCTTTTGGTTGTGTAAATATACAGTGGGTATAGAAAAGAATCACCCCCTTTAAAATAATCACATTGTGTTGCTTTGCAGCCTGAAATGAAGATAGACACAGTTTTTTTTTATCCAACTGTATTTACTTTGTGCAACTTATAACATCCAAGGGAAAGATATAACACCAACATGTCAGAATTTTTTTTTTAAATCAAAAACAGAACCACTGAGTTGGAAAAAGGATCACCCCCTTCTAAAAATGACTTGTAATCAGGTGTAGCTAATCACCTTCTCAGTGGCACATAAAGACATTTGACTTTCAACTATGATCAGCTGTGGTCCTTTTGATTAGCTCAGCATGAAAAGAGCTTTCCTGGAGCATATTAGTCCCTGGTAGTGCAACTAAACCAAACAATCAACTATGGGTGGCAAGCCACTGTCAAAAGAGGACAGGCACAAGTCAGGAGATGGATACAAATAAAATTAAAAGGCTTTATCATTGCCTAGAAGCGCAGTTAGATCTATTATTAAGAAGTGGAAGGTATTTGGTACAACACACAGACCCTCCCTGGATCAGGACGTTGCTCCAAACTGGATGGAAGAGCCAGGAGAAAACTGGTCAAAGAGGCTACCAAGATGCCTATAGCAACTCTGAAGCAGTTGCAGGAATTTATGACAGAGTGGTCATTGTGTGCATGTGACAACAATATCACAAATGTGGCTTGCATGGGAGGATTGCAAGAAAAAAGCCACTTCTCAAGAAAGATCACATGCAGTCACCACTGAGCTTTGCCAAAACACTCCTTGAAGATTCTGAGGCCACATGGAAAAAGGTGTTCTGGTCAGATGAGGCTACAATTGAATGATTTGGCCTCAACACCAAATGATATATTTGCGGAAATCCAATACAGCTCACATCTAAATAACATCATTCCTACAGTAAAGCATGGAGGTGGTAATATCCTGTTATCTGGGGTGATAATATCCTGTTATGGGGGTGGTAATATCCTGTTATGGGGGTGGTAATATCCTGTTATGGGGGGTGGTAATATCATGGTATAGGGGGGTGGTAATATGCTGCTATGGGGGTGTCTCTTTACAGCAGGGACTGGAGCACTTGTCAGGATAGAAGAAAAATGGATGGGGCAAAATGCTGCCAAATTCTTGAGGAAAATTTGCTGCTCTCTGCCAGAAAGTTGTCAATTGGAAGAAGGTTTACTTTCCAACATGACAATGACCCAAAGCGCACAGCAACAAGAGCACAAGAGCCTAGAAATCCCATTGAAAATCTGTGGAATGACCTGAAGGCTGCAGTTCACAAACGGTCACCATCAAATGTAACTGAACTTGAGCAGTTCTGCAAAGAAGAGCGGGCAAATATTGCAAAGTCTAGATGTGCAAAGTTGGCAGAGACAAATCCCAACAGACTAAAGGCTGGAATTAAAGCAAAAAGCGGTTCAACAAAATACTGACATAAGGGGGGCGATCCTTTCTCCAACTCAGTTATTCTGGGTTTTTTTCTGACGTGTTGGTGCTATATCTTTTACTTGGATGTTATAAGTTGCACTGAGTAAATACAGCTGGATAAAACAAAAACTGTGTCTGTCTTCAATTCAGGCTGCAGAGCAACAAAATGTGCTTATTTTAAAGGGGGGGTAATTATTTTCTATACCCACTACATACATATATATATACAGTGGGGACGGAAAGTAATCAGACCCCCTTAAATTTTTCACTCTTTGTTATATTGCAGCCATTTGCTAAAATCATTTAAGTTCATTTTTTTCCTCATTAATGTGCACACAGCACCCCATATTGACAGAAAAACACAGGATTGTTGACATTTTTGCAGATTTATTAAAAAAGAAAAACTGAAATATCACATGGTCCTAAGTATTCACACCCTTTGCTCAGTATTTAGTAGAAGCCCCCTTTTGATCTAATACAGCCATGAGTCTTTTTGGGAAAGATGCAACAAGTTTTTCACACCTGGATTTGGGGATCCTCTGCCATTCCTCCTCGCAGATCCTCTCCAGTTCTGTCAGGTTGGAAGGTAAACGTTGGTGGACGGCCATTTTTAGGTCTCTCCAGAGATGCTCAATTGGGTTTAAGTCAGGGCTCTGGCTGGGCCATTCAAGAACAGTCACAGAGTTGTTGTGAAGCCACTCCTTCATTATTTTAGCTGTGTGCTTAGGGTCATTGTCTTGTTGGAAGGTAAACCTTTGGCCCAATCTGAGGTCCTGAGCACTCCGGAGAAGGTTTTCATCCAGGATATCCCTGTACTTGGCTGCATTCATCTTTCCCTCGATTGCAACCAGTCGTCCTGTCCCTGCAGCTGAAAAACACCCCCACAGCATGATGCTACCACCACCATGCTTCACTGTTGGGACTGTATTGGACAGGTGAT
Source organism: Lithobates clamitans (assembly GCA_037952925.1). Classification (NCBI taxonomy): domain Eukaryota; kingdom Metazoa; phylum Chordata; class Amphibia; order Anura; family Ranidae; genus Lithobates; species Lithobates clamitans. Next base: position 639,436 of record JBBGZY010001113.1, on the reverse strand, counting down.
GAGCAGTGCCTGGTTTTCTCCACACATACTGCTTAGAATTAAGGCCAAAAAGTTCTATCTTGGTCTCATCAGACCAGAGAATCTTATTTCTCACAATCTTGGAGTCCTTCAGGTGTTTTTTAGCAAATTCCATGCGGCTTTCATGTGTCTTGCATTGAGGAGAGGCTTCCGCCTGGCCACTCTGCCATAAAGCCCCGACTGGTGGAGGGCTGCAGTGATGGTTGACTTTCTACAACTTTCTCCCATCTCCCGACTGCATCTCTGGTGCTCAGCCACGGTGATCTGTGGGTTCTTCTTTACCTCTCTCACCAAGGCTCTTCTCCCCCGATAGCTCAGTTTGGCCGGACGGCCAGCTCTAGGAAGGGTTCTGGTCGTCCCAAACATCTTTCATTTAAAGATTATGGAGGCCACTGTGCTCTTAGGAACCTTAAGTGCAGCAGAATTTTTTTTGTAACCTTGGCCAGATCTGTGCCTTGCCACAATTCTGTCTCTGAGCTCTTCGGGCAGTTCCTTTGACCTCATGATTCTCATTTGCTCTGACATGCACTGTGAGCTGTAAGGTCTTATATAGACAGGTGTGTGGCTTTCCTAATCAAGTCCAATCAGTATAATCAAACACAGCTGGACTCAAATGAAGGTGTAGAACCATCTCAAGGATGATCAGAAGAAATGGACAGCACCTGAGTTAAATATATGAGTGTCACAGCAAAGGGTCTGAATACTTAGAACCATGTGATATTTCAGTTTTTCTTTTTTAATAAATCTGCAAAAATGTCAACAATTCTGTGTTTTTCTGTCAATATGGGGTGCTGTGTGTACATTAATGAGGAAAAAAATGATTTTAGCAAATGGCTGCAATATAACAAAGAGTGAAAAATTTAAGGGGCTCTGAATACTTTCCGTCCCCACTGTATATATATATATATTGTAAATATTGTATTATATATTATATGTGACAACACTGAAGAAATGACACTTTGCTACAATGTAAAGTAGTGAGTGTACAGCTTGTATAACAGTGTAAATTTGCTGTCCCCTCAAAATAACTCAACATACAGCCATTAATGTCTAAACTGCTGGCAACAAAAGTGAGTACACCCCTAAGTGGAAATGTCCAAATTGGGCCCAAAGTGTCATTATTTTTTGTGGCCACCATTATTTTCCAGCACTGCCTTAACCCTCTTGGGCATGGAGTTCACCAGAGCTTCACAGGTTGCCACTGGAGTCCTCTTCCATCATCACGCAGCTTGTGAATGTTAGAGGCCTTGCGCTCCTCCACCTTTAGTTTGAGGATGTCCCACAGATGCTCAATAGGGTTTAGGTCTGGAGACATGCTTCGTCAGTCCATCACCCTTACCCTCAGCTTCTTTAGCAAGGCAGTGGTCGTCTTGGAGGTGTGTTTGGGGTCTTTATTATGATGGAACACTGCCTTGCGGCCCAGACTTCTTGTGCATCATCTTAAGAAGAGGCTTCCTTCTGGGGCGACAGCCATGCAGACCAATTTGATGCAGTGTGCGGTATATCGTCTGAGCACTGACAGGCTGACCCCCCACCCCTTCAACCTCTGTAGCAATGCTGGCAGCACTCATACGTCTATTTCCCAAAGACAACCTCTGTATATGACGCTGAGCCCATGCACGCAACTTCTTTGGTTGACCATGGTGAGGCCTGTTCTGAGTGGAACCTGTCCTGTTAAACCGCTGTATGGTCTTGGCCACCGTGCTGCATCTCAGTTTCAGGGTCTTGGCAATCTTCTTATAGCCTTCTTATAAGGGACTGTGCCAACCTCCCTCAAGCAAGGCATCGTCAAACCCCTGCTAAAGAAACCTAATCTCGACCCTAAAGACCCTAACTGCCGCAGACCAATAACAAGCCTCAACACCATCTCCAAGATTATAGAGAAAACAGTAGTACAGCAGCTACAACACCACCTGGAGACACACCACCTCCTGGACCCTCTGCAATCAGGCTTCCGCCCAGGCCATGGCACAGAAACAGCACTTCTCAAAATATGGGACGACGCCCTCGAAGCAGCAGATGACGGGGAACCGAGTCTTCTGGTACTGTTAGACCTCAGTGCAGCATTCGATACAGTGGACCACAATACTCTACTTGTCCGCCTCTCAGAAGTTGCAGGAGCCACAGATTCTGCCCTAAAATGGTTTACATCCTTCTTAGAGAATCGCTCTCAGACAGTGAAACTGGGAACATTCACCTCGGAATCTCGGGCAGTCTCCTGTGGAGTCCCTCAGGGCTCACCCTTGTCACCAGTGCTATTTAACATCTACATCCGCCCGCTTCTCAATATCATCAGGAAAACGGACCTCTGCTTCCACTCATACGCAGACGACACCCAACTCTACCTTCGCATTAATGGACAAAAAGATCATCATCAGCAACTACAGAAATGCCTCACTTTAATCAATGACTGGATGACCGCTAGCTCCCTCAAACTTAACGAATCAAAAACAGAACTTCTTCTCCTGCAAGCCAACAAAAATTCCAAAATTAAGACTCCGTGGACACCACCCCCCATCCTCGGACAGACCATCTCCCCCAGCACCAAAGTCAAGAGTCTCGGAGTCATCTTTGACTCAGGAATGACAATGGATGCACAAATAGGATCGGTGGTGAGCGGATCCCACCACCTCCTCCGCCTGCTTCGCAGACTCATCCCCTTCATCCCAGAAGAAGACAAAGCGGCAGTTGTGGGAACGATCATCAATTCCCGACTCGACTACGCAAATTCCCTCTACGTAGGTCTACCCCAATATCAGCTTGCGCGCTTGCAACTCATGCAGAACACGGCGGCAAGACTGTTAACAGGAAAAAAGCCCTGGGAATCCATCTCCCCATCCCTAAAAAGCCTACATTGGCTAACTGTGAAGAACCGGATCATATTCAAGACCCTCTGCCTCACCCATAAATGCATACAAGGAAACGCTCCGCAATATCTCCGGGAAAAAATAAAACACTACACACCGATTCGCAGTCTTCGATCAGCTAACCAAAACCTCCTCCTCATTCCCAAATACCGCTACAAAGCAAAGGGAGAACGTAGATTTGCAGTCCAAGGACCTCGCCTATGGAATGCTCTCCCAACCAACCTCCGCATGGAAGAAAACCACCAGGCCTTCAGGAAAAAACTAAAGACCTTCCTTTTCTAGAAGCTGGCTACAGAGAATACATCTAGCGCCTTGAGGCGATTCAGTTCGCAATTGCAGCGCTTTACAAATCATTCATTCATTCATTCAGCCTAGGCCATCTTTATGTAGAGCAACAATTCCTAAATTCAGATCCTCAGAGTTCTTTGCCATGAGGTGCCATGTTGAAATTCCAGTGACCAGTATGAGAGAGTGAGAGCGATAACACCAAATTTAACACACCTGCTCAACATTCACACCTGAGACCTTGTAACACTAACGAGTCACATGAAACCGGGGAGGAAAAATGGCTAATTGGGCCCAATTTGGACATTTTCACTTAGGGGTGTACTCACTTTTGTTGCCAGCAGTTTTGACATTATTGGCTGTGTGTTGAGTTATTTTGAGAGGACAGCAAATTTACACTGTTATACAAGCTGTACACTCACTACTTTACATTGTAGCAAAGTGTCATTTCTTCAGTGTTGTCACATGAAAAGATAGAATAAAATAATTACAAAATATTTACAGTGTATAAATATTTATATGAGAATATTACCACTATTATATTTGTGATGTCTATGTTTTACTTTTTCTACCTTTTACACTGAATCTCACCCAGTGCTCAGTTACATTTTAAATTAAATTATCAGACTGATAATTTGATTCTACAGTGCATAAAGCAGAGGTCGTCTTCAGAAAAATAAGTAAATCTCAATTTTTTCTAAAAAAAGAAAAAAAAGATAAACGCCACTCCCATCATCCCACCTCCAGAGCCTTCTTGTTGGCCATTGATGGAAATGTTTATCATAATGTTGGGATTTGGGATTGGCACAATTTCCAGGCAGATTGATTTTCGGTGTCCCTTGCAATAGGAATTTCAATTTTTGATGAGATATTCCCTAAGGCTTATCTACTAAATGGATGCAGACTCTGCAGCCTTTCTTTTTAGAACACTAAGATTTGCCCAAGTGATTAAAATGCAGTATAGGCCCTCCCATTCAAAAATCAGTCTGGAAAGCACATGGTGAAACAAATAGCTATTTCTTCAGAACAGAAAAAGTAGGAATCTGCAACAAATTTTGTATAAACCCATGGAATGCACATTGATCACCTAGAGGGGATTTTTTTTCTTAACAAGGAATTCCAGGTATGAATAGTTTTACATAGTTACATTGGTCCAGCTTGGTCCAATGTAACTATGTATATACCTTACCTGTGGGACCCCTTTCGAACAGTGGTCCCCAAACTGCGGCCTGGTGGCCAGATGCGGCCCTTTGCTTGCTTTTATTTGACCCTTGAGGGACTATTTCATTCACTGATACCAACAAAGGGTCACAGGTCCTCCCAATGACACCAACAATGGGGTACATTGACACCAATGATGGGGGACCATTCCTCCCAATGACACCAAAGATGGGGAACAATTCCTCCCAATTACACCAAAGATGGGGCAATGACATAAAGGATGGGGCATTATTCCTCTGAATGACATCAACAATGGGGCCCAATGACACAAATGTTGGAGCACAATTCCTACCAAAGACACCACTGAGGGGGCACAATTCCTACCAAAGACACCAATAATGGGGCATAATTCATCTCAGTTACACAAACAATGGGGTACAATTCCTCAAACTGACACCAAGGATGTGAGCAATGTTTACTCTGATGCTGGGACTTTTTCTACTCCTAATGGCCTCAGTCCACCCCCTAAAGTCTGAAGGACAGTAAACTGGCCCTTTTTACAGAAAGTTTGAAGACCCCTTCTCTAGAAAGCTGGAAATCACTGTTGTGGTATCTGCACAACTCCAGTGATCTTCTCCTCTAGCATCCGGGACCCATGCCAAGTGGCTGCTGCATTTGGAAACACATGAGGTCAGCCGCTAGGCACAAGCATCATTCAGAGATCGCCAAGCATTCCCTGATTGGTTGAGGTGGAGAGGTAGAGCAGTGATGGGGCATATATGTTCATATGTATTAAACTGAGGATTCTGCTAAAATGATAACTTTTTTTTAAGTTTATTCCGTTACGCAAAACATAAGCACTTCTTACTTCTCAGCAGTGGGAATATAAAATGGACGAAAATATAATCTGTGTAATTAAAAAATAAAAAAAAGAAATAAAAAAAAGAAATAAAAATTGTGAAAGAATATAAGGCAATCACAATGTGAATTGTTAGATGTATAAATGTGTTTTCTCTTTTTTACATTCTCAAGCCTCGTACACACGATCGGACTTTCCGACAACGAAACCGTGAAATTTTGTCCAAAGGGTGTTGGCTCAAACTTGTCTTGCATACACACGGTCAAACAAATGTTGGCCAACAAATACGAACGTAGTGACGTACTAGACGTACTACCTGGTTTTTCAGCTCTTTAGCGCCACCCTTTGAGCTCCTTCTGCTAAGTTTGTGTTAGTAGAAGTTTGGTGAGTGTTGATTTGCACTTTTCTTTTTGTGTTTTTCATTTATCGCTTTTCATTTCGTGCTGTTCGTTTCTGAATGGCCGTTCATCAACCAGCCATGTTGCGGAATCGGAGGAGATAACGTGTTATTTATTATTGGCCTTGGAGTTATTGCTTTGACATTATTTTTCTGGTTGAATAATAATGATTTGATTTGTTATATTTTCTATATTTTTGGATGCATAGAATGCACTTTTTGATTATTTTCTATTGGCAGATAACATGTCTAATTTTTTATTTTTTTTTAATGCACAATAAAAAAAATTGTGGAGAATAATACTTGGCTATGTGTTTTACTTCAAATGACAGTTTGGGAGTCGGCAGTTAAATGTTAAAAAATACAATGTAAAATTAACAAGGGACACCAACATAGTTGTATCTTTGTTCTTAAAAACTACAGGATAATGGTGTTGTGGTAACTTGCCCAAATAAAAAAAAAACATAATAATATTATTCTTGATATGACTAGAAAAAAAAGCCTTTGAAAATTTGTTTGCAATAACTCCATCAGTATCACCAGCAAAGCAGCTTCATTATTATCCCATTAAAGAAGAAGAGAATTGTGCGCTGCATTTCGACATTTCATAATTTGCCGCGTCACGAATGTTAGTTCTCCATTACGTACGCTAGTTTACAAGACCGACCACTTCTGCTTCCGAGCATGCGTGTTTGTACTTTGGACTTTTGTCCGACGGACTTGTGTACACACAATCGGAAAGTCCGACAACACACATTTGTTGGCGAAAATTTGAGAACATGCTAGCCAACATTTGTTGGCGGAAAGACCGCCAACAAATGTCCGATGGAGCGTACACACGGTCGGACTTACCGCCAACAAGCTCACATCCAACATTTCCCGTTGGAAAATCAGTTCATGTGTACGCGGCATCACTGTTCAAACAAACAAGATATGCTGAAGCAACTGAGTTTCCACTGCTGTCTACTTGGCAATGACAACTTCATTTTAGAAAGAAATTTCTACAGGGTGACCACTTTAAAAAGACCAAAGATTCCTTTGAAGGAAAAAAAAAAAACATCTGAGCACACAAGACACACCAACCCTTGTGGAATACGTTCTGCTTAAATATACACAAAACTGATTTTTATAGCACATTGAACAGCTGTTTTTTGATGTACAAACACATTTTCACTAATGAGTCCCCTAGACGCACAGACCTCAAACACATTCATAAGTAGAACCCTTTAGGGTCTGTTTAATCGCAAGAGCAATTAATATACATAAATATATAGGTAAAAGTAGTTCAGATACAAAGAAAATGGCACGAGGTAAGCTTAAATGCTATCCAATGGTAGGAAAGAGATATTCCCTTTAAGTTCACTTATTATACAGGATATAATTATATGAATAGAAAGAGCACATTTGTTACAAATTGGAACTTTTTGATAACTAAATATCTTGTGGTGTCATTGCATTTTACGAGATATGTAAGGTGAATCCACGCAATGGGTATAGTGCTATTAGAATATGGAGCTGCTGCCACTACAAATACAATTCCACCTTGTAAGGAAAGCAGGAGTAGATATGGCGCTGCTCTTCTTGAAAACAATTGTTTTATATACGATGGAAGATTTTTTTACAGTGGTGAATTTCACTGTAATGCTATACCCAGTTCCTTTGTTAGTGTGTAAAATGTCAAAATTGACAAAATATATAAAAAATAATGTCCGAAAACAAATATATAGGCCATATATACATCAATCCGAATATGTGCTGAATAATAATAGGTGTATTTGAAACCAAATGTGTGGGTGTTTAAGTGCCTGGCAATGGTTTGCCACAAAGTTCTTCGTGAAAGTAGGATCCTATTCTGAGCAAGATATTAATACAACACATGCTATTCAATGCTACTTTCTACACCTAAAAACCGTACTCTTATATGCATAACATATATAAATCCACAAAGTGCTAATAGTGCTTATAAGAGTGATAGTGTTTGCATGAAGGGTATAAATCATTTGATGCACAATACCGTGTTGCTTATTAAAACCACAATCTTATAGTGCATATTATGTATGAATTAATAAAGTGCAATTAGTGCTTGTTAAGTGATAATATCAAGTGACTAGTGCTAAAATGTAAAGTGACTTGTGTGCTTAACAACCAGTATTATTGTAAAAGAAAGTCTCTTTATGTTTGTTAAAAAGTCTTCTTGGATGGTTCCGAGAGGTATTGAAAAATTGTAAGGGAAATTTCTTGTCCAGGTGCTGGTTCGGTGGTTGTGCCTCAACAGCGTGCTCTAATTATGTTTGCACTCACCGGATCCCCTTCCCCCTGCAGGGGTACGATCGGTCACAGTGTGTGCCCCTGTGCAGCAATTCTGGGTGTTCCCGGTCTGTGTTTGCAATGTTATTTGTCAATTTACAAAAAAAAGAGAAGGAATGCCCATAGTGTAAAACCGTATATACAAAACTTTATTAAGACTGATACAGTATCGTACTCACATTTACACAGTAGGCTTTGAGTATAAAAAAAGAGAGAGAGAGTTCCGTCCTGAACGGCCTGTGTTCGTCTAGCCTGAGGTGACGCAAGATGTATGTATGTCCCGCCCTACGTGTTTCGTCATCAGACGTCTACTGGGGCGTCCATCTTGCTACACCTCATATGTTTATATAGTATACCATGTGTTTGGTGTGGTTGCGCACTGGTGTTAGCGGCGGCCATTTTGGTGTGGGTATTTAGAGACCGGAGTCCGAATCACTCGTAATAGAGGAAATTAATGATCGTTTCATGTCTTATCAGTTTTTTTCCCCTTACCCAGAGATTTGGTCGACATCCGGGTTGGTGACCCCACCCAGTGTGGTATTTATGTCTTCAAGAGAAGTTTTGATGCCTGGCACAGTGGTGTAGTGGGTAGCACTCTTGCCTAGCAGTAAGAAGGGTCACTGGTTCGAATCCCAACCACGACACTACCTGCCTGGAGTTTGCATGTTCTCCCTGTGCCTGTGTGGGTTTCCTCCGGGTACTCCGGTTTTCTCCCACACTGCAAAGTCATGCTGGTAGGTTAATTGGATCCTGTCTAAATTGTCCCTAGTATGTATGAATGTGAGTTAGAGACATTAGATTGTAAGCTCCTTGAGGGTAGGGACTGATGTGAATGTACAATGTATATGTAAAGCGCTGCGTAAATTGACGGCGCTATATAAGTACCTGAAATAAATAAAAAATAAAAATAAATGCCTGTGCACGCATCAAACACACTGTCACCACAGTACAGACACAACGGATATGTAGATTACACTTCTAAAATGTGAAATATATGTAAAATTTAAAAATATCACGATGGCTTATGTATAAATAAACTAAGATGAAATACAAAATCTCCTATGCATCATACAGTGGTGAAATGTGTGATATTTAACATGAAAAAAATGAAAAGAATGAGAAAAAAATTCTTTTTTCTTATGATGGTAAAATGAAAGTAAAATAGAAAAATTAGAAGAAAATATAAGAAAAAGTTATATAAATAAGAAAATAATAAAAAAATATTTATATAAATGAAAATAAAAATAAATAAAAATAAACCCTGGTATTATGGGAATTTTTCCAGGGCTATGATAGTGTGTTGTAAGTCTATAATGGTAAATGATAAATCTAAAATGTTGTTAATTGTGTTAGTGTTAAGATATGTGACAAAGGAGTGAAAAATGAATTGAAAAAGGGGAGATTTTAAATAATAGTTCATTGAGGGGTATTTTGTGGCATGAATAAAAATACAAAAGTAGTTCATTGAAGAAATTATGTTATATAGGGGGTGCCATAAATTAAATTACTAGCAAGTATAATGCAAAATGGTGCCAGATCTAAGACCAAATGGTGAAAGGTAGATCTGCTATATGTTATAACTAAAAAGTGTAAGGTAAAAGATATAGAAATTGTTATGTTATTAAAATGTATTATATATATATATATATATATATATATATATATATATATATATATATATATATATATATATATATATATATATATATATAAATATATATATATTATTAAAAATTAAGATCTGGGGAACATGTTAGAAGAAGACATTTTGGAGAAGACATTTATGGGGGGATTTTTGGGCATGTTTGCTTGTTTGCTACTTTCTTATTTATTTCCACATTTTTCGAATATTGGTTAGTAATGATCCTATGTCAAACCTATATCTTTTACCTTACACTTTTTAGTTATAACATATAGCAGATCTACCTTTCACCATTTGGTCTTAGATCTGGCACCATTTTGCATTATACTTGCTAGTAATTTAATTTATGGCACCCCCTATATAACATCATTTTCCTCAATGAACTACTTTTGTATTTTTATTCATGCCACAAAATACCCCTCAAATTATTTATTTCAAATCTCCCCTTTTTCACTTAATTTTTCACTCCTTTGTCACATATCTTAACACTAACACAATTAACAACATTTTAGATTTATCATTTACCATTATAGACTTACAACACACTATCATAGCCCTGGAAAAATTACCAAAATACCAGGGTTTATTTTTATTTATTTTTATTTTCATTTATATATTTTTTTTTTCTTTTTTTTTCTTATTTTCTTATTTATATAATTTTTTCTTATATTTTCTTCTAATTTTTCTATTTTACTTTCATTTTACCATCATAAGAAAAAATAATTTTTTTCTCATTTTTTTTCATTTTTTCTTTTTTTCATGTTAAATAACACATATTTCACCACTGTGTATGATGCATAGGAGATTTTATTTCATCTTTATTTATACATAAGCCATCGTGATATTTTTAAATTTTACATATATTTCACATTTTAGAAGTGTAATCTACATATCCTTTGTGTCTGTACTGTAGTGACAATGTGTTTGATGCGTGCTCAGGCATCAAAACTTCTCTTGAAGACATAAATACCACACCGGGTGGGGTCACCAACCCGGATGTCGTCCAAATCGCTGGGTAAGGGGAAAAAAACTGATAAGACACGAAACGATCATTAATTTCCTCTATTACGAGTGATTCAGACTCCGGTCTCTAAATACCCACACTAAAATGGCCGCCGTTAACACCAGTGCGCAACCGTACCAAACACATGGTATACTATATAAACATATGAGGTGTAGCAAGATGGACGCCCAAGTAGACGTCTGATTACGAAACGCGTAGGGCGGGACTTACGTATGTCTTGCTTCACCTCAGGCTAGACGAACACAGGTCGTTCAGGACGGAACTCTCTCTCTCTTTTTTATGCTCAAAGCCTACTGTGTAAATGTGAGTACGATACTGTATCAGTCTTAATAAAGTTTTGTATATACGGTTTTAAGAGTACGGTTTTTAGGTGTAGTAAGTAGCATTGAATAGCATGTGTTGTATTAATATCTTGCTCAGAATAGGATCCTACATTCACGAAGAACTTTGTGGCAAACCATTGCCAGGCACTTAAACACCCACACATTTGGTTTCAAATACACCTATTATTATTCAGCACATATTCGGATTGCTGTATATGGTCTATATATTTGTTTTCGGACATTATTTTTTATATATTTTGTCAATTTTGACATTTTACACACTAACAAAGGAAACTGGGTATAGCATTACAGTGAAATTCACCACTGTAAAAAAATCTTCCATCGTATATAAAACAATTGTTTTCAAGAAGAGCAGCGCCATATCTACTCATTGCATTTTACGTCTAAAATGTGACATTTATTGTTGTGATGTGAATATTTTGAATTTATCCATGCAAACAATAATTTGACCCTTAGGAAACCAATCACAAAGGGACTTAAGCAAAATCTGAAGACTTACTTTTAAATTATTATATAGTTTTATATTTGCCCATTTATTTAGCTTTAGTTATCTACTTAAGGACCGAGCCTCTTTTTGAGATTCGTTGTTTACAAGTTAAAATCAGGTTTTTTTTGCTAGAAAATGTAGAACCCCCAAACAGTATATTTTATTTTTCAGACACCCTAGAGAATAATACGGCGGTTGTTGCAATACTTTGTGTCACACTGCATTTGCGCAGCGGTCTTACAAGCGCAATATTTTTGGGAAAAATACACCTTTTTTTAATTAAAAAATAAAACAAAGGTAAAGTTAGCCCAATTTTTTTTTTTTTATACGGTGAAAGATCATGTTACGCCGAGTAAATTAATACCCAACATGTCATGCTTCAAAATTGCGCCCGCTCGTGGAACGGCGACCAACTTTGGCACTTAAAAATCTTCACTGGCGATGTTTAGTGCTAGGATTATTGCTCTCGCTCTAACAATTGCATCGATACCCCACATGTGTGGTTTGCACACCGTTTTCATATGCAGGCACGACTTACTTATGCG
>JBBGZY010001113.1:0-17500 GCA_037952925.1 Lithobates clamitans | reverse complement strand
CAAAACAAGCAATTAGCCCTCACAGTGCGGGTGCAACACCACTGCAAGGGATACCCTTAAATCTACCCAGAGTTTCCAATCCTTTACTTATCACTGTTTTACCATTTAAAACTAACCAGAGCAATAATCTGAAGGTTTGTGGAAGCTTTGTGCAATATAAACAGCTTTTGACCGTTAAATAGTAAATGTATTGATCTCTATATCTGAGGTGGGATGTTTGAGGAGGAATGAGAGACTGAGGGATTTGGTTCCAAATAATGGAAAGTTCCACCAAGTGAGGGACTGTTGGGAGCTATGCTCAAAGTATAGATACATAGGGGCTAAGTGAGGGACTGACTGAAGCTATGCTCAAAGTCTACATAGATAGGGGCAATTACAATAGAATGACAAGATTTGGTTCCAAATGATATGGTCCTTTTAAGTGAGGGACAGTTGAGAGCTTTGCTCGAAGTGTAGATACATAGGGGCTATTACAATAAGATGGCAGGATTTGGTTCCAAATTATACAGTCTCCCCAAGTGAGGGATTGACTGAAGCTATGCTCGATGTACACATACATAGAGGAGGTTGCAATAAAAGTGGCAAGATTTGGTTCCAAATGATAAGGTCCTTCTGAATGAAGGACAATCTGGAGCTTTGCTTTAAGTATGGATACATAGGGACTGTTAAAAGAGGATGGCAGGATTTGGTTCCAAATGATACGGTCCTTCCAAGTGAGGAACAGTTGGGAGCTTTGCTCGAAGTGTAGATACATAGGGGGCTGTTACAATAAAGCTGGCCATAGAATGAAAATTCGTATGAAAATGCTCTGAACATTCAAATGTCATTTGAAAGATATTATTTGCTTTAAACATCTGATTTTGGAATGAATGGAATTTACTGAATGAAGACCTCATACACTTGTCACTGTGGTCAAAAACAAACGTCAATTTGACCTCACTAACGATTAGAAAAATGAACAAACTTTTTTTCAAAATCCTTTTTCTAAGAATTTTCAATATAAATTCTACCCATCTATGGCCAGCTTAAGATGGCAACATTTTGGTTCCAAATGATAGACCATCCCACTAAGTGAAGTAAGGGAGAGTTGGGAGCTATGCTAGAAATATGGATACATAGAGGCTATTACAATAAGGTGGCAGGATTTAGTTCCAAATGATACTCTCTCTCCAAGTGAGGGACCGACGGAAGCTATGCTTGTAGTCTACAATAAAACGTCAGGATTTGGTTTTAAACAATATGGTCCTTCCAAGTGAGAGACAGTTGGGGGGTCTTGCTTAAAGTATAGATACATAGGGGCTGTTACAATAAGATGTAAGGGTTTGGTTTCAAATGATACAGTCCTTCTAAGTGAGGAACAGTTGGGCTTTATATGCTTGAATGTGTAGATACATAGCGATGGCAAGATTTGGTTCCAAATGATACAGTCTCTCCAAGAGATGGACTGACTGAAGTTATGCATAGAGGCAGTTACAATAAAATAGCAGGATTGTTTCCGAATGATACGATCCTTCCAAGCGAGGGACAGTTGGGAGCTATGCTCGAAATATGGATACATAGAGGCTGTTACAATAAGATGGCAGGATTTGGTTCCAAATGATACAGTCCCTCCAAGTGTCTCTCCGTGTAATGAGCTACATGGGATCCACCTAGATGACCTCACTGCCACAAGCTCTACATTATGACTAAGGCCTTGTAGGCTGAAACACGTCAACTGTTCTTATTTGCGTTTGGTCACTGTGGCTTGTCAATAAATATTATACTTCTTAAGAGCAATCACCGGAGTGCGTATCATCTTTTCCTCACAAGCTCTACATTCCACCCAGTGGCCAATTAAGAATATTCCCCAAGTGGATCTCACTACTAGCTGTTACTAGACACCAATTTATATCACCTTTAACGGAGGAAGTGGCAATTTAAAGCCACTTGGTGAAATAAAGTAAGTGGATGTTTTACCAAAGCAGACGACTCATGCCTATCCTTTGAACAACCACATCAGGCACCTCTGCCAATCAAACTACCTAAGGGCCCTTTTTGTGCTGACTCTTTCTAACGCTTAAAGTATAGATGCATAGGGGTTGTTATAATAAGATGGCAGGATTTGGTTCCAAATTATGTGATGCTTCCAAGTGAGGGACAGTTGGGAGCCAAAGTACATAGGGGCTGTTAGCGATAAGGTGGGTAAGCAGTTGGCACTCTTGCTTTGGAGGTCTGAGGTCTTGGGTTTGAATTTCACCAGGGACAACGTATGCATGGAGTATACATGTTTTGCCATGTTTGCGAGGGTTTTCCTCTTGTGCTCTGGTTACTAAACATGGTCCAAAAGCAAACTGGCACTTTAAAGCTGAACTCGGGCCAAATTTTTCTTTTTTTCTTCCCATGCAGTGGGGCTGTGCACGCACTGCATGGGTTAACGGCTAATTTTTTTTTTTTCTAGGGCAGAGAAAAGTGGGGATATACTTATCTAGTCCTCCAATCCTCCCAACACAAGACCGGTCTGGCACTCCCCACACTCTAGCAGTCTTGAATAGTGGACTGTTCTTGACGTCGTCATGCCCAGAGCAGGCTCCATAGACTAGAAACAGTCCACTGCTGGACTGTGGTTGAGAGCCGTTTTATCCGGAGAATGAAAGGATTGGGTGAGTTTAAGCTTTCTGCTCACCCCTAAACAAAACGAGCAGTTGACCCGTGCAGTGCGGGCACAGCCCCACTGCATAAGTAAAGAAAATGTTTGCCCGGAGTTGGGCTGCATGCATTAGAATGTCTGACAATTTTATGTTCTTTGTATCGCCTTAGAGGAGATTCCTGTTCTGGTTGACGCTCATCACTTGGACAGGAATTAATGGAGGGATCTCCCTCACGGGGCCAAATATGCTTGTAAAACAACAATGGAGTGGAGTGGAGTGGTGCTTTAATTGGAATCTACCCAGCATTTGAGTTACGTATGATAATGTGCCAACCTGAGCTTTATAAGGCCACTATTTTTAAGCAAAGGTCAACCTTGATTGATTTATGTACATCGTAAAACAGAGCATTATATGTCAGCACTGTACAAATATAATAAAATCAAAAGTTTATATTTGATAAACACAAATATATAGATGGTTCTGTGTACTTTTTAAAGCTAAACTCCGGTATAAGCAAATAATATCAAAATGCATCCGTCATACGTATTCTTCCTTTTGAATCTCGGTGTGCTTTGTGTATTTCTTCCAGATCTGTGCAGTGATCCAGTGTGAGACTTTTCCTTCCTGTAATAAAGACCGCTCACTGCTGCTCTCTCTTCTTGTGCAGGGTGACTGGTCTTGTCCCCGCCCCCCTTTATTTAGTTTTTCTACAGGCAGCCCGTAGTGGGTGGGGTTGCTGGGCCCCTCCCACAGCTCTGATCTCTGCCTCCGTACTGGAGCTTCCTCTAATGTAGACCACTCACTGCTGCTCTCTCTCTTCTTGTGCAGGGTGACTGGTCTTGTCCCCGCTCCCTCTTTTCCTTTTTTACAGGCAGCCCATAGTGGGTGGGGTTGCTGGGCCCCTCCCACAGCTCTGATCTCTGCCTCCTTACTGGAGCTTCCTGTAATGTAGACCACTCACAGCTGCTCTCTCTTCTTGTACAGGGTGACTGGTCTTGTCCCCGCCCTATCCTGTAGTTTTTCTACAGGCAGCCCGTAGTGGGTGGAGTTGCTGGGCCCCTCCCACAGCTCTGCTCTCTGCACAAGCTATGTACAGCACAGTGATGATGTAACTGCTACTTTTACAAGGTATTGTCTGGGTTTGCAAAGGCATTGGCGCACGCCAAGATTCAAGTAAGAACACACATACTGGTTGCATTTAGACAATGTTTGTTTATCTGGGACTTCAGCTTTAAAGTACACCTGTCATGAGAGAGATAAGTCTCCTTTAACTCTTTTAGAGGCACTCAACTAGACTCAGTCATATATGCTTTTACCTGAATACGTTCTGGAATTATATTTTATGTGGCCCATGGAAACTGTCCATATGTACTTCCTTAGACAGGTTGCTATAATCTGACCTCTGTGGTAAGTGGCAACCATTAAAACGTATCCTCATGCCCCGCACACACGATCGGACTTTCCGACAACAAAACCGTGGAATTTTGTCCGAAGGGTGTTGGCTCCAACTTGTCTTGCATACACACGGTCACACAAATGTTGGCCAACAATTATGAACGTAGTGACGTACAAGACGTACAGTGAGCCGATGAATAGTAGACATGTGTGCCGTCAATAAATTTGTTTCGTTCCGTTCCGTTTCATATTAAAATTAATTCGTAATTCGTGTCCGAAATTCAATTTGGATTCGTACGAAATACGAATTTTTGTTAGGCTCGTAAACTTTTCGTAACAATAACCAATGTTCGTTATGATGAATTTATCATTATGAGGGGCTCCCACCATCCCCGTGCTGTGCTGACTTCCTGGGGTTTTTAACTTTTAGGTTCGTTAACTTTTCATAACAATAACGAAAGTTTGTTATGATTTATCCGAAGTTCGTAAAACGAAATTTCGTACAAAATTTGTATGCATAAAAATTCGTATTTCGGATCCTCACGAATGTACGAATTTCCGGAAATTCTTACGAATTACGAAACCATTATGAACGCTAGTTTTACAAAACCGACCGCTTCCGGCTTGTACTTGATTCCGAGCGTGCGTGGACTTTTGTGCGACGGACTTGTGTACACACGATCGGAAAGTCCGACAACAAAAATTTGTTGGCTGAAAATTTGAGAACCTGCTAGCCAACATTTGTTGGCGGAAAGTCTGACGACAAATGTCCGAGGGAGCGTTCACACGGTCGGACTTTCTGCCAACAAGCTCACATCCAACATCTGTTGTCGGAAAATCTGATCGTTTGTACGGGGCATCTAAACTCAAGAACAAAAATGTAATATATTGCAGCTTACCAGTCCTCAAATGTTTCCCTTTATTTTCACCTGGTGTTTCTGCCAGTAACACACTTCCTGTCCTAGAGTGACAACACTCCCTCAGTGTACTGTATCTATGGATATGGGTTGTCACCTTATCACAGGACTACAGAACACCTCCCCTTGCCTCTTCTCCTGAAAGGGGTTGTAAACCCTTGAGGTTTTTCACCTAAATGCATTCTATGCATTTAGGTAAAAAACCTCCTGTCATGCAGTCCCCTTGTCATGCAGCACCCCCCCCCCCCCGTCCTGTCCCCCGAGCCCCCCTTTTACTTACCTGAACCTGGTCTTTCCAGGTGTCTTGGGTCCTGATTGGATAGATTAATAGCAGCGCAGCAATTGGCTCCCACTTCTGTCAATCAAATCCAATGACGCGTGGAGCGGGACTGAGTCCTGCTGTCTGTGTCAATAGACGCAGCATGACGGCGCAGCCATTGGCTCCCGCTGCTGTCAATCAAATCCAATGACGCGAGTGTCGGGGGGGGGCGGGGCCGAGTCCAGCATTCGTGTCTGTGGACGCAAATGCTGGACTCAGGAGCGCACCCCGCAAGGTAACCCCCCCCGGGAGAGCGCTTCTCCTAGGGGGTTATCTGATTTGGGGAGGAGCCGCGAGAGCCGCCGGGGGACCCCAGAAGACGAGGTTCGGGGCCACTCTGTGCAAAACGAGCTGCACAGTGGAGGTAAGTATGATATGTTTGTTATTTAAAAAAAATAAAAAAATGATCCTTTAAATCACTTTAATAGTGCGATCTGCACTCCATTAGCTTCATTGGAGTGCAGGTGAGACATCTTTAGGAGAGAGCCTGTCACCAAAACAATTTATACATAGGGGACTTTTTGACACTTTATTCATGGTTGACTCTAAACTAGTGGCTCCCAACCTCAGTCCTCAAGTACCCCCACCCCCCCCCCACCCCCCCAACGGGTCATGTTTTCAGGTTTTCTTTTACTTTGCACAGCTGCTTTAAATCAAGATCAATGACATGGTACTAATAAGAGGCATTTTATCTAAGGGAAGTTCCCAAAACATGGGGTACTTGAGGAATGAGGTTGAGAACCACTGCTCTAAACTGATGAACTGTAGGGGTTTTTAAAACGTTGCCTATGTAGGATACAAGGTACTGAGGTTTTGTCGCAGTGCTCATTTCACAGGCGCACGCAATTTGAAGTCTTGACATGTTTGGTATCTTTTTACTTGGTGCAATTCGGTCTTTAATATTTTACAAAAAAAACTGGGTGATTTATCCTTCGTGTATTTCTTCCTGAAATGTTGTGTTTCATAAACCATTGTGAGAATATTGTGTGACACAAAAAAATTTGAATTGCCATTTTGTTATTCTCTAGGGTGTCTGCCTTCAGAAAATATTAAATGTTTTGGGGTTTTTACTAATCTTCAGGTGTAAAGTGGTTTTGTGTGTGTGTATATATATATATATATATATATTACTTTTTTTTTTTTTGTTTTTTGGGTACAAAAAAGAAATTTAGTTGGTTTTGTCAAATTTTGTTGATCTAACACAGTGGTCCCCAAAATGCGGCCCTTTGCTTGCCTTTTATCCGACCCTTAGGGCACAATTCCTTCCACTGACATTAACAATAGAGCATAATTCCTCCCACTGACACCAATGATGGGGCACTTTTTCTCCCACTGACACCAATGATGGGGCACTATTACGCCCGCTGACACCAATAGTGGGGCACTATTCCTCCTACTGACACCAATGATGGGGCACGTCCTCTCCCTGACACCAATGATGGGGCACTATTCCTCCCACTGACATCAATGATGGGGCACTATTCCTCCCACTGACACCAATGATGGGGCACTATTCCTCCCACTGACACCAATGATGGAGCACTATTCCTCTTACTGACACCAATGATGGGGCACTATTCCTCTTACTGACACCAATGATGGGGCACGTCCTCTCACTGACATCAATGACGGGGCACTAAGCCTCCCACTGACACCAATGATGGGGCACTATTCCTCTCACTGACTTCAATGATGGGGCATTATTCCTCTCACTGACATTAATGATGGGGCGGCACAGTGGCGTAGTGGGTAGCACTCTCGCCTAGCAGTAAGAAGGGTTGCTGGTTCAAATCCCAACCACGACACTGCCTGCCTGGAGTTTGCATGTTCTCCCTGTGCCTGCGTGGGTTTCCTCCGGGTACTCCGGTTTCCTCCCACACTCCAAAGACATGCTGGTAGGTTAATTGGATCCTCTCTAAATTGTCCCTAGTATGTATGAATGTGAGTTAGTGACCTTAGATTGTAAGCTCCTTGAGGGTAGGGAATGATGTGAATGTACAATGAATATGTAAAGCGCTGCCTAAATTGACGGCGCTATATAAGTACCTGAAATAAAAATAAAATAAAATGATGGGGTACTATTCTTCACTGACACCAACGATGGGGCATTGTTCACTCCCACGGATGCCAGGAAACTTTATCATCCCGCTGGCCACAGTCCAGCCTCTCTAAAGTCTGAAGGACTGTAAACTGGCCCTTTTTGTTTAGAAAGTTTGAAGACCCCTGCGCTAACAAATCCATCTTTACGGGGCCGGCTTTCCTCCTTTTAGGATATAGTGGATACTTCACAAGCCTGTATTGGCAAAGAGGGACAAAGTGGGTAATGACTTTGGTTGGTTGATGATCTGATTGCTCGACCGCACTGTATGATATTTGTCATGTAGGTGGGGGGGTGAGGTGGGTGGTGGAGTGTTTTTGAAATCATTTTTGCCTTTGGAAAACTCATTTTCTTCTTCTTCTTCTCTTGCAGCCCAAGTCCCGGACAACGATGAGCAGTTTGTACCGGACTATCAGGGTGATAACTGTGAGTATTGCACGCTATGACTCCATCTGGTGAAGTGAATGCACTTGGTGGTGATTTGTTCTGAGATGAGACCGTTGGATGTGGAGAGCTTCTTCTGTTGCTCACCATAACGTGGCGTTTTACATCTAGATTTTCTTAAGTGTTTTTGTGTATTATTATATCCATTACTAATGGAAGGAGCCAGACATTAATGGAACCTGCTGCTGCATTATGGCAATTTGTGTAGCGTGGGAGCTGTGTGTGTATTGCGTATGTTTCTATGATGTGTATATATATATATTTTTTACTGGAAACACTTAATACGCTATAGCGTTTTTAAAGGGGTGGTTTAAAAAAAAAATGACCCTTGCAAAAAATTTAAATTTGGGAAAGCGGTATTAAACCAAAAATGTAATATAATACAGCTTACCAATCATATTAGATGTGGTGGCTGCATTAGTTTCCTTTTTTGATGAGAAGAGGGAAGCCAACAACAAACCTGGGGAAAAAGGTGCAACACGGGGGGGGGGGGGGGCGGAGCCTGCGCAGCGATGATGCTAGGTGTAGTGGCAGCCAGGGGCGGACTGACAACTCATGGGGCCCCCGGGCAATAGGAGATTATGGGGCCCCCAGGCAATCAGAGATTATGGGGCCACATAGTATACACACACACAGTATACACATACATGTACACACAGTATACACAGACATGTTTTTATTGGCTGTCCCTGGTCCATACTGTCTATTGGCTGTCCCTGATCCATACTGTCCCTGGTTTTACTGAGGCTGGCAACCCTGATGGGGCCCCCTAGTGGCCCAGGGCCCTCGGGCAGTGCCCGAGTGGCTCAATGGTCAGTCCGCCCCTGGTGGCAGCTGTCTACGGCTAGGTTCACACTGCTGTGCATGGGATGGGTGTAGAGGTGCGCTCGATATGGAAGGTCATCACACTTAAGGACATGCCCGTTCTCCCTGTAATTTTACAGCACCTAAAAAGCTCTTTTAGTATTCGACTTCTGGGTCAAGGTCATGCCCGACCATACCAACCATCACAGCCCTGATGAAAGGGGGAGGCGAAACGGGTTGGCTCTACTCATCTGTGAACTGCGAATTTCAATAAACATTTTTTTTTTTTTTTAACAATAACCTCAAGTGTGCGACCTTCCATATCAAGCACGCCTCTACACCTATCCCAATTTATCTTGCTGAACGCCTTTCCATCGCTAACAGAGGCAGCATCTGAGACCCTTAACAAGGCTCATCCACATCTTGCCTTCATAGGCCACCTACCCCCCCCCCCCCACTCAGTTCCGGGACAAGGTCATCTAGCGCCCAAGGCAAAGGATGCCAAACGGCACCCCCCAAAATGTATGAGCATTATGTGTCAGCAAACCCCCCCCCCAAAATGTAAGCGCTAATCTGCACTCTTAACTCCAAGCATAAATTCCCTTTGCAAGCCAAAATTCTCCCCAAACGAAAGCTCCCCCTCCTCCAGTACAACCCCCCCCTTGCTGAAATCTCCAACCCAGTGCAAATCTCCCCCCCCCCCCCTTATAGCATAAATCCTCTACCCTTCAAATTTCCCCTCTGAGTATAAATCTTTCCATCCCTCCCCAAATCTCCCCTCCTAGCACACAAATTTCCCCCCCAATCATCCCTCCTAGCACTAATTCCCCTTCATAACACAAATCTTAAATCCCTCGCCCTCCTAGCACAAATCACCCCCACCCTCCCCCCAAATTCAAAAATAAATCGTATGCCACTGCCGCGCCCAAATTTCCTCTTCCAAGGAAACCCCCCCCCCCTCCTAGCACTAATCCTCTCCCCCCCCCCCCCCTCCTAGCACTAATCCTCTCCCCCCCCCTCCTAGCACTAATCCTCTTCTCCCTCCCCTCTCCTAGCACCAATCCTTGTCTCCCTCTCCCCCCTAGCACTATACCTCTTCTCTCTCCCCTCTCCTAGCACTAATTCTCTTCTCCCTCCCACTCCTAGCATTAGTTCTCTTCTCTCTCCCCCTCCTAGCACCAATCCTCTTCTCTCTCCCCCTCCTAGCACTAATCCTCTTCTCCCTCCCCCTCCTAGCACTAATCCTCTGCTCCCTCCCCCTCCTAGCACTAATCCTCTGCTCCCTCCCCCTCCTAGCACCAATCCTCTTCTCCCTCCCCCTCCTAGCACTAATCCTCTTCTCCCTCCCCCTCCTAGCACCAATCCTCTTCTCCTTCCCCTCCTAGCACTAATCCTCTTCTCCCTCCCCTCCTAGCACTAATCCTCTTCTCCTTTCCCCTCCAAGCACCATTCCTTTTCTCCCTCCCCCCTCCTAGCACCAATCCTAATCTCCCTCTCCCTCCTAGCACTATACCTCTTCCCCCCCCCCCCCCCTCCTAGCACTAATTCTCTTCTCCCTCCCCCTCTAGCACTAATCCTCTTCTCCCTCCCCCTCCTAGCACTAATCCTCTTCTCCCTCCCCCTCCTAGCACTAATTCTCTTCTCCCTCTCCCTCCTAGCACTAATCCTCTTCTCCCTCACCCTCCTAGCACTAATTCTCTTCTCCCTCCCCCTCCTAGCACTAATTCTCTTCTCCCTCTCCCTCCTAGCACTAATTCTCTTCTCCCTCTCCCTCCTAGCACTAATTCTCTTCTCCCTCCCGCTACTAACACTAATCCTCTTCTCCCTCCCCCTCCCAGCACTAATCCTTCTCTCCCTCCCCCTCCTAGCACAAATATCCTCAACCTCAGCACATATGTATGTTACTCTGAAGCTGCTGTCACCAGCTGGTAGGTAGGAGCTCACCATGAAGCACCTCCCCCCCACCTCACATGATACCACTGCGCCCAGAGCAGTCGCCCCTCCTGCCCACTCTTTGTCCCGACTAGACATGTGCAGAACGAAAACATTTGTTTTGTTATGTTTCGATTCGTTATCTACATAAATTTGTTTACTTAGGCTCGGTTTACACGGGGGCGACTTGTCAGGCGACCTAGCCGCCTGACAAGTCGCCTCCCGTTCTGTACAATGGAACCGTTCTAATAGGAGCGATGCAAGTCGCTCCGACTTAGAAGAAAGGTTCCTGTACTACTTTGGGGGCGACTTGCATAGACTTCTATACAGAAGTCGTCTTGCAAGTCGCCCCGCAGTCGTGTGCAGGTCGCCTCGGTGAGGCGACCTGCAAGTCGTGCCGGCTCTGGTGTGAACCGAGGCTTAAGTTTGTTTCATTGATTTAATTTGTTTTCGGAATTCGTTTTCCTTTTTATTCGAATTGGGAACGATTTGAAAAGTTTTTGGATCGATTTTGAATAGTTTTCGAATTCAAACAGATTTCCAATTTCCAAAGAGAAAAAAATTGAATAGAAAATAAAGGAATAGAATAGAAAAAAATAATCTTTTTTTTTTCTATTCTATTCCTTTATTTTCTATTCTAATTTATTTTCTTTGGAAATTGGAAAACTAGTTAAATTCGAAAAGTATTCGAAAACGATTTGAAAACTATTGGAATTTCTTTTTTTTTCGTTATTTAGGATTTGTTTAAATTTCGGTATAATTCTAATTCAGAAATTCGAATTTATCCAAATTTCCGAATTAGATCAGTAGCGAAATTGAAACGAATCCGAAATTTTAATTTGGAGCGAAACGAACCGCACACGGCTTGTCCCGACCCTGCGTACCCCCATGGAGGACAACGCATCCCCCAGATCACCTCCAGGGATTCCAGACTGCATACATGTCCAGCGCTGTCACACACATTGGATATCTACTGTGCATGGGGAACAAACACAAAAGTGCGCTCTGTCCTGACATGCACAGAGACGCATCTGCAAACCGCAGGGTGCCGCAGACCTTATTTCTATACACGGTATACAAGGGGCGGCCATATTTACTCACTCCACATCCTGGCCGGGTTTTCTTCCTAGCAACAATGTACTGTCCTCATGTCTTGCTCTCTCACAATGAGAGTTTGCTGGTCTGGTCTGACCAGTTGAAAACAATGGGCGCTGTGACCGAGATTTTATCTCAGCAGTTGTTGAACAAGGAGGCAGACGTGTCGGCACTGAAGATGCAGATAGTAATTAGGTAGGGGAGGGGTTCTGCTAATTACCTAATACAGTCATGGGAATTCGGTATAAGAAGCAGGTCACCATCTTCAGTTATATAAAATCCTTTTCAAATAAACGTTGCAGTAATAACTTCATATGTGTATATATTAGAGAACTGGGTGACAAGAAATCAAAATTCGGTACCACGTCCCATTCATGTAAATGAAGAAAGAAAGGGCAGGCGGGACTTTAAAGGTACCAAAATGTCGAATAAACAATCAATTTGAAAAAAATATATAAATTTTATTTAAACGATTCTTTAAAATCGCAGTGAGCATTTACAAGAGCCACGTAATATTTCTTTAAACATGTACAACCACTTCTTACTCTACATGTTTCGCTCACAGGAGCTTCTTCAGGAGTTTTTGGAAGTGTCGCATGAAGTATTATATACTATAAAGAAAACAACAATTGTAAATGGGTATGCTTAAAATGGGTATGCTATAAAGTAAAATCACGTGGCATGTCAAAAGTCCCGCCTGCCCTTTTCTTTCTTTATCCATAGGTGTATGTTAAATATCTACAGCAGTATTAATCCCTCAGTTTTTAAATTTTAAATTAATTTGATCTTAAAATAAAATTACAGTGACGCTTTCTTAACCCCTTGGTGCCGCACGCAAATATGGCGGCTGGGCCTTAGTGCCGTGCGGCCACATATTTGCATGAATCAGGGTCACATACCTCCCAACTTTTTGAGATGGGAATGAGGGACACCTACTAGCAAAAGTATGTAGGCATAGGACACGCCCCCTGCCACAGGAGAATTAACAAAAAAAGAGATTCTTTAAAGGGGTTGTAAACCCTTGTGTTTTTTCACCTTAAGGCAAGGTGAAAAAATACCTGGCAGTCACCAGCCCCCCAGCCCCCCCCCCGTTTTACTTACCTGAGCCCCTTCATCTCTTCGGTGGGAACGTGCTCTCCCTCTCTCCATGGGGTCCCAGCTCTTGAATGGATAGATTGGTAGCAGCACAGCCATTGGTTCCCGCTGCTGTCAATCAAATCCAATGATGTGGGCGCTGGGGGGGGCGGAGCCGAGTCCGGCATTCATGTCTATGGACGCAAATGTTGGATTCGGGAGTGCGCCCAAGGAGAGCGCTTCTCCTAGGGGGTTATCTAATGCGAGAGCTGCCGGGGGACCCCAGAAGAGGATGTTCGGGGCCACTCTGTGCAAAACGAGCTGCACAGTGGAGGTAAGTATGACAGGTTTGTTATTTAACAGCTTTAATACCGGGCACTTATAAACGTTCCTGCCCAGACCAATTTTCAGCTTTCAGCGCTGTCGCACTTTGAATGACAATTGCGCGGTCATGCTACACTGTACCCAAAATAAATTTTTATCATTTTGTTCCCACAAATAGAGCTTTCTTTTGGTGGTATTTGATTACCTCTGCGGTTTTTATTTTTTGCACAACAAATAAAAAAAGACCAAAAATTTTGAAAAAAAATGTTTTTTGTTTCAGTTACAAAACTTTGTAAATAAGTTTTTCTCCTTCGCTGATGGGCACCAATGAGGAGGCACTGATAGGCGGCACGGATGTACTGTAATGTATTGTCCTGATGGATGCCAATCAGTGATGCCCATTGTGGGCACTGATTGGCATCCATTGTGGGCACTGATTAGCATCCATTGTGGTCTAGGGTGGCATACCTGGTGGTCCAGTGTGGGCAACCTCGGGGGGGGGGGGGCTGCGCTGATAATCGATCTGGACAGACCCCCCCTGTCAGAGGAGCAGCCGATCGTCTCTCCTCTACTTGCATCTGACAGACGCGAGTGAGGAAATACCGATCAACGGCTCTTCCTGTTTACATCGTTTACATCGTGATCAGCCGTGATTGGACACGGCTGATCACGTGGTAAAGGGTCTTCGTCAAAGACTCTTTACCTAGATTGTTGTTGCAGTGTGTCAGACTGACACACCGCAACAACGATCGCCACAATGCGCGCCCCCAGGGGCGCGCAGCGGCTTAATATCCTGATGACGTCATATGACGTCTGGTCAGGGTATTGAAACTACTTTGCCGTAAGGGTAAAAAAAGGTATGGAAACAAAATTTGTTAATTTATATCCCTATTGAGTAGGGAAAATATTTTTACCTTCTTGTGTATAATAAATTTTGATAAAATAAAGAATAAAAAAAAAGAAATTGTTTATAAAAGATAGAAAAAAACGAATCAACTCGAAGCAACGAAAACTTGACATTAAAGACATTAGAGAAAATACTGTATTAATGTAACGTACCTAATAACTTGAAGTGGTTGAAAAGGCTGAATTTTTTTTACCTTAATGTATTCTATGCATGAAGGTGAAAAACGTTCTGTGAGCAGCAGCGCACCCAGCTCCCCCCCCCCCCCAATACTTACCTGAGCCCTATCTCGATCCAGCAATGTGCACAAGAGTCTTGGCTCTCCCGGGTCTCTTCCTCCTCGTTGGCTGAGACAGCAGCAGTAGCCATTGGCTCCCGCTCCTGTCAATCACAGTGAGCCAATGAGGAGAGAGCAGGGGCAGGGCTGAGCCATGCTCTGTGTGTGAATGGACACATGGAACAGCAGCTCTGGAGCAAGCCGCTTGCTATGGGGGCACTCGGCGGGTGGGAGGGACCTTGAGTGCCAGTGGGGGACCCGAGAAGAGGAGGATCAGAGTTGCTCTGTTACGAAACCGCTACACAGAGCAGGTAAGTGTGACATGTTTATTTAAAAAAAAAAAAAAAAAAGGGAAAAAAAAACCTTTAAAGTCACTTTAAAGTCCACAAATCATAGACATCAGCTTCACATTACAGTTTGTCTTCGTCTAGTGACCGATGTGCCCACTACTGAGTTCAATGTCATCCCACTAAAGCACGTGCATGAGAAACCTCCAGAAACCTGCAAGGCGGGCCCCAAGGTTTCGACTGCCTAATCCAGCACTGCATGCAAGGTTGGCTCCATAGAACGCTGAAAGAGCAAGGAGCCAACCTAAAACGGGAAACCTGGGGCAGCGATCATGGCACCAGCTTAGATGGGAACATAGGCAGGGATTCAAAGACAAAGAAGCTTCATACCCAGTAAGTGATTAACTGCTTCCTGCCCGCCGTATAGTGAAATGTCAGACGGGCGGGAGCACTCTTGTTCTGGGAGGACGTCCTACGACATCCTCACTTCCTTGGCGCGCAGCACAGAGATTTGTGGTGCTCCATGTCCCTAGGGCACCGCCCATCGCCAATCACGGCAAAGAGCCTATGATGCAGGTTCTTTACTATGTGATCAGCTGTGTCCAATCACAGCTGATCAGTGTAAACCGGAAATGCCGGTTATTGGAATGCCACTAACTGGAGAGCCGGTAAGTGGCATTCCTCAGCCGGGACATCTGCACTGACAATCAGGGCACTGACTAATGATCAGGGCACTGATCATTAGTCAGTGCCCATCAGTAATGCCTGTCAGTGCCCATTAGTGTCTGCCCATCAGTCCCGCCTATCAGTAATCAGTGTCTGCCTATCAGCGCTGCATATCAGTGCCCATCAGCGCTGCATATCAGTGCCACCTATCAGTGACCATCAGTGCTGCATATTAGTGCCTCCTCATCAGTGCCATCTATCAGTAATCAGTGTCTGCCCATTAGTGCTGCCTATCGGTGCACATCAGCGCTGCATATCAGTGCCCATCAGCGCTGCATATCAGTGCCACCTATCAGTGACGATCAGTGCTGCATATTTGTGCCTCCTCATCAGTGCCGCCTATCAATAATCAGTGTCTGCCCATCAGTGCCGCCTATTAGTGCCCATCAGTGCCGCCTATCAGTGCCCATCAGCGCTGCATATCATTGCCGCCTATCAGTGCCCGTCAGTGCTGCCTCATTAGTGTCCATCAGTGCCGCCCCATCAGCACACTTTCAGTGAAGGAGGAAAAATTGCTTATTTACAAAATTTTATAACAGAAACTAAGAAAAACTTTTTTTTTTTTTTCAAAATGTTCGGTCTTTTTTCGTTTTCTTTTTTTATTTATTTATTTATTTTTTTTTTTAAGCTGGAAATAAAAAAACCCAGTAGTGATTAAATACCACCAAAAAAAAGCTCTATCTGTCTAAATAAAAAGATAAAGATGATGTTTGGGTACAGCATTGCAAAAAACGCGCAATTGTCGTTCAAAGTGCGACATCGGTGAAAGCTGAAAATTGGCCGGGGCAGGAAGGGGGTGAAAGTGCCCGTTTTATTGAAGTGGTTAGATCAATGTAGCACCCCATACCGGAACTGCAGTTTCCTCTAAAGACTTAAGAAAGCTGCTTCAAGCCCACCGAAAGTCTTACAAATGCTTTCCAATAGCTTGCTGCACACACTGCTCTTATGAAAGGTAAAGCCCCCAATCGACAAGGGCCTGATGACTTTGCATGCCAGCTGAAAGTTGAAATGAAGCTTTCAACGGATGGGTAGGAGGGGGAGGATTATAGAAGGGGAGGGACCTAGGGTGGGCTTATAAGGTGGGTTAAATGTCACAAGGTCTGCAGAACAGCAGTCTCTGAAAAAATGTCGTCACCCACCCCAAGTAATGCAGCAACAAAGCAACAGCCACAAGAGCTGCATCGTTGTCCCTGTAACTGGCTTCCATGCAAACTGATCTGAGCAGTAAAAAAAGGTCACTGATCATTAGTCACTAGTGGTTCAGAGATACTTTCTTTTGTCCTAAGTAGATTAGACAGTTAATCGTATTATATATTAGCATGCTTCATATTTAGATCAACACATAAACCTTGTCAGACAGGAATTTTGATCTGCGATCGTTACAGGTATGGGACCGTCAGAGTCTGTAGCACAATAACATTTTTTTTTTTTTTTTTTCAAAATCGGACTTTTGCTATGCCAGAATTTACATTCGGGGAGCTTTCTGATACCCTCTTCATATGTCAAAACCATAAAATATAATAATAAACTCCATTAACTACATCGAAAGGCCTTTTTATTCACAGATATTAAAATCACATATAAAGGAGAAATATCCATTTGGTTTCATATATCAACGACTTATGGCTGCAAACAAAAGTCTTTTATTCTGTAAAGTTGCACCACGTTCAGATCTTTAAAAAAAAAAAAAAAATTGTAAAATCTGTAATATCTGTATCAGAGGTCCAGCAACAGGACAATATTTTCCTCTGCATGCGTGTTAACATTTGTGATAACACTTGTACAGCTCACGTGCATTCTTTTGGAGCTGTTTGCATCCGAGCAACTGTAATATTCTAGGCGAAAGGATTGATTGCTATGCCCTGGGGTGGCAATCAAACACCCCAAATATAAACCTGCCACATCCTAAGAAGTTGAAGATTAAATAGTAAGGAAAAATGAACTTTAACGGCACGTATAGAAAAATAGCTAAATTTTTTTTAATAGTTCACATAAATTCCGGACGTATACAGTACACATTTATAAAAAAAACAAATAGTTTATACATAGAAAAAGACCCATTGACCCATGGGGGAATAACACTTGTATACTTTCTGTGGGGCTATATAGTTTGTATCAGAAAAGCCCACACTGAGATACGGCATTGACTGTTGGGTTTTCAAAGGTCCTTGGTAAGTTTAAAATTTTGCTAAAATTTCGAGCAAATTTTAACTTACCAAGGACCTTTGAATACCTAACAGTCAATGCCGTATCTCAGTGTGGGCTTTTCTGATACAA